>OY735216.1:425000-575000 GCA_963457665.1 Thysanoteuthis rhombus
ATTTTAACCCCATTGGGCTTCTCAATGCTGTGGCCTTTTGTAAAACTAGGATGTATATACACTGTAAATAAGGGAGCTGAATATACTTGATAGTCTAGCTTGGTTTGAGAAATGGATATCCAGATGAATATATATATATATATATATATATATATATATATATATATATATATATATATATATATATATATATATATATATATATATATATATATATATATATATATATATATACATATATATATATATATATATATATATATATATATATTACATGCATATCAATTTTGATAGATAGAGGGATAGATCTAAACAGGCTGATATAGATATATCTGAAAGTATTTGTACGTCATGCATAATATTTTAGACACAGACGAATATAAAATTGGTGTTGGGGTGGGATGAAGATCAGGCTATGGACAGGTGATGTTCTAGGAGATGAAGATGTAGGCGTGTTCTTTGTTATTGTCGGAATTCTTGTGTCTGTGTGCGCGTCCCCTGCGAGAAATAAGCACGTGGAACTGCTAGACATGGTGCATATGGAAAAGAGCTCCCTCTTCTCTCTCTCTCTCTCTCTTCCATATGCAGGGAGAGAGAAGAGGGTGTAAGAAAAGCTGACAGATCGAACTATGTAGCAGATCATATACGCTTTACAACCGTTCCTACATGTTTATATATCGGTAACACAATGTGAGGTGCAACTTGCACACACACACACACACATATATATATATGTATATATATATATATATATATATATATATATATATATATATATATGGACGATGGAATCGGCGACCCGAATTCGACTGAGGCTGTTTATGCTCACTCCGCGATGATGCCCATGGGAAAAGCATTATTCTGTTCCCTCTCACCTCAGCTATGGGTAAGATAGCTAGAACGATCAAAGGAGTGGGGCCCCCTTAAGGCGGTTTGACGCCCTATTTGACGTACTTCTGCAGACAACCTGATACCACATCGCACCTCTACCGAGGCCGAGAAAGGAATCTGGACGACTTGGCATCCTAGAATCTCCACACCTTTCACCCTGGCATGTGCCCAGGAAGGGACGATCCATTGTCTGTAGAGACAGAACGGAGGCTATTCATATTTAAGGCGATATATTTCTGCTTTTTTGTACGATGGTGTCTCTACTCTCTAAGTACATTAATTGAAAAAAGGCGCACCCATAAGAACACGTACATACAGAGACATACTCGCACACACGTATGTATAGAGTAATTGTTCATTTGCCGTGGGAATATTCTCCAGTAGTCGTATATATATATATATATATATATATATATATATATATATAGTTTACATAAATCAGACCCCTCTCTCTCTCTCACTCTCTCTCTCTCTCTCTATATATATATATATATATATATGCATGCATATATATGATGGGAAAGAGAGGGAGAAAGAGAAATACGTTTTCACACACTTTCCGTGAAAATTAAATACGCAGCCAGGAACAACACACATATCTATATATACATATGTAGAAAATGGAAGAACACACACACACACATATATATATATATATATATATATATATATATATATATATATATATATATACATACGCACGTGCGTGCGCGTGTGTGTGTGTGTGTGTTTGTATCATGTTGAATTCATGCATGGAAAGGTCAATACTCAAATGCATGCATGGCGGAGATATGCCAATATCTATCTTTCTATCACCCTTAGTTCATGCTATCTCGGTCAACTCATAACTATTCATATATATATGTATACAAATATATATATATATATATTTCTTTCGATGAATGTATGTATGTATGTACATATCAATCTATATGTCTATTCATACCCATACATCAATCTATCCATTCATGTTTCTGTCTATCTATCTATGTATTCCAGTATCTATATATCTTTTCATCTCATGTCTTTGAATCTGTCCGATACTTACCAACATACAGGTTACCAAACACGTGCTTGCAGCGAATACATATATGATTAAAAGAGAATTTCAATAAATCTAGATACATATCGAATGTTGATTCTCAACTGCCAATCTCAAGCAAGGAAAGGAAATTTCAGTGCAAGTTTCCCATTACAAAATCCGTTTTGCAAATGTCTTAAAAACGTACACTGCCTGACTGTAAATTAAGCACCTGAACCCTGTAATTAAGTATATATGCTTATGGATATCCATATTGCAGATTATTATTAACCAGTCTATTATAAGAACGGCACTGATACCAAATCAGCAGGGAGATGAAACCCATGATCGAATTATCTATAGTGTCAAGCTATCCTGCACTGCACTATAGGATAGATAGAGGTAAAAGATTATTCCAAACAATAGTTCAGGTTCATGGTCGACTTTGCGACTGACGAACTCAGAAAAAAGGTTTCCCATTTACAACGCCACGGCTATGATTGAAAACTATGCACTTTTTAGCTTTAGATCGTAATTGACGTTTCAAATTTTGCTTGGCCAGGAAGTCATAATAAAACTTGATGACCAAAATATCCGCTGAAGGCAGTTTATATTCATCCATTCAAATTTTGCTGCTCACAGGCCATTCAGAGTGTTCAGGGGAAGTAGAGGAGCGGAACTTTAATCTGAGTTATTTTGTAGAGTACGAATCGCTGTCCCTCGAGGAAGATTTACGGGTCTGCCACAGGAGGCTCTCTACAAAGTGTTTTAGCCGTAACAACTTATCTAAAACGACCGAATGTCCCCTGAGCTCTTGACCTTACAGAAACTTAGAAAACAACCTTGAAAGTATAGGAGTTAATAGCATATATGAACATTTATTTACACACATACACAGACATACATATGTGTCCATACATACAGACTCGTACATACTTACGTACAAATGTATATGCATCTACTTTCTGCAACAATAACATAGATAGATAGAGAGATAACGGAAAGTTTGAAAAAGATTGGTAGATAGATAGATATGGAGAGAATGAGATAGATAGATTGATAGATCAGAACAGAATGAGATAAATAGATGGATAGATAGAAGTGAACATAATGAAAAAAAAGGTAAATGAATAAAATGAGTTATATAGATAGATTGATAGATATGAACAGATTGTGATAGAATGAATAGGAAAGACGTCGGCAAGTCATTTTCACTAACTTGTGTCGATCCGAGACAAACAGAATCAATTCACTCCGATCAAAAATAAATGTAACACTCTCACCTTGATGGAAATGTTCCAGCCATCCGTAATGGTACCAATACCCCATCCCACAGTAAGCCAATCATGAATTTAATGTCCATATTGACATCCATACCCATTACCCGCTTGATTACCCTCACTCCTGGGATAAAGATTGCAAGCCATAAGCTACATCTGATAAATTTAACAATTGCTCAATCACAGACAATATCCATTACGTGGTGTACTTTCCGATTGACTGATCATCGTGTTAATATGTTTACCTACGGTTCTATAGACCATGGTTCAATCCATCGCCGAGTCATACTAACGGCTTTCAAAAAGGTACCCAATGTCTCTCTGCTAAGCACCCAGCACAAGTGCTAGGATTGAGGAATCTCTCCCTGAGGCTAAGGGCTCACGGCCCAAATCCTATTGAATAAACTGGTTCTCGTAGGATCACTAAGTAAAGCATATCCGATCCTGGTCAGCGCTTAGATGGGGGACCAGTGTGGAATACAAGGTGCTGTGAGCAGAACAAAGACTTGATACCTGGAAGTCGGTCTTTATTAACAATTTAGCGTGTGTACTAAAGCCTGCATCACTGCCACTCAGGGTATAAGCAGAGAACAATTCACATTCATTATACCCCATACCTGCTTGATTACCTTTACCTCAGGGGTAAACATTATTTTTAAATAGAATACTTCATTCGTTCATTTCTTGTCGCTTGCAATCATGCCAGTCAGAGAGTTCAGGGGTTAGGTTAGGGGCACTCAAGCTTATAGAGCATGGTATAGGAATAAGACTCCTCCTTTGGGGGATTAACGGGATGGACATAGGAGTCTCTTTACATACTTCTCAGCTGCTTACTATATCTAGCCATCTCAACCCATCAGTAATTGCATAATCTTCGCAACCCCAATAAGCCGATTACAAATTCAATGTTCACATTGTCAATCATAACCTATCTCCATTTGATTATCATTACCCCAGGCATAAACATTGTTAAAAATTCGAGTCCAATTCTTCCAGTGTTTCACTTTCTTAAGAAAAACAGATGAATTTAACAATCGCTTCAATAATCACTGACGATATCCATTACGTCTGGGTTTCTCAAATTATTCTTCTAATTCACGACCCCTTTTGATAAAACAAATTTCAATAGGTACTACGACGATATATACATCATAAATCGTAATCTAATAGAAACTAAACAAGCATGTATATAAAAACTGACAAAACATATAAAAAAAAATTGTAAGGCATTTTTAATCTATAATAGATTTTACGGTGTTTATAACAAAAACTTCGAAAATAGATTACTGAAGTGTTACAAAAACGAAAATTAAAGAAAAACACTTAATAGTATCGAGCCGATTTACAATAAGGACTAGAAATTGTTACATAATTATCATTTATTGTTAAAGGTTTTAGAATTTTTTTGCAACCCCAAATGTTCTTTACATAGCCCCCAGAGTTACCCTAATCCCTACTTTGTTAAGTACTTTATTGTGTTAGGTACTTCAACAGGAGCTCGTATCAGCAGTTTAAAACCTCCTCCAGGTACCCCATACAAATGATTTACTAAGTCTCAAGACCAACACCTCCAAATGAACGGAGGCAGAAATCGACTCACTCTAATCATATCTTTTTATCTACCCATCAATACGCGATCTCCATATCCATTGGCACATAGGTTCCCAAAATGAGGTTCGTGCAAAGGTATCATTGGGGGTCCGTGAGCTTATTAAGTTGGCAGACCTTTCAAAAGCCTAGGGTCAATAGGGGATCTTATTTAAATAAAAGTGACCCTTAGCAATGAAAAATTTGGGAACCTATTCCCTAGTAGTTAGTACATGAGGACCTGTTTTCTCCTTTTTCAGTTTTTGTTGCTTTTCATCGCAATTGCTCAGACCATCGGAGACCATTTTTAGTCATTAGTCTGTTGTGACCAATTTGCGAGGAACCATTCCTTTTGTAACTTCAATTAATGCAGAGTTTGTTTTTTTTTGCATAAAAAATAAAATTTCCACTGTCATATCTCCATAGAACAATTGTTCATGAGTATAACCAGAAATACAGGGTATTTTTCTATGAAGACACGACCAAAAGGATAAGAGGGTAGAATTTATGCGGACATAAATTGTATGCTATAATCTTAGTCGTGTGGCGACACTGTTTTCAGCAGTTGAAATGATTGCATTAGTTGCTAGCACTATTAGAGCATCCATCCTTTTGTGCCGTATCAGCTTCATCGTTCCCCAACATGATGAATCGTAATGAATATCTAAGGTATAGTTTAAATATATCTGTTGTTAATATTGATAGAAATGTGCTTGGGAGACTAGGTATGCTGTAAGGCTTGGTTTTGGGAACTGGGTATACGGTAATGTCTCCATTAGTAGAAAAGGTCTTAGATATTGACAAGTAGACATACGCCTTACCCCCAATCTACGCCACATTTTGCATCTTTTTGTAATCACCTCATCATTTTGGAATTCGAGTCGTTCAAACTTGCTACTTTGATATAGCTGAAATACGAGATGTGAAAAAGACAGTAGCATCATTTTTGGAACACCCTGTACACAAATGTTATCTTTATGCACCCCCCCTCTCTCTCTCTCTCTCTCTCTCTCTCTCTCTCTCTCTCTCTCTCTCCCTCTCTGATGACGATTTGGAGAAGTTAGAATATGGTAATTTATCTAAATATTGATATGCATTTCACTAATTATCGTATAAATAAATTGTCATTGCATTTACATCTTATCGGATATCATGATATATATATATATATATATATATATATATATATATATATATATATATATATATATGACCAACGTATCCAAGTAGACTATAATTTATCCGACAATATTAGAATGAAATTACAAGTCAGAAGACTTTTTGAACAAATGAGATTCTCCTTATTCAATGTTCTGCCAGTTCATCATGGCTTCTTCAGAAAAAAGAGGTGATGGTGTTACACAAAAAATTGTCACAAAATCATAAATAGAACATGTGTTGTGGGTGGGTTTAATGATTGAAATACTAATTAAGAGGATAATAGATGTTTTGAATGGTACAGATTTGGATGAATTGCCTTGAAAGTGGAGTTTTTTTTCAACTGTTCAATATTCAATATTTGCTGTATAAACCCAGAAAATCTCGTTTGTACTCGATAAGGTCTTCATATATATATATATATATATATATATATATATATATATATATATATATATATATATATATATATATATATATATATATATATATATATAATCCTTTTGTTTACAAATTAAAACAAAAAATAGGTACGTTTGGGAGTTGGGATCAATGGAACTTAAAATGCTGGCAAATAATTTTTCGAAAAAATGATACACGTATTTGCGTGGTTGGCGAGAAGGAATCAAATTGATTGAGATAAAACTGAAGACGTCAATTGAATTAATGTTTAATCATCATTCTTTGTTTATTTATCGATTAGTTCATTCATTACTTGGTGCTCGTAGCCAAGCCGCTTAGAGGATTTGGGAGGGAAACCTTTGGTTTTTTACTACTGAGTGTAGTGTTGAGATCGGTCTCATCCCTAGGAGAATTAACAGGTGTGCCACGGGGGGCTCTTTACATGATCCTCAACTGCTGACAGATTTGGCCGATATCGGTGAGTCAGCGATGAGCACCCAGAACATAAGAAGTCGTGTAGGGGTATGACACGTCGGGTAGGTATAACAGAAAGACCAAAGATTTTAGATTCAGGAAGAGGCAAACGACTGTTCCTAATTAGCTTGCATGTATACATCCATGCATATATATATATATATATATATATATATATATATATATATATATATATATATATATATAAGTGAGAAATATCCCACACAAAAAAACCCTCTTAAATATGGACTCAGCCCAAACAAATTCGGTATGCATACCCAGTTGACTTGGGACTGATGTTAAAGTAAAAGTTTCGATAGCATTTTGTTTAAAGTTTTAGGTAACTGTGCTCAACTGGATCCTTTTCATTAAATATACACATATACATACATTCTCGTCTTATTAAGTTAGTGTATGATTTTTAAAGTTGTAAAGGAGAAAGGGAAACTTTTCCGCTTTTTAGGGACCAATGGGAAGAGAAAATTAATTCTCATTTTAGGAAAAACTGAAGGGAACTATTTTTCCCCCTAAGTAGATTAAAATGAAGGAAAGCCTTTTCCACCTACAAGGGGGTCGGAAGTGAAGGCAGACTTCTCCCCCTTTAAGGGGTCGAAAGTGTAAAGAAACTTTTTCTCTCCTTCAGAGATCAAAATTGAAGGGAAAATTTTACCTCTCTGAGAGTTATGATCTGAAGGGACCCCAAGGGGTCTACCGTGAAGGGAGACTATTTCTCTCATTTAAAGGGTCGATAGCAAAAGTAAAATTTTTTTTTTGCTTTTTTAAAAAAAATTAAAGGTATCAGAAATGTAGGGAAGCTTTAGCCTTACTCTTTTTTTTAAACCTTAAACAATTAACCCGACGTAAAAGGGTACTTCAGTTAATATATATGTGTGTATGTGTGTGTGACTGTTAGCGCACGTGTGTTTGTGTGTGTTAGTGCATGTGTGTTTGTGTGTGCTTGTGTTTATGCGTGTTCAGTGTCAGGGCCCACATTTTCTCACAAATACCCCCAGCAGCTGAATGTCTCGAGTGGAAGTAATAAAACATTTAACATATAGATAAAATAAAGCAAGCAATATATCCAAACACCGGGAAGCCATTATTTAAGGCTTAATCAGGCATGGTGGAACATGTATGGATATAAAAAGGAAACATCAATTTCTAGAATGAGATCAGAATGATAAGCAAACAAGTACGATATAAAAATCGTTAACACCAAACATTAATTATATATACATACCCTATTTTCCTGCATATAAAACCATGTGAGATAAGCCTCAATTTTTGCAATTTTCGAAAAAATGAAAAATAAACCCCTCTATTTTCCCCTGATCGTCATATGATCTTGAATTAGGCTCATACTTTAGTATTCAAATCTATATCAATCACTGTAAAGGCTTGCTGTGTATATGATTTACATTGTGCAGTAACGTTTGTAAACAACTGAGAGTTCGACTCTCAAGACAGAACTAAGAAGAAAAGCACGCTTCCTATGTCAAAAAATTCGTCATGCTTAGATGTGAACATGTATGTGGTTGCGTGAGTCAGGAAATGTGTGTGAATGTGTGTGCATGAGAGAGAGAGAGAGAGAGAGAGAGAGAGTATGTGTGTCCTATGTCAGGGCTCAATCTTTCTTACAAATGTCTCCAGTAACTGAATGTCTTGATTGGAAATGATGTTATTCGAGGCAAGATGACTAAATCTGGCATGGCAGAACATGTGTGGTGGAAAGATGGGAAAAACGTACCCGGGACAAGAATCAGAATGAAGAGCAAATAATCACAATAGAAAGACATTAATCTGAATGAACACCAAAACTGTAAGCAAAACTGTCTTAATGATTTCAAGGAAAAAAAGTGAATTTGTTTTATTGGAAGAATGCATCGTTTCAAATGTTGAGTAGGAGGTACATTATCAGAAAAATTTCCACCTTTGAGTGGAAGAGACTTTCGTTAGCAAACCAAAAAAATCACATTGTTCATTACTAGATTAGATTAAACATACATACATAAGTTTGTGCACACACATCTGTATATGTGTGAATAAGTGCATGTGTGCATTCATGTGTGCCAGAGCATGTGTATGCGTGTGCACGTGTTCACGTGTGTCCAGTGTCAACGCTCACTATATCTAACAAAAAATAACTGAATGCCTCGGGCAATAATAAAACAGTTAATGTGTGGATAAAATAGATTTGCGACCGATGTATCCATACAACGAGAAGCCAATATGCGAGGCGTGACAACTAAATCAAGGATGGCAGAACACGTGTAGATGGAAAAAATGTAAATATCAATTCCTGGAATGATAAGGCTAATATCCACGATAGAAAATCGTTAATGTTAATACCCAACATTATTTAAAAACCTATGTGTATGTGTGTGTGTTTGTGTGTGTATCATTGCATGTGTATACGTGTGTTCGCAGATGTATGTGTCCATTGCCAGGGATTGCCTTTTCTAACGAATGCCTTCAATATATGAGTGTCTCTAGCGGAAATGATAACACAGTTAACTCATGGATACAAAAAAAAGTAAATCCATAGGTATCCGGAACATCGAGAAGCCATTACTTACGGCAATACAACTAAATCGAACTAATTGCCGACCCTATATACGATAACTGCAGCACCGTTCGAAGAAAAAATCTGAAAAATTACCGAGTGATGAAAACTTTCCGGCCCCAATGGTCTTACATAAAGAATGTAGAGCTGTATATATAAATACAAACATGCATGCACGCACACACACACACACACACACATATATTTATATATTTATATCTGTACTAATATTATGCATGTGCGGGTGTGTATCTATTCATCTCAGTCTTTTGATGCCTATCTATCTCGGTCTGTTCATATCTATCTCAGTCTCTTTCTTTCTTTCTATCTATCGATCTATCTATCTATCTATCGTAGCCTGTTCATATCTATCTATCCCATTCTCTCTCTCTCTCTCTCTCTCTATATATATATATATATATATATATATATATATATATATATATATATATATATATATATATATATATTGAAATATTCTTGTGTAAAGGAAACCCTAGGCTTTCGCAGGTTTTCATTTGTAATTTACCTCTGCCAACGAAGGGGTATACGTATTCTCACGTATCCATTTGTCTGTCTGTCCGTGTGTCTGTCTGTCTGCCCGCTTGTTTGCTTCTTTGTCTGGCTGTCTCCCCGTCTGCCTATCTGTCTTTCCACACTATATCTCTGGAAGTTCTCATTGAATTTACATAATGTTTTGTGGAATTGTGGGTCATCGGTTAATGAAGTTTTGATTAATTTCGAGGGCAGATTATTACGATTAAATTTCTTGCATCGTAGCAATATACCAACTTATTTCCATTCCGTTTTTCAATGACAATGGCATTGATGGAGACATGCAGATATCTAAGGTCCCACTTGTTCGTGTGTTCGTCCTCTGATAACATATGTGATCAGATCGAGAACCCGCAAACGAGAGCAGAACATGTTCCGTGAATTAAAAAGAAAAGAATAAGCCATATTAACCTTTGCTTTCATTAGGATGATGGATAGGACGGAGGTTACAATTCTAATACTTAAGGATGAAGTGCCTTGAATGGATTTGCTTTCATTTGCATTTTTGTCTTCAGATTTATTCATTTCTCCAGTCAACACTCAAGCTATGATCTCCATAAAGTTCGAATTTTTTAAAATACAAGCGTGAACGCCACCAGAAACAAAGTAGGAGACCAATTTAGCATAGAATTACATTGTAAATTGACACCAAGCTGAAATTCTATTTGGGGTAGGAATAGTCTATTCAGATTGTGTAATGGTTAGCACGTCTGCATAACATGCTGATGGATCCGAGTTCGATTCCCGGTATGAGCTTGGAGTGTGGAAGACTCTTCATTAGGACGAATTTCTCTGTAAATTCTGCAGCTAATTGAATACACTCTGAATTGTGAGTTGAAAAGATGGGAATGGAGTCGCGTTCTCTCCTATTCGAACTAAAGAGGAGCCTTTCACGCATGCATGGCTAAGTGGGGAAAGATTTTTTTTAATAAGCGTTTATTCCAGATACAACAAGGTGTAAATGCATACATTTCCAGTCCTCGAGCTTCACTAGTACAACCTGTAAAAATGACTTATACACATGTACATACATACATCACCGACAAGCCGGCCAGAATTACTTGAAAACTGATGAAAATGTTTTGTCAGTTTCGGTTGACAGTTACTAACAGAAATAGGGGAGACCTGGGACGGTTGCAACACACTTTTCTGAGTTACTCAGAAACTATTTGGATTACATCAACCAAATTTTTTTATAATGATAAATGTACATCAATCAGCTAATTACCCATACCATTGAAATATTATTACACGTGACATATGGCTCACTAAGTTCATTTGAATTGAAGAACCCAGATGTTGCAATCAATCCTGGGGAGACTTGCAACACTAACCAGGGATACATTAATATTAGAATACCTTAAATTTCACTAATTAACTTTTTCTTTTTGTCTCAATGAGCATACTATTCTAAAAATATGTATTGTTTCATAATGTTATCAAAGCATTTTCTTTATTTACATGCAATAATATAGAATTATTTATCTATTCATGAAATAACAGTTATTGATATTTTTTGTTCATTCATAGAACACAGGTCTACTTTGAGTCAGTATGCCATTCGATCTTTCCATATTTCAGTGGTAGACAGAAAGAGTTGAACAATTCACAAAGCAACACACTTTTATTGAACACGTATCAATTGTAGATAACTGCAACTTGAAAACTTTAAAAAACGATTTTTGTCACACTCCAGTGTTGTGAACTGCGATCTTGGGTTTCCTGAAAGGCGCGTAGACATACTAAAATCACACAGATAATAGGCTTTTCGAAATTTAAAAAAAAATATGAAAGACAGCTGATGGAGTTTTGAAAACTCATAAAAAATAATTGTCAAAAAGACAGACGTGTACCTCTCAATGACCTGCTTATATCGAAAGATACTGTTGTGTGGTCTGTACTTTGCTGGCACATTATGGTATAATATAACTGCTAGCTTGAAGACGGTTGCAACTTGCTGCAATCGCTTCAGAACGAGTGACCCATGACAGAACACTATGTGCTACCAAGACTCACTGACTTTGACACATGCTAACGACGTCAACTAGAAGTCAACAAAACAATGATACAAACAAAGTAAATTTTGTTTAATTCAATGTAAACAGTCAGGGCAGTATGCAAAAAAAATGACTCATGAAAAGATAAAAAAAACTTTCTTACCCCCAAAACATTTTTTAGATAAATGCAGCGGACGTTGGGTGCATTTTCTGTTTTCTTATTGCTTGTGTGTGTGTGTGTGTGTGTGTGTGTGTGTGTGTGTGTGCATGTGTGTGTGTGTGTGTGTGTGCGTGGTTAAAAGTGTATGTGCAGCATAAAAGAGGCATCACTCTGGTACTCGTTTGATTAGAGGACTGAGACTGGTTGCAACCGTCCCGTGTCTCCCCTACAAAAAAAATTCGTCTTATTTATGCGCTTTTTTTGTTTGCAATGGACATAATCATACTAAAATATATCTTGATATGATTATCCGTACGCAAATAATGGCATCATTTCGACGGGTGCTATTCTAGTTTATAGACTTATCGCAAACGAAGATTTAGGAGTTTTTGTCACGTCAGTTACAGTCCCTCAGATGTCCAAATAGGCCTATACGAGAGAAGTGTAGAAATGACAGATATGATAATATATACCTGTACTTTTCTTCAAAGATTTACTGCATAAAAACAGATCGATTGATGCATAAGTTGACTTGGACATAGCTATACTAATAAATATTTTGGCACATTTTTTTATTCTATTTCTTTCTCTTCACACACACACACACACACACACACACACACACACACACACATATATATATATATATATATATATATATATATATATATATATATATATATGCAAAGAGAAAGAAAGGGAAAGTATTCACAGAAAGAGATGAATACATATATTTACAGAAAAAGAATGAAAAATGCTTCATTTTTGGTCGAACCACTTCTTTTTGGTTGAACCATTTTTTTCAAAATTTGTACTTTACCCATTACTTAAAACGGTTCCGTCCCCTAAAACGTTTCCAGCAGGCCCGAAATCGGCTGTATAGGTGTCAAAAAATCATTCCGCTCCCTCCTTTTGCCAAAAGGGTCCCAACTAGGCTGCATACAGCGAAATATAGCGCCTGTGTTCAATCTCATCCCAATAACAATTATCTGACCTTCTTTTTTTAATATAATACTAAAGGTCTGATTCGCCCAATCAAATAAGGCATGTATTCTCAATGGACCCAAGGGGAGGTTCCAAAAGTGAAATATTTACGACACCATTTGGCCAACTTGTGCCTATTTATTTAATTCCTGTCTAACAGAGCCAAATTACTCCTAATCGCATCCCCAGATTGCATCCCAAGGGTAAATGAGTCGCGTTTGATCGTATTCATGAAAGAAACGTGACATGTTCATAACGCATTTCAATTCCCTTCATGAAAATAATCAAACGGGTTAGTTTTATCTCTCAGGTTGAAGATTTAATCAATTCAGCCTCTTTATCTATTTTCCCACCCTTCTCCTTCTCTATCTCTCGAGTTATCTATCAATCTCAGCCTGTTTATACATATATATATATATATATATATATATATATATATATATATATATATATATATCTTAGTCAGTTCATACCTATTTTTATCCATACTTACGCATGTATGTATGTATGTATGTATGTATGTATGTATCTATCTATCTATCTATCTATCTATCTATCTATCTATCTATAATACAAAAGATGAGTACCGAAGTGAAAAAACCGACGAGATATAAGCTGCATCAGATTCCAATAATGTTAAGCTTTTATATTATCTTCTGAGAGAAGTATATGGACCATCTTCTTTACAAATCATGCCACTACGCTCCAAGTTGGAAATAAACTTACTTGAGACCCGGTTAGTATTCCGAAAAAGTGGCAGGAGCACTTCGAAGGGCTTCCAAATCGTTATTCAACTGTTGACAAGGAATCTGTGAAAATCATTCCGAATAGCTCAGTGAAAGGTAGTCTTGCAGATTCTCCCTCTTTTGGAAAAGTTGAAGCGAGTGATATGAAGTTGAATAGTGGAAAATCACCCACGACGGATGATATTCAATCCAAATTGTTAAAGCATGGCAGCAAAAAGATCCTGCAGTATATTTATGATTTTTTTACAGGTTGTTTGGTGTCATGAATCTGTTCCAGGGGCCATCCAAAATGCTATAATGTTTATACTCTTCAAGAGCAAGGATGGTAAGGACAATTGCAGAAATCGTTAAGGCAAAACCCTATTGTCTGCAATGGATAAAAAGAAGATTGTCTTATCGTTTAGTCTGTCACATTGCTAAAGATGTTCCTTCTGAATCATGATCTGGTTTCTGCATTGGTCGTAAAACCACTGATATGATCCGGCTATTACAGGGATGGGGTGTCAAACAAGGTATGGGCTTGTATCAGGTCTTTGTTGACTTGAATACGAGCCCATGATATTAAAAACAGAACTGCATTATTGGATATTCCAAGGAAGCTTAGCTGTTCTGAAAAGATTATTCTTTCTCTCTTTCTCTCTCTCTATCTATCTATCTATCTATCTATCTATCTATCTATCTATCTATCTATATATCTATCTATTTATCAATCTGATTCTATTGATTTCTAACGATCTAACTGTTCATTTATGAATGAATTCAGTTAAACGTATTTTTCAGTTGGTTAAACCTTTCGTTATAATATTTTGGAGATCCTCTCTTGAAGTCACGGAAGTGAATCACAGAAAAAGATGATTGATGCGTATTTAAACCTATTTCGTGCAAGTTCCATTTTGAAATGAAATGATATATATATGTATATGTGTGTGTGTGTTTATATGAATAGTATATATATATATATATATATATATATATATATATATATATATATATATATATATATATATATATATATATAAATGTGTATATATATATATATATATATTATGTGAGTGTGTGTGCGTGTGCAAAATTTAATTTCAAGATAGGATATATAGTTTATATATATATATATACATATATATTTATATATATATATACATATATATATATATATATATATATATATATATATATATATTCATATGTGCATGTGCATGTACATGGAGATCTGATAATATACAAATATATGTGTGTGTGTATGTGTGTGTGTGTATGTGTGTGTGTGTATGTGTGTGTGTACCTGTTCAATGCAAACAAAATCTACAAGCCTATATGAGTTTCGATCTGTATCTCCTGTCCAACCCCAATCTCTACATGCCCAACCCCAATCTCTAATGTGCCAACACTCACACAGACAAATGAACAAAGACAAATACAGATATATACGAGCACAATTGCAAAAACACACACCTGCACACACACACACACACTGTACACACACGCACACACTCATACAGAGGCGAACTCAAAGGCACGTGCGGTATTAAGTCGAACCCAAATACTTGCTTGTACAGGCAGAAGTCCACACCAGCAGAGATGAACACACATATACATACGTACACTAAATCACACAGGATAACACAGATACATACGGAGGCAAAGTCATACAAACACACACACGCACTGAGGCGAACTCAGACAGGTTTACACACGCACACAGCCACAGTAAACAGAAACACAAAGGCAAACACATGCACTCACGTGGAAAACAGGGTGTGTCGAAACAAATTAAACAAAAAAACTTCTTTTTTTTTAAAAAAAACGAAGCTTAAAATCGACAATTTCATAATAAATGAATGAGTTAACTTTTATTTCAAATGTATTTGTTTGAAGTCGTCGATTTCAAGCTTCTATTTTATTTGTTTTGTTTTTTTTTCCCAGATTGCTCCGCTTTATATATTTCCATTAAAACAGATTTTGAATTACATTTACATTTCCACCGGACGAAGAATATACCTCACATCAGAAGTCGATTTGAGAAAAAATATCTCGAAAAGAGGAGAGAAAAATATAATAACGCAAGCGAAGTATTTCAGTTGAATTCTCTCTTTTTCTTTCCCTCCCCTTTCTCTCTGTCTCTCCCCCCTCTCTCACGCTTGAAAATCGTGCTGAACTAAATCCTGAAACAACATTATTGTTATTACACGAAGAATCAAACTTTACTTTCCATTGAAATAAAATATCCGATTAGAAACATCATTTTAGTCGAATTTGGCAGCATTTGATCAAAATTCATCCAACTAAGAAATTTCAATTCAAGCCGGATGCTCTAGATTATTTGGTGCAAGGCCATATTTTGGGTGTGGGGATACACCAATCTTCCAAGCGGGGAGAGTCTACCAACCATGAAAATGTGCATTCGGAATTCTGGGTTTTATAAGGGTTCGAACAGCGAACTACCACCAACAGCGGAAAATATGTTACTCTTTCAGAAGAAAGAGAAGTATTTATTCCCATTCATCCGTTTTTCCTACGACTGAAAAGAATCCTAAACTGTCAATCAAAACTGTCAAAATAGATTTCTTTAGTTTTTAAGTTTGTCTGTCTGGCTTGCAATTTATTTGTTGTGTATCACACGTACAGGACGCTCCAATGGAGCTGAAAGGCTGAGAACTTGAACTTTTACTCCTTATTATGTAGAGAAACGCGACGCCCATGATAGAGAATTGTGGCGAATCGTGGGTAAGGTCTATGTCCAACGACGGACGTTAAAAGACTAATGATGATGATGATGATGATGATGATGATGATGTCGAGAAAAAAACATCTTTTACAATGATCGATTTTCCACTTCTCTTTAACTTTTGCCTTTACCCTTGGGCAAAACATTCTCAGTTGGCCCAAATAGACTGCGTGTCAGTGAATGATAATAATTCTTCTACTTGGAAATGTGGACAAAAGTAGGAATTTTGACTTCATAAGTTTAGAAAAATATTTCATATATCAAATAACAAACGGACTGACTAACTGAAAAAGTAGCGGAAGGGGGACAGACAAAGGGAAATTCAGTGGTGAAAAAAACGAAGGTGAAGACACGAATAATCGATTTACTACAAAAAATAATGGACTTGATACAGAATCGCTTAACAAGGCGATCAATTATTTTAGAAAAGAAAATTGATATAACCAAAGAACTCAATTTTAGATCAGTTATTTCGATGGTGACATTTTTTATGTTAAGATTACTCCACCACAGCATTTTATTTTTTGCCCATCTCTACATGTATAATTTTGTTGGTCATTTGTTTTATATATATATATATATGTCAGAAGTATTTTTGGAAAAAAAACAGCCATTTTACTTCTGATTGCACTTGGATTTGAGAATTAGAAACAGGAATATTTCAAAAGAAGAGCCAAATATTTTCCTATAAACACAACCAGGAATGCATTTAGTTATATTTTGTGCTTCTGAAGGCTAAATTTCTGGAGAATGATTTTTTTAATAGAATGAAATTGTTGAATGGAGAAACGCAACTTCTGTTTCTATTTTTCTAAAATCTTGTTCAGAATCGATCAAGGATATCAAAAAAGTGAACTTGCATTGTTATATGGAAGAACTATTTGTAATGAACAATACATTAAACATTTTTTTGCTCGTAATCATTTAGAAAAGTCTAATTATTTTTGGAAGAACATTCTCGGGTCAAATGAATGGAAGAAAAATCAATTTCATGCATGGAATTAATACGGAAGCGTCTACGATCCAAGAACCATAGTCCCCAAAGCATGGAGATGGAAGTATCATGGTTTGATTGTGTTTCTCTTTTAATGGGCTTCATGCAATTGAAGGATCCTTGAATGGAAAAACAAATCAGAGTATTACAGAAGCTGATGTGTTCTCTTCGGTGCTGGAGCTTAAAGAAGGTTGGATCTTTCAACTAAATGAAGTCTTGAAGGATACAGCTAAAATAACACGTGACTGGTTTGTGCAGAACCATTTGGAAGTGTTTCAGTGGCCTAGACAATCTCTAACTTGAATCCTATTGTAATTTTATGGCGATATTTAAAAGATCGAATTCATTACAGAGACCCCAGAAACATTAATGATTTGAAGGTCTTTTGCAAGGAAGAGCGGGCCAGGATTACAAAAACATGTTGCTGAGGCCTTGTAAAGGATTACAAAAAACATCCCCCAGCAGTAATCACAAACCAGGGCTATGCAACTAAGTATCAAACTATGAATCAATGAATTCGAATACTTTTTTTCTATGATTACTTTTGTTTATGTTTTATTCTGCAATGTATGTTTGGAATTATACATTTTTTCTTAGTACTTGGTGATTTTATATCCAAATACATCACCTGTATACATTTGAAGTAAATGTGATCATCATATATTTGATGAACATTTACTATCTGTTTAGATACTTGTTACCCTTCACAGTACATTTTTTACTCAGATTAATGCCGTTGTCTTGGTGTCACGTTTCGGCCATTGTAGCCTCCAGTTCTTTTCATTCGTTGGATTGAGTCAAGGGTCTGGTTGGAAATTGTCAAAAGGTTATCAAGTCCGACAGACACATGAAAATGCTTGAGGATATTAGTTAGAGTAAGTCAGTATATAATAAGAGACAAATATTCATGACTTATGACTGGGAAGCAAGATTGAGTCTGGTTCCTTACAATATTCTTTGTTTTGTTTTGAAATGTTGAATAATGTCGTATCCTTAGAAAAGAAAATCAGTGTATAAAATTGAAAAGAATGTCTTTTATTTAATTTTCAAAAATACACAAATGAAAAGGTGTTGCCAGGAAGAGATTTTAAATCTCAGCTCAAAAATACAAAAAGAAGAAATTGATGAAAATGGAGAAAAAATACCAAGAGACTGATAATTAAGTCAGTCAGGTACAAAGCCACGATTATTACGCACCCAGCTTTCGTGAACGAGACTCAGCACTCATCTTTTTTATTCGGCGTGAAGACATGTGGAAATTCATCCTTATTACAATGTAATGTCAGCGAAAATTCAGTTGTCGAACTACAATTTCTAAACAGATTGATTCCCCCTCCCACATCCATTAGGGGTCAGAGGGCATTTTCCAGTAGCCCACCTTCTCCCCCACACTCAGCTAACCTTTGTCCCATTTACAGGCTTCTTATTGTTCAGAAATCTCTTTGTCTGTCGATCAGTTTTCACACTTGGGTGGATATTTATTCGCCAAATTCGATCGTTCTATTCGCTAGTCGTGCGCAAAAAATTGGATGTTGTTCATTGGACTTCCACAGAGAGATAGACATCGTAAAACAAAAGAGATCTTTCTGAAATGCTTGAATAGAATCCAACTTTGTTTTGTCCGATTCCACATCGAAATCAGTTTGGTAACTCCTATGTTGTTGTTCAGTAGTTCTTATTATTTTATCCAAAAGTCAATAAAAATGGGCAAATTATATTCCAACTGGATTGCTGATAATGTTGGGACACCAGATGGATCAAAAGGCTAACCGAATTGTATTCGTGAGTAAATACAGTAAAAAATGATGAGACTTGAGATAAAGAGACGAGATAAAGGAGTCAGCTGATAAGATATGGCATATGATATGACCATCACGCTCGTCATAGAAGGAGATGGGAAAGGTTTTATTCAAGTAATAGACTTATGACAACCCATGATATATATATATATATATATATATATATATATATATATATGTGTGTGTGTGTGTGTGTGTGTGTGTGTGTGTGCTCTAAAAGCATAAAGATATTAATGCAATCAGCAGCAGCCTTTTAGTGCCCGTTGTTGGACATAGACCTTCCCAAGATTCACCAGACTTCAGGGCCACTGCAAAGCCAATACAGTTCATCACAGCATATATTTTTGCTGGTCACATCTTTGCATATGATCTCTGGCGATCTACGTTCCGAGTTCTTATGTTCAACGGTTGTCTGACATTCTTGTAACATGGTCCACTCATTGTCTGTCGAGTTTTCTGATGGTTTCCATGGCATATTTGACTCGTATATCTTTTTTAATGTACTCTGGTGTCTTCGTAGTTTCCGTGTGATGGTCATGTTGAGCATGATTATCTTCCGTACACATTGCATGGTTCTCAGCTTGAGAGTATTTTAGTTGGGTTCCTTATTTCAATTCCATCGGTGACTATACTGAAGATGCATAGGTTGTATCCCCTTCTTTTCAAGATTAATGGGATTTCTTGTTTTTGAGGATTGGGCATGCTCTACCGAAAACTTCCCAACTTGGAGTGATTATTCAATTGAATTCTGCTTCTTTGGAGTATTTTGCAGAGATTCGTCTCCGTAGTTAGATGCAATGGTCTACTTACTTCAGCTCTACATTTTTTTCCTGATTGTTGTATCTTCGTCCTCCACGTATTAGTTGTACATGGTATCTGTTCAACAGAAGTTCATCTGAAGGCCTATTCTTTTGCTTTCTCTTCTCTAGCATTCTGTGGAGAGATTGTAGGTTACTGAGGAATTTGCAATCTATTCAAATTCCTTTGCTTTCCCAAGTCTCGGAAGATCGTCTCGGAGTAGGCTGTGAAGAGTTTCAGCTGGTATCGCCTTGTAATACCCCTTTTTCGAGCTTTGGACTTGACTCCACAGAGCAGTACTACGTCTCATGGGGAAAAAACGTATTGGCTATGGCGCCACATGGGTTGAAATATTCTGAACTTTGGTTAAAAAATCAGAGTTCTATAAGACTGAACACCCATGAGAAAAGAATGTGACACAAAGTCTGTTTAATGCAGGAATACCACATATGCGAATGCGTGGGTCGGTGAATTGTAACGCACAAAACATATCTTGCTATTTGTTAGGAGTGCAAATATACAGTTTACATCATAACCAAAATGTAATTTGATTTAATTAAAACAAGGATGAAATGTAGGATTCAGATCACCTAAACTATATTAAAGAATATTTGGGTCTGAGTATTACATTTCCTTTCATCCTCGTTTTGATTGAATCAAATTACAATTTGGTTATAGTGTGGTCAGGAAAGTTACACATGTGATTTGTATCAATTTCAAGGCCTGGATTCTAGATTTGATCAGAATTTTAAAATGTTGTATCGCAACATTTTATCTCACTTATCACCCTGGAGAAGTAGGTTTGATATCCCACCAGGAGGGTGCAATCATTTTATCTTTTATATTTTTCATAAATTGAAGTCTACAAAACAAACCAATGAAGGGGGACTAAATTCGTTAACATTTCATTCTATTTTAAAAAGAAAATACGATGTGAACGTGCGTGAGCATGTTTATATGCTACAGGTCTGAGTGTATGTGTGTGCCCACATGTGTATGTAGCTGGTAGAAGGAAACATTTATCATGTGTCTTCATGGGTGATTATAATGATATTGCAGTATGTGCAGGTGTGTGTATTTTTGCTCATATATATGTGTGTAGAATCCCACGCTAAGATGCATGTTTGCTTGTGTGTGCATTTATGTACACAGGTGTGCACTGAATAATTTCTGAAATGCCAAAAAGGAAAACAGGTGGCATACCTTGAAATGATAGCATTAGAGCAATTTGACTTTAAAGGGCCAAGATCCAGCCTTTAAGATTCGGACGGAAAGATAATGACTTCACCGTCATTGCCCAGAGATAAACAGTTTGGATAGAAAGAGAAGTAGCAAATCAAGTGCTTATGATCAGTGCCCACTCTGGCTTCTCCTTCTGTTCCAGTCAATCGCTTCCATGTGGCTTCTCTCAGTTGGTCATAATACATGCACGCAATATCATTCTGGCAAAAATATCAATGGAACCAATTGAGACAGTACTCAGACGAACCAGAAGTAACATGCCTTCTTCAAAAGTAACATTTTTTGTGATAGTTATGGTTATATAAAATCTTTCCACGCAGTCAGTAGTTTTTTCCCTGTTCCTTGGTCCCATCCCCCGCTACAAGGTTTTCCATTCCCTGTAGAAGAATGTTGAGGTGCCCATCATGGGCATGTCTTAGGCGAGATAACCTCACAGGGCCAATCATTTTCAATGCACCTTTTATACTAAGGACTTAGCAGGCACGGGATAACATTCTCAAAGTCTTGGATCGAACCCACCACCAACAGAAGAGAAGAGCACCCTACCACTATTGACATCTGGCTAGATTATATATCTTTTCTACAAATAAGATGAACAACGTAATTCCATGTTGTTAGATCGACCACACACAACTCCATTAAATAGTCGAATTTTATGCACTGGATCTTTTGATTCACAGCCATTTTGATGTCCTGTCTGTAGTCTATGCAAATATATATATATATATATATATATATATATATATATATATATATATATATATATATAACGATCACAGTAGCCCAGTGGTAGGGTGCTCAATTTGAATTCAATCCATCGCCAAGTCATACTAAGACATGGTGCTCAATGCCTCTCCTCTAAGTACAGCCAAGTCACACTGGCCACACTGGTTCTCATGAGTTAAGCATCGTCGAGTCTTGTCAATATCTAGATGAGTGTCTATTAGAGAATGCAAAGTGCTGTAAGTAGAATGTGATTTGGACGAGACTGTCAAGCCAGGATTGGTTCTTACTCACAAATTGCCCAAAAGTATCTAACCCTGCGTCACCCTCGATCATATAAACATGCATTTTGATATGGAATGTAATTTGATTTTATCGATATGAAATCTATAAGTGGTATCTTATGTACAGTAAATTATAAATATCAGATGTTGTAGATACAAATATCTTAGCGCATTTTTCTTCCAGCCGCAGGAAACCCGCTCACAAGTTATCGCTAATGATAGTCGCTGTGTAGATTGCAGAACCTCTGCATACATTTCAGATCAAGCAAAGCATTCAAATAATATTCCGCCTCTATGCAACCTTTCTTTGCATAATCAAAGACAAAAGTTCTTGTCAAACAACAGTTACCCGGATTGACAAGCAACATAGACGTGTATCAAATTGTGGCAGACTTTCTGTTGATCATAATTAGGAGTATATAGCGTCAAGGTGAAAAAGAGATGATTGGGGGATGATTGCTCGGATTCTGTATGCTGCAACGGCAAAGTATTCATCAAATCAAGCTCGCCTGTCGATGATCTCTCGGGAGCTCGAATCGGAATAAATTGGATTACGAATTCGAGCTACTAGACAAGTATATACTGCTGCATAAGTGTGCTGCACTCTTGTTTCGAATACATGTATTTCAAGCTTTGAGTACATGTATTTCAAGCTTTGAATACATGTATTTCAAGCTTTGAATACATGTATTTCAAGCTTTGAATACATGTATTTCAAGCTTTGAAAACATGTATTTCAAGCTTCGAGCGTGTCACGAGTATTATGTCTGTCCCACTTACACTAATCTAGCTGGGTGTTTTTTCAACTAGATTTTGTGACAATGTAAAATTTTGCGATAAATGAAAGACAAAAGGACCGATGAGTACGTATATCATTGTGTTGTATATGTAAGTTTTTGTTCACTCTGCCTAGGATCGATTCTTCAGTTTAGAAAAAACGGATTCGTGCTACAGATTCGTACAACTAGACTGTGTGCCATGGCACAGTAGTGGGTCTCAACCTGGTGTGCTGAGTAATTATCTTCTAAAGAATTGTTTCGAAATGACCAGAAATCAGGTCTGGTGACCTTGGATGACCTTAGAAGTCAACATCACATAAGATGTTGTCTTTGACTCATGAGATTTACCCACAGGCGATACTTGAGTAATTTGTGCAGAATTGCGGTAGACAAAATTAGTAGGAAATAACGAAAAAATAGCTTGTTTATTAACTTGATCTCTCGTTACTCTACACGCACAATATTAGGTCGATGGGTCCTGTAGTTTTAGCTGAGAAGAGACATGAATGAATAAATAAATAAATGAATAAATAAACAGAGGGCTTGAATATTCATATGGATATATATTCTTCTTCTTCTTGATAGTCCATTGGTATTCAAGGATGATGCAGTCTGAGTTCTCAGAGAGCACATATTACTCCATACTTCAAAACTGGAAGCACACATGCCTCTGCAGTTGTAACGATGGTATTTGTTATGCACGCCGTTCTCAACAACAAACGCTAATATGGAAAGCAAATACCAGAAGATCTAAGGGAAATACTCTACACGTATTTCATGGATGATCATTTTTTAAGGACGACACACAGACTGGCAGAGAAAGAGTTTCATATAAAAGTTGCCAATACAACCTGTGACACCAGTAGTAGACGCTTGGTAAATAAACTATCGTAGTATCTGTCAAAAATGTCTGAATTATTCACGTTTCAAACAATTTCTCGAATATATATTGTTTGAAGACACAGACATTTAGTTTACATCAAAATCATACATCATCATCATCATCATCATCATCAGTCTTTTAACATCCGTTGCTGGACATAGACTTTCCCCAGATTCGCCACACTTCTCTATCATGGGCGTTGCGGAGCCAGTCATCATAATTATCATCATCATCATTAGCCGCTTAACGTCCGTCATTTGACATAGACCTTCCCCATGATTCGAAACACTTCTCGTCGTAGGCGTCGCAGAGCCAATACTTTCTGAATTTGTCTAGCTTACCTCTCCATCTAATATTCTGCCGGTCTCAGTGGCGCATGCGATCTCTGGGGATCCATGTTTTGAGTCGTGATTTCCATCGGTTGTCTGCCATTCTTGCAACATGGCCAGCACATTGCAATTTATATTTTTAATGGGTTCTACGAGGTTCCATGTGAGGTTGAGCATATTTCTTTCATGTGCATGTTGCATATTTCTCGATCTGCCAGTCTGTCTCTTGATTAAGTTTCATGCTTCAGCTCCATACATGGCTATTGGGGGATGAATTCATTGAATACTTTTCTTTTTACGATTAATGGGATTTTCTTATTTTTTTAAGGTTAAGCTTGCTCTACCAAAGGCTTGCCATCCTAGGGTGATCCTTCGTTTTATTTCGTTTTCTTTTGAGGATTTTATGGAGATTTGTTGTCCTAGGTAGATGCATAGGTCTACTTTTGCCAGTTATCTGTCCTCAATTTTGATCCTACTGTTCCCATTTCCAACGTGGTTGTGGCACATGATCTTCGTATTGCTGAAGTTCGTATGCAGGCTGACTTTCTTGCTCTCTTAATTTAGTTCATTTAGCATTAGTTGGAGATCGTGTAGGTTCTCTGCGGAAATGTCGTTTGCTAGTCGGAGGTTGTTCAGACATTCGCTGTTTATTTCGATTCCTTTATTCTCCAAGTCTAGTCTTCTGAGGATCATCACGAGGCAGGCTGTGAAGAGTTTGGATGAGCTGGTATCGCCTTTTCCTACCTTTTTTTTAGCTTAAGGGATTCTGAGTCTTTTTATAGCCCGATAAAGAAATTGCTGTGACTGTATATATGTTTCAGCACTTCGACATATACTGGATCTACACCTTGTAGTGTGATGAACTTTATGTCCATAAAGATTTCCACTGAGTTGAAAGCCTTTTTAAAGTCGATAAATGCTACTACGAGTGCTGCTTTTTCTTTATCAAATGCAGATGGCCCATGTTCGAGTAGCTTCTTTTAAAGCCAGCTTGCTCTCGTGGTTGGTTTTCATCTAGTGTTTTTGTGATTCAATTAGTGATGATCTTTGTGAAAAGTTTGTAAATGCTTTTAAATAGGCTTATAGGCCTGTAGTTGGTGAAGTCTTCTGGGATTCCTTTCTTATATAAAAGCATTTTGATAGCAGTGTTCCGATCACCTGGGACTCTACTGTGTTATAGGCATAAATTGAAAAGGATGGCCAGTAGATCGATGGTGATGTTGCCTGGTCCAGGGGCCTTTCCCTTCTTCGTCTGCTTCATGGCATGTTTCACCTCCCTTGGGGTTACTTCTGGGAAATCCCCGAGTTGTTTACTGCGTCTTGCGTATCCTGTTCATTGTTTTCCTGTCCTTGTTAGGTCTCCATTTTCCTCGAGTATGCTGGTTATTTGCTTCCGTCCTGAACTGAGGCCTTTGTTTATAGCTTTGAGACCGCGACCTCTTCCGAGAGTCGATTCGATGAATGCCGTCGTGTATCTTCGTCTGTCTTCCCTTAGTTTTTTCCTGATTATATCATTCAGTTCGGTCTTTTCAATTTCTCTTTTGTTGCTGTTGGTGGCTTGAGGTTTTTGCATTTTCCCATGAGATTCCTTGTTTCATCTGAGATTTTAATAATGGGTTGTATGCTCATTGGTTTGAATATATTGGTGACTTCTATAATAGATGCTGTCATTTTGTTGTTTAGTTTGTTGACGTTGGCGCCGTCTTGTTCAGTAAGAATTTTGAATCTATTTTTCAGTTCAAGCTCCAAGGATCGAGTGTGTTCTTTTGATATGTTTAGCGGTTGTAGTTTGGTGTGGAACATTTTCATGCGTTCTTTGTTGGTGTTTACTTGCATTTTACATCTTACCGTTCCGTGGTCACTTCGTACGTTGACTTGATTTTGGGCCTGGATGTCTTCAACGGTATCGCTTTTGTCCGTTAGGATATATTCTATTTCGTTCTTTGTTTCATGATTGGTGCTCTTCCAAGTCCATTTCCTATTGGGTCCCATTTTGAAGAAAGTGTTTATGATTTTGAAACTGTTAGTCGTTGCAAAGTTTTCTGGGTCTTTTCCTCTCTTGTTCAGTACTTTATATTCTAGATCGGTCAGGAGTATGTCTGTTGACAGTGTTCTGACGTTGTAGGTGCCAATGTATAATGTTGTCCTTTGGTTAATGGTTTTTGGGCTATCTTCGGATGGTCACTGTTGGACCGTTGTGGGAATTTATTTTTGAAAATGTTCCGTTCTAGCCTTGCC
This sequence comes from Thysanoteuthis rhombus, assembly GCA_963457665.1. Taxonomy (NCBI): domain Eukaryota; kingdom Metazoa; phylum Mollusca; class Cephalopoda; order Oegopsida; family Thysanoteuthidae; genus Thysanoteuthis; species Thysanoteuthis major. Next base: position 451,613 of record OY735216.1, read on the forward strand.
GATCTCTTCAGGTGGGTTGAGGAGAGAGAGAGAGAGAGAGAGAGAGAGAGAGAGAGAGAGAGAGAGAGAGAGAGAGAGAGAGAAGGGAGGTGACAGAAAAATAGTGACATATCTTTACCCATGGAATCCAGGATTAAATTTTAGCAAAATATAATTCAAAAATTAAGATCATGTTGTACTTATCTGCCTCAGAATAGGGTTTTGGGCTAAAGGGGGGGGGGAGTTTCCATACAACAGTCATAGTCAAAAGTTTTTGAATACAACCATTCGTTACTTTGTCAAGGAGCCTCGCCATGCCTTCCAGCCTTTCTTGAATGGTCTGAGGATTTTTTATTAGTTGTCCCGAGATGTCTATCTACGAAGTCCTTTCTGCTGGGAGGCAGGGGATGGTCGTCTATATACTGGGTAGATCTTTTCTTTCCTTTTTTTTTAACTTTGTTTTATTCTGTTATATTGACCAACGGAGACGAATGTATTTTGTATTGGCACTGCATCGTCTTTAGTTGTACCTTAGACCAGATTATTCCACACGTTTTTGACCGGTAGTCTCTTTGGATATCCAAGAGGAATTATTATTCTTATACACTGATTTACTGGGACTTATTCCTTCATTTAGGTTTTTTTAGTCATAACATTTTGGCCGTTGTACCTAGCGATCACCTTCAAGTGTCTTTCTTAGAGACCGTCAGGGAATTAAGAACTGTACCCTTTATTTAATCTACTGGGGTAAATTGTTCTCGTCCAGCCGTTCATACCAAAGTTAATTCTTCTAGTTGATTTGATCTGTAATGTTGCATGTCTGCCTCTGCTACTGAAAGGATACATATGACTTTGCCGCTCTACCAGACCCATTGATTGAACTCACATCGGCTTAATAGATACGTATAACCAACGGCTCTCTTCAGTAAGCCATGGTATCCCTATAGTTTATGATTATAGTATACTCATCTCTTTTTTTGCCTTCTACTGAAGCGTTTTTGACCGATCTATTTTACGGCTGCTTCCTAATAAAAACACTCAGAGGCACACAGATTTTGAGTGGCAAATCTTCAAGCCTTCAAAAGTCATGCCTAGAGTGGATGAGTAGGAAACTGTAATGGTCCCTCATTGAATGGAAATACTTCTCATAATGATTGGAAATAATGAAGTCAGCATAAGAGTGTGAGATAGAGAGGAGGAAGACAGAGGGCAAAAGGGGAGAGAGAGATAAGAGAGGATGGAATGATGAGAAGGGGAAGGGGTGATGAGGATAGAAGGAAGGGGGTAGAAGGAGAGAGAGGAATAAAGGAAGTGAGAGGGAAAGAGAAAGAAAAAGGGAGGCTCAGGGAGTGAAACATACGGGGAGGACAAGGGATGGGAGGAAGAGAAAGAAGAGGGGAGGTAGCCGAGCATTTGGGGTTGAGAGAAAAATTTAGAGAGAGAAAGAAAAAGGGTGAAAGTAGGGAAAGGGGAACAGAGAGAAAAAGAGAGAGAGAAAGAGGGAGAAAGACAGACAGACCGATAGAGTGAGAGATGAATTCAATACAGATACAAAAGCACGAATAATCTCCGTGCCGTTTACGGCTCGGCTGCGACACACTTCCTTTAAATAAGAATTCTTTCAAGCTGGTGATACAGAGAACCGGTCAATTTTCTCCAACTTTTGAATTGTGTGTCTTTACGACGTGATTCCAACGAGTAAGATCTCCCCCTGACATAAAACTGCTGCCATTCGCTACACGTAAGGTTAAAAAAATGACTTTCTGAGTTCACGGCTTGAAAACGATATTATGTTATACCAAATAAAAGAAATCGGTCGGAAGTGTATTAGGGGTGACCAATGTAATTGGGGAATTACAATCCTATACATTGGTTCAAGCGGATTGAAAAACGACGGAAGAAAATCTGATAATCTCCTCAAGCATAAACCTTTCTCTTCTTGAGGATTTGGAAGATTTAAATAGACACGAGAGGGAGGGAGAGGGAAAGAAAGGAAGAGAGAAAGAGAGCGAGTGGAGAGAAAAGAGAGAGGCATGGAAGGGGAGGTATAGAGACAGAGAGAGAGGGAGGAAGGGAAAGGGTGTGAGGGACTAGACAAAGACTCACTGTGACGAACGGAAGCGAGACAGACATGATGCCCGTTACTGGACACGTTCAATGCTTGAAATATATTTTTGTATATTTTGGAAAAAAATTATGCAGCAACCATGGGAGAAAGTTACGTCATAATGTTCGAGAACCACTGGCATAGACAGTGGCTACAAGAGATAAGTTCTCACACAAGCGTGAAAATAATTCAGTATAAATTAAATTATAAATTGACACCCCATAAGGCGTATTTTGTGTGAAAATTCTCAAAAAATAATAATTTTTTTTTTCTTACATGATAATGAGTTAATGTTTCAACTTTCAGTCATCATCATCAGTCTTTTATCGTCCGTCGTTGTACATAGACCTTCCCCAGGATCCGCCACAATTCTCTATCACGGCGTCACGGAGCTAGTATTATCTGAATTTGTCTAGTTCATCTATTCATCTTGTATTCTGCCGGCCTCGGTTTCGCATGTGATCTCTGGGGATCCATGTTGTGAGTAATGATGATGAGTCATCGGTTGTCTTTCATTCTTGCAGTATGGTCAGCCCATTGCCATTTAATTCCCTGTAGCTCAATTGGTTCGGCCTTCTCGCATGATACATTCATACATTACCAGCCAGTCGTCCAGATCAATTATAGAAGACCTGCAAATCCTCCTAAACAATGTCGTACATTGTTGGCGTTATTATCATTTTCATTGTCATTGTTGTTACCAGAGGAGAATAAGATTAACTTCAGAAATATTATGCAAGTACTGTTTTCAATAGATTTGTAAATGGACAATTTTGGCTGTCTTTTGGGGCCTTTTTTTAATTCCGAAAATGCAGACATTAGACATTTTATCATATCATTAGCAGCTGTTGAAATGATCAGAGTAGTTTTCTTTTAATAACGTCACACCTTTTTACGACATCACAGCTCTTCCTTCCCTTTTCTGTTGTTCCACTGGGACCAACCGACCAACCGACCAATTGACCGACCCATAAGCGTCTTATAGAGTTGTTTGGACAAACCTAAACACTAGTTATAGCTATTTTTGGTAGCTTCATATCACATGATGCTCAGTAGAATGCAGAAGAGACAAGAGTGGCTGATGTAAGGTCAAACTCTCCTTCAACTTCTATTCCGACTGAAGATGATTACTGCAATTTATATCATGAACGAATAATAAATAATAAATCACAAAAATATATATATTTGTAAAATGTACTTATTAGAATGAGATGAGCCCGTGTGTATCTGTATAATAAATCTTTGTTAGTGTCTAAGACTTGTCAGTTTTGTTTTGTCAGTAAGATTCGGTTTAGTAAAATGCGTTAGGATCTTATTGTTTATAGATGGCCTCGCAGTAATAAAATCAAATTATTCCCCAGAGAAGGATAGAAAAGGGATATTTTCAACAAGGCCGTTTTGAATATGCGAATCGTTCTTTCTTTCTTGATTCTTTTTTTTTGTTTTATTTCTTTCTATGATTAGAAGTGTGACTTTTCGCATTTATTTCTCGGTCAGTAACAATGGAATTGAAATTTTGCTGATTGAAATATCTCTTAAAAAACATTTTGAAAGAATGGTAACTTCCAGCAAAACAAGTTTAGTTCTTTCGGATAAAACCTCAGGTTGAATTGATAAGACGTCAAACTTTATTTACACTGTTAACAGTTTTGAAGTAGTGAACAATAAAGTCTTATAGTAGGTGAAACAACGTGAACAAAAACGCTGAAATTCCACAGCAACATTGGCAAAAATCCTTCACCGCTTTCATAAACAATATACATATATATATATGCACGTGTGAGTGTATGTGTGTGTGTGTGTGTGTGTGTGTGTGTGTGTGTGTGTGTGAGTGTACGTGTACATTTTCGTAAAAAAATCAATATATTTGTGATTTTTATCTTTTTATGTATCTACTATTTATTTATCTATCTATTTATCAATCTGTCTATCTCACCAGGAGATTCTACTCAATTGTCTCTCTCCCCGTATAGCTGGTGGCACAGATATGCTAATTCCTGTTGTTGGCGTCCAAAATTCTGGATTCCAAATGTTGAATGACGAAACCAACATTAAAGATCATTACACGAGAAATCGAGCCTCGTTCTTCTAAACCTTAAACTACCTTTTGATGATTTACTTACAAGATAAGTGATGCACTCATGTTAGACATACGTTCTCACGTTCGTTCTCTCGTCCGTTCTCTCGTTCTCTCTCTCTCTCTCTCTCTCTCTCTCTCTCTCTCTCTCTCTCTCTCTCTCTCTCTCTCTCTCTCTCTCTCTCTCTCTCTCTCTCTCAGTTTGCCTCTTAATACAGCTGTATGTGAATGTATGAATATGGTGAAATTTGTATGTATAAAGTAATTCGTGTGCGTTGTAGGAATATAGCTGAGTTTATATGTGTAAGAACGTGCATGTGTGTAACTAGAATATGGTGTAGTGTGTACGTGTAAGATCATCTATACGTACGTATGAAAGTGGCGAAGAGTATACGTTTAAGGTAGTGTGTGTATTAATAAAGAGAAGTATGTACGTGTGTGTTTGATTATAGTGAAGTGTGTATGATTAGCGCATTTTATGAATATGGTGAAGTTTGTATGTGTGAGGTAGTGAATTTGTGTGTGTACAAATATGAAGTGTTTACATGTAAGGTAGTGAGTGTGTGTGTATGATTATGGTGAAGTGTGTATGTGTTTGATAATAAGAGTGTATGCGTGTGTGCATAAACACACGTGTTGCTATTTTCGGTCGACCATTACTTTCCATTGATTTGAAATCGATCTCTGCTGATGTTTTTCTATCGTGAAAAGAATCCATTGCACAAGCAAGTTCAACTCTCACTTAATTTCCCTTGGCCCTGAGCCCGAATATTCAACAATGACGATGTAAGATACGCGACGGGTTCCATTGTGAATGCCTGGAAGGCATGAGACTTTTACAAATCCCTGGTTGCAAACGGTCGGGCAAGACTAGCCATGATTTTTCAATTCTGTTTTAGCAGACAGTGCTCTGGTCAATGAAGAGGCAAATTAATGCCGAAACAATAGATACAATAACACTCAGAGTAAAGAGAAGAGGTCTTTGAAAATCTCTGGTTGCAATCAGCCAGTCAAGACTGACCATTATCTGAGTTTTCTACTTCAAGAGACGGCACTCTGGTCAATGAAGAGACGAATTAATGCTGAAGCAAAATATACAATGACACATTGTAAACAGAGACGACTTTTACAGATCTCTGTCTGGCCGTATGGAGAATTTTATCGGACAATCAAATTCATTGTGATTTTTCTTGTTATTCTTGTTATTTTCACTACCTTTTGATCTATCTGTTCTACAGCCTTCTACTGGGGCACCTTCTGTGTGCAGAGAGAAGGGATTTTTTACAGTAGAGCCAAGCAAAAATTGGTAGGAACAGAAATGTTTCTTCAAATCAGAAACGCTTGCAATGTAGGACACTGATGTTCTGTACAAGAATTCCATACTACGTCCCGGTTGAACAACGGGAGCCACTTCATGTTTGAAATCAGCCCTAATATGACTCACACATTAAGCCAACAACTTGATTCTTTTTGCCTTCTTACTATCTATCAAATGGGAAGAGAAAAGACGGAAAGAAAGAACAGTTTTCTTTTTGAGACTGTTTTTTTTTCTTACTAGGGACAAGAGAAAAGAGGTCCCTCTCTTTACAAACAGATATTCTACCCTATGGAAGCCATAGAATTCATCAACGAAACGTTGAGTGCACAACAAAAATAACAAGAATAATGGGCTCAGTTGTACGGAAACTATTTGAGCGTTAATGATGACTTTTCTTGAATTTATTGACAAATCTGGCCATAATTTGTGAATCTTGTTTTTAGGACGGTACTCTGACCATTGAAAAGCATATTAATACTGATACGAATAACGGTGGTGATTGGGAGAATGGCCTGCCTGATAAACGGTTAGAAATTCAGTCCATCTGAAAGCAGTTAATAGCATATAATTACAAACAAATTGTGTTAAATTGGCTGAAACTATTTTACTTTTTTTTATCTGAAACCAGCGATGTCAACTACCGGATAAAACGATTGACCAACTGTTTGCTCTTTGATTAAAACTGATTGTTCTTTCTAGACAAAATGCTTTTTTATGATTGAGGTTCTTCATCTTAGAAACTGGGATAGCTTATTGCAAATAACTTGCTGTTCCACATGAACAGTGATAGATAACGAGAAACCCTCTCCTCTCAGAAACATGATTTCATTGCTTTATATTAGGACTGTTTTGCCTCATTCCAACAATTTGTTTATTTACTAGTTATTTTATTATTCCTCTGTGGGCATCTCCAAATGAAAGATTCATAAATTATATCCAAAAATACATGAACACCAACAACATCAACAATTTAACATAATTGTACAGATCAGACACACTTGATAATATTATCAGACCGATCCCCCAAAAGCTCATGCTCTTTTCGTAATTTCTTGAATTATCTTGATTAATTTTAAAACTCCAAACACTGTTGTTATTTTTAACATAGCTAGGAAACTTATTCAAAAAAATATTACCCTATTTAAAAAAAGATACATGGTTACTCAATAAATTTGGCTTTGTTGAGCGTTGTAACACTCGAATGTTTCAAGCCTGGATTGGATCTGGTAACGAAAAACTGAACATGAGCGGACTGGCCGAATGGTTAAGAGCACAGAGAATTCAAACTCCAAATGAGACAGTCAGTGTTCACTTGGAACTAATGCCCGTTATCTCTTCTTTCCTAGCTACCAGTAAATAGTAGACTCTTTAACTGTAAAAGCAACCAGTCTAGGAGACGTGCAAATCTGATTCCCGAATTTGCCCAAAGAGGGGTAGGCTCTGTTGGCACTCTCTTGACGCACGTATGATGAAATTATACATGGTACTTCAACAACCCTGCACTTGGTTACAGGATAATAAATCGAAATCGTTCAGGTAAATGTATGCAATAAATGATTTTAGTGGCTGGTTGGTGGATTCGAACTCAAATTTACAACTTCAAATATAAGTGTCTCCCCCACTAAACCCTAGCTACGTATCGATAAAAGACTTTGATTGAATTGAATTGCTGAATGCCATTCTCCGGTTTTGATGTCGATCTTTTCATCGATCCTAATTTACGATAATTGAATAATTTGTAAAAGATTAAAAGAAGTAATTAAGGAAGAGCATTTAATGATCCGAAACTCCATTGAACAAATACGAGGTAATTTCAGCTTCATATTGATCATCGAGCGAATCAGGAAAACAAAAAAGTAACAATAATAATAGTAAGGTATAATTATAACACTTACAACTACACTTGACTGTCTCAATTTTTCCTCTTTTTTACAACTCAATTCAATGTAGTGTTCTAGTGGGGTTCCAGGTATGCCGACTCCAACTTTCGTGTTCCCCATTTGATTCAGTTCTCGAACCTCGGCAATTTTCTTTCATTTCACTTTATCATTATATTTCCTTCATTTTCGTATTTCCTCTGCAAAGTCTTTCAGCGGAGACCTATGATAAATGAAGGTTTTTCTTTGGAAGTTTTTGGGCTTTTCTAAACATGTACGATTGAGTTCTAGAGCAAAGTAATCCTTTCACTTTCTATCCTTGGTGGTGGTCTGATCTCATACCATTTCTGTGTAGGGTAGTTTATACTGTTGACATACCTTCCAATGTACACATTGTCTTTCTTATCCTTCGTATTTTAAACTTCATTTGCAACTAGGGTAGAGCAACCAGATAATTATTGATCAATGGTCTCTTCTGCGTGTTTGGCATTTTGGAACTCTTTTTTTAAAAAAATATGTGCCTGGAAGGATCTTGTTTGTAGGCTCTGGTCTTGAGCAGCTAGTATAAACCCTACTGTTTCTGGTTTCAACCCAGGGCTATGCAACCACTGATTGGTCAAATTTTTGTCAACATCAGGGTCTTGTATTGCAGTGGGTATCGGCAATGTGTGTTTTTCTCCCCCCAGTTTTCAGTTTTTTTTTAGTCCCTTATTTCTTTGCTTTTTGTTCGCTGTCTCTTGTCTCCTTTTTTGGTATTTAGCTCTCTGTGTCCCGGGGATCATTTTGATAGATATCTTGTGAAGGGTTTCGAATTTCTTTATTTATTATCTCAGATCTGTTTATCGCCATGAATCGTCCAAGACTTTCCTTTCTAATTCTCTTTTTAATTAATGTTGGATCCTTTTCCTTCATTCATTCCAAAATATTTGTACACCTTTGTTATTGCTTTTGTTGTTGTTTCTATGAAGTTTTTTTTTTTTTTTTGTAACTTGAATCGCTTAACATAATGGAATCAATTTGTATTTGTAAAAATCTTTCAATGAGTAGGTTGGACAAGCTTATAGGATAATAATAAATCATCACAGTCCAAAGGGTTAACAGGTTAGCGACCTCTAGATAGCAAACGCAGTTGGAGAAGACCAGATATAAGATAGAGATAAGAGGGTTTGGTAGTAAGACATGAGAGAAGTTAGCAGTACTACGATCAACATTGAAGGAACTGCGAAAGGACTTATGTCTGATCATGATGATGATACATGCATTATCAAATAATCATGAAATCCAGACAAATAACAACAAAATAAAGAGAATCATAACAACAACAACAACATCAACACCAATAGCAATGTGGGTACTAACCAGGCACGGCGTTGCTTACCTTCGCTGATCTTCCGGGCATCTCTAAAGGGATTTGGACGTGAGCTACTTCTATATTAGAAAAAAAAAGGAAAGAAAATTCCGAAGTCGATCTGCATATGAATAAACAAAAGAAATCGAAAATAGGTCTGGTTAGTCGCTCAATAAAAACTGCCATATGAACAATGTCTTATGCCAGCATGGTCGTGTTGGGAGTAACCAAATGCAAAGAATGAAAGATAAGTGATCATTGAATAAGTTACTTCTCTCGCCTTTGATCTATGTGATCTCTGAAAAAAATGTCTGAATTGAAAAAATAAAAATTAAAAAAAAACATGAATACTGCTGGGCTCTGCTGGGTTGAATTTGGCGTGAACTTAAACAGCTGATTGAACCCCCACTAAAAACCCATTCAGGGTAGATTTTAAAATAATAATATTTTTTTCTAGACAATAAAAAGTAAATGTAGGGAAATTTCAGCCCTCCAGCTTCATTGGATTGACCTGCAGGTGTAATACATATGTAGCCAGCTAGATCAACTTTATAACTGAAGAAACTTATTTTGATAGTATTGGTGACGGTTTTGGTTTACGATTTCTAAAGCAAGAGATAATGGGGAGGTTACGCTCTTTGGAACAACTGTTCAGTAAAGATAAATATTTTTTCTTCTGATCTGATCGGAAGTAATTTCAATGTCTAGGATACAAGATTCCCTGCTATTAACGCCTGCCTTGATAGACAACCCAGCCCAAAACTAACACTGGTTTTTGATTGAGGAAAGAAAGATATGCGAGGAAATTCGCCAAAGAAACTCAATCGAAGATACACCCAACCCCCATCAAACACCGAATCTGGAAGATATTTTTTGAAGGAGAATTTCCTCTTTTGGCAAATATTCAGATTTCGATCTTCTCTAATCGTTTTTATAAAATGAAACTTCATTTTAGGTGCGAATGGCGTAGCAGTTGCTGGTATAGAAAATGGTATCAGCGACGATATGTATCGATGTAATAGTCCCATCTTATCTCACACCATCGGAGAAAGGGATTTCTTTTAAACCAAGAAAAATCACCCCTTTTGGCAAATATTCAGAATTCGATCCTCTATAATCATTTCCATAAAGTGTAACCTCCTTTTGGATTCACCCTCATCTCCAACACCACCGCCTCTCCATTCCGGCCCTGCCAACTCGTCTAGCAATTTCTCCACACAATGCCTTCGAATATTTGCAATGAAATCCAATTACATTTTGTGAAAGTGGGATATGGATTAATATATCAAATTTTAGGGTAGACTCGGGAATTTCATTCCGATAGCATCGGAGCTATATATTAAATGACTCTCATCCAGCTTTTTAGTATGTGCCCGCTGAGTATTTTTCTAGTTTCTACATTTCTTTGTTTCAATGTTATAGGATGTACTCAAAATATCCAAATAAAAAATTAGACATTAATTTCCAACAGATTGGTTTTGTTATTTGCTTTGCAAATCCTCCTTCGGAATTGTATTTCCCTATAAAATCTGCAACTGAAACCGAAGGAAAATGTTCCGTTTTTATACAAGTTGTACTTGGCAATGAAACGTGGATACTTTACAACAACGAAATACTGTCTGTATGATGAGATTGGAAGGAAGTCCTCTACTCTCCTCTTCAAGAATCGGAGGGTTAATTAGAACGAGTAATGCTCCCAATTGAATCAATTTAGAAGCAACAGTTGATAAAATGCGACCGGCATTTGGTGGCAGCAAAGCTGTAATAGTCTCTCATGATAACACTAAACCACGTTTCTCTGATGACCAAACAAAACTTTTTACGGCTTGACTTGAAAGTTTTGAAAATTCACCGTATTCATCCATCATACTGAATAAAATCCAATTGGCAGTAAGAGTGCAAAAGCCCCTTGAGCATTTGATTGATGAGAAAGTGAAAAATGTCCCTGGGGATAGAATTATGAAAGATGCATGGAAGATGGCAGAAGATGAAATTAAACAGTGAATATCTTGTTCAATAAAGTAAATGTTAAAAAAAATTATTCTGACTCGATAAAACCGAAAAAAAATACTTAATAAACAGTACTACTTCTAGTTCCCTCATGCAATATATTTTATCATTGTGGGAAAGGAAAATCTCTGCATGTGTTGTGCAGTGTATCTATTTATTTATCTCTCTGTTTGTCTATCTCTGTTTCTCTCTCATTCTATGTATATATATATATATATATATATATATATATATATATATATATATATATATATATATATATATATATATATATATATATATATATATATATATATATATATATATATATATATATATATATATATATATATATATATATATATATATATATATATATATATATATCATATCATTCTTATCAGTGGCGCTATTTTTTTTATCGAAACGACATTTCATCGAAAAGACTTTTGGAACTCTTAATTTGAATAAACAAAAATTAAAAGATGCCACAGCAGGTTTCTTTGGTGAGCAAGGAAAAGGCATTAGGGCTTGTTTGCACCAAATATTGATCATATGGATCGGCATTCATTCCGATCTCGACAGAAATGTCGCCATGAAAAAAATTCCATCCGGGCATTCGTTAGATAAGAATGCGAAACATATTCTGAGGGCCTAGGATTTTGAACTTGAATAAAATTAATGTGTTTTTTGTTTTTGTTTTTGTTTTTTTTCGGTGACCAGGGAGAGTTTTCGACAGTTTGTATTCACCAGATATTGGGTAGACGGATAACCATTAATTTCGGACTCTATAGATATATCTTGTTGAGAAAGTTCTAATTTATTCTTAGAGTGCAGAAAGCCCCCCCAGAAGAGTTTGAAGCTAAGAAAGGGATAAAATGCTCCATGAGATTATGAAATGATGATTTGTGTTCAATAAAGTAAATGTCGAAAAGAAGTTTTATTTTGACTCAATGAAACCAGATAGAATGTATAGTAATTGATGTTGTGTACATGGAAGGATTTTTAGGCAATCTTCAATAAAAGAATTTCTTAAAGGGTAACAGACAAATGCTTTGAACAAATACTGCTCCCTGTTGGACCAATCGGGGGCAGTAATCAACAAGAGGCGTCAAGCATTACTTCAGAGAAAGGACGAAATATTCCATCACGATAACTACCACAGAGATTAGAAACTGTCAACAGAGACTTTTTCAGTTTCTAAGTTCTCCTGATATATATATATATATATATATATATATATATTATCTGTGTGGATAGTTGTTACCTTAATAAACATAAGAGGGTCAGCATGGTTCTCTCTCTCTCTTTATATATATATATATATATACATATCACGTATGAAAATTGTAACAATGAATTTAGTGGGTGAATTTCTCAACATTCACTCTTTATTGTCTAGAAGAAAGCCTTTTTCTCTAAATTTACCCCAAGTAGTTTTTTTGTGGGGAGGGGCAAATAATGATGTGAGTGATTTGCGAGTTTATGCTAAATTGATCCTTCATTCACAAGAATTCAGTTGTTTTTTTTAAATGGCCATTGCCAGCCAGAAGGTGAGAGGAGTAACCCATAACAAGCCAAGCTGCAGAAGAGGCGTTGATCCCCGGTCAGTTTCTATTGATAGACTCACAAGACCTGTTTCTTTGATGACTGGGCAAAAAATTGTTTCAGATTGACTAGAAAAATATCATTTATCCACTGTATTTATCAAATATTGCATCTACAGTAAACCATTTATCCTGGTCAGTTCGAAATTGTCTGCATGAAGTTAAGAGTGCAAAAGGCCCCCTAGAGCAGTTTGTTTGCCAAGAAAGATGAAATGTTGCAAGATGATGAATTAGTCTAAGAGATTGTAAATGATAGTAGAATAAACAGTGAATTGCTTGTTCAATGTTGAAGAAAAGTTTTGACTTAATGGAACCAGAATTGTGTTTCTATATAGGGCCTCGTTTCTAGTTACTGGACAATATATTTCCATGTTGATCTCGTTGTGGAATAGGAAGATATCTGTATGCGTTGTGTTGTGAGGAGGAATATTTGAATTTTCCTATGTTCGTTCATATTCATCTATCAAATTATGTTCAAGTTTATCTATCAATCCCCCCTCTCTCTCCCTCTCTTTCTCTATCTATCTATCTATCTATCTATCTATCTATCTATCTATATATATATATATATATATATATATATATATATATATACATACATACATATATATATATATATATATATATATATATATATATATATATATATATATATATATATATATATATATTAGCTACACTGAAGAGTCTCTCCATATCAATGTTGAACTATTCATGGGTGCCCATCCCAGCGTGATGATGAGCATGCTCAATCAGTCATTGTAGTCAGCACCATTTTCACTAGGTGCTCCACTGTTCAAGCCTTGTACCAGACTAAGCTAAATTTAAAGAATTGATCTATATTCTCTGTCACTTTCTCCTTCATTCTCTCACCGTGTATTTTTTAATTCAACTTTACTCAGGCTGGTTTCCCTACCGCTCTACCGATTCCAGCTACTGGAGTCAACAACCGAATAGATGCTCAAATCCAACTTTTCAACTTACCCTCTTCGCCGATCTTGCGGCTATGTATGTTCAGAAATTGGTAGTATCGGTCATAATGAATTTTATTTTTCAGTTTTATTAAATAAAGTATCATCGATCATTATCATTAATTTTTTTGACTCCTTTTTTCCTTCATTAAATTGAATGATAATGATTCACAGATAAAAATAGATGTAAATGTATCTATAGCAAGAACGGGTCTGATTAATTATTCAATAAACCGTCACGTGACATATGTCTCTGAGCAGCATGGCCATATGATCAATGCATAAGTTACTTCTCACATTTTAAATGGATCACTAAAAAACTGAATCAAAATAAAGGATGAATGCACAGACTACGTGCCACTTTAGCATAAACTTCCATCGTAAACTGAACCCCTCGCTAAAATTCTGTTTAGGGCGGAGGTTCAAAAAACGTTTTTCTTTGACAATACCATCAGTATTCGAGCGTCCGTCAGTGGACATAGACTTTCCCCGAGAATTGCCAGACCTCTCCATCATGATCGTCGCGGAGTCGATACTTTCTGAATTTGTATAATTTGTGACGCCATCTTATTTTCTGCCGATCACATTTTTGCATATGATCTCCTGGGATCTACGTTGTGCTCGTGAGGTCCAGTTGTTGTCTGACATTCTTGCAACATGACCAGCCCATTGCCATGTGAGGTTTCAAATAGATTCTATGATGTCGCTCTCCTATTTTTCTCCAATATACTATGCTGCCTTATGATCTCTCCATGTGAGATTGAATATGATTCTCTCCTGCACACGTTGCGTGGTTCTCAGTTTTGAGGTAAGTATTTGGTTAGGTTAAATCTATCAGTTCAATTAGTGACTATCAAGGAATGCAGTTGTTGTATACACTTCTTTTTAGGACTGATCAGACGTAATAAAGTGTGAATGATGAAATTTTCAATCTTTTAACCCCATTGGTGCGATTTTTAGTACTTACAAACAAAGCTAGGTCAACTGAGAGAAACCCAAAAAGGATGCTCATTGAATTGCTACTTCTGTCATTTGTTGATCAGTGATCACCAAGAAAAATCTAAATTTCCATGAAGATGAGCATGATTGCTGCCGGGCACATACTCGAGTATCAATTTAGCGTAAACTTCCATTGGAAATTGAAACCACACAAGAAACCTATTCAAGAAGGGGATTTTCGAACAAAAGTTTTTCTCAGGCAAATTGAGGAGTAAATCTCCTCTAGCTCATTTGGTGTGGCCTGAACACTTAATAAAAACATAAATACTTAGATACATAGCCCACCAGCCAACCAGACCAACTTGAAAACTTGATGACGATGTTGGTGACATTTTTGATCGACAGTTTCTGATAAAATGTAGAACTTCTTTGGTTTTATATCAATATTCAGACAGAAATTTAAAACATTTTTCTTGGGAATTTTCATTTCTGAATTTTTCTATTCTTGATAGAGAATTATTGTCTTTTCGAAGTCGAAAATCCTTGCTCTAAATGAATTTATAGATGAACATGTATATGAATATATCATTGCTGGTGGCCAATGAAGAACTATCATAGAGCGAAGGTTAAAATGATAACCTTGCAGATCATCGCTCGTGTAGCCAGTTCAATGATCTCTCTGGTGTAATCCAAATTCATTGTCCAAGTCGTAAAAGTTAGTTGAAGTGAACAAAAATATCAACAAGAAACTGGTTCTGTGAAAACAGGAAGAGTATGTTTTCGTATTTCATCATTATCAGCAGTAGTAGTAGCAACCTTTTAGCGTCCGTCGGACATAAACATTCCCCCGAATTCCCCCGACCTTTCTTATCATTGGCACCACAGAGCAAGTATCTTCTCAATTTATCTAGCTCGTCACACCATCTTATTTTTTGTCACCACAATTTGCGCATATGATCTCTGGTGGTCCATGTTGTGATTCGTGATATCCAGCAGTTGACTGACATTGTCGCAACATGTCCAGCCCATTGCCATTTGAGTTTTCCAATTGTTTTCATATCTTGGACTCCTGTCTTTCCTCTTATATACTGTGCAGTAATGATCTTTCCATGTGAGATTGGGTATGATTCTCTCGTGTGCATGTTGCAAGTTTTCCAGTTTGAGGGTCAATCTTTTGTTTAGGTTCCATGTTTCTACTCCATAGGTAACTATCGGGAAGATGCATTGGTTGCATACCTTTTTAAGACTCATGGATTTTTTGTGTTCTTGAAAGTTGAGCTTGCTCTACCGAAAGCTTGCCACAGTGAGATTATTTGCTTCATTCCTTCTTTCAAGGATTTCATTGAGATTTGTCGTCCTTTGTAGATGTTATTGTCTACCTTCTCCGGCTGTACTTTTTTGATTTTGATCTTTGTGTCTTTATCCTCAATATGTTTGTTGTACATGACATTTGTGGAGGCCAACTTTCCTGTTTGATTTTGAATATACCCAATTTTTAAGCGGGGTCGACTACTGATCATAACGCACCTAACTTGCAGCATGTTGCCCTTCTTCGTGTTTTATTTTTGCTACATCAAACAACATTTTCAAACTTATTCCAAATTTCCACACAAAGCACATTTAAAAATTTTTGCATAGATTTGGTCGGGACTTATTTCAACAATAAAAATAACAACAAAAATAAACAAGCTGAAAACTCGATATTCAACTTTTTCATAATTTTGCTATATTTCTAATAATTATCACGCGTTAAGTGTTAAAAAGACTTGTACAACTAGAAGACTTTTGACACACACGCACATACACAACTATATACACTACCTATTCGTCACAGATTCAATTCATGTATCAACGGTATACCTAAGTACGATTCTACTATACTGTGAACACACATATTCACACACATCAATTCCTCACCCCTTTACCTATCTCTGTATCTGGCATACATTCACACTATCACTTACTCGATCAAAATACAATTCAACCACACTGAAGACATGCATTCACCACTCCTTGAAGGAAGTTCCAACATCACCCGCCCTTCTTCCCAAAAAACTTGCCAACAACTGGAATTTCGTTACATCCATGGAATTTGAATCCAAACCACGATTGATATACCAATGACCTTAGTTTAATCCCTTCTCCTGGAAAATAAAGACCAGAAACAGAATCACATCAGCCTTCTGAAGACATGTTCGAAATTCGTTAAGGCTTATAAAAAACTATTATATCTCTAAACCGTAACTAAAAAGTTTAGTTTTCCTTTTTACACACACACACACACATATATATATATATATATATATATATATATATATATATATATATATATATATATATATATATATATATATATATATATATACATATATATATATATATATATACATATATATATATATATATATATATATATAGTTAGAAAAAGACAGACAGACAGACAGAGAGAGAGAGGGGGGAGGGAGAGAGTTGTGTGAAACACGGTGTTAAGATTCCTCTATATTTTTTCTTGTACATATTCAGGGATACCTGGCGTTGTCCAAGGGAAATATAATTTCAAATTTGACAATATGGTGGAAAGTATATTCTATAATATATTTCTTCTTTCACAACTCAGCAAACGAAATATTTACCTCGAGAGTTTATTCATAACTTCTGATCTGTGCTGTTTACTGAATGCAAAAGATTCAGTCTGGATTAAGTTGTGATCACAAACTTTCAACATTCGTTGAACCACAACATTTATAAAGGAAATTGTTGGTCAATAAGGCCTTCCTTTTTGGAAGAATATAAATTTTTAATTCGTCGATTGCGCAGGAGATTCTATTTACATCGTTATTTTAAGGTTGGTATGGACCCTCACTTCTCGTCAGTTGTGCGAAAGAAACATTTTGAAGCATTTTGGTTGATCTTGATGTAAAATAAATCATTTTCGTTTTTCATGCTCAGATTCCATGTTTTGAAAAATGTTTTCAAACTGTCATACGATGTAAATTTCTGCTTCGGTATTATATTTACATTAAAAGGGCCCCCGAACCATAAGTTTTTTTTTCTCAACAACTGACACTCATCAAGAAGTAACAGTGTTATTGATCTTTTACTTTGCGTGGTAACAGACATCATAATCTAAAACCAACTAATAAAATAAGATGAAGGTAAATAGAAGTAAGAAAAAAATAATAAAAACACTTCACAGCAAGATTCTTTTTATTTGCTACCAATGAGACAAATATTTCCGCATCCCTCAGTGTTGAAAAAAACTGTCTTAATCTTACTGTATTCCTGAAATTATTGAATAACATTGAGGCATTTCACTATAAACCATAATAGGATCAAAGTGTAGGAATTCCATTGTTGTTTAAGGAAAATTCAGCCAAATGTCAGAAAAGCTTCGACCTTATATCAAATGAAAGATCAATATTTTCATGAATTTTCATTCTTTCAAAACAATCATTCTTTTTCTTTGTTATCATTATGTGGTTTGCTTTAATTTCTGTCAATGTAAGTCAACAACCGGGTCTCAACAGCAATTATCATCATTATCATTCATTCTCACACTAGTTACCTGGTGGTCACAGCTAGAGACTGAGTGACAGCAAGTCTCCTCGGGTATCCAGCCCTCCTCTTTACATTCTCAAAGTCCACAGTAGTGCAGCGGTTTACATTTCCACACCAATTGCCAGGTAGTTATCGCTGAAGGCTGAGTAATAGTAAGTCTCCTTAGGTCTTCAGCCTTCCTCTCATCTCTCCTTCACGTATCATGGCAGAGCTGTTTTTCCTTCTCTCTTTTAGGCCACTGCTGGGGTCGTAGATCTCATATTTCTAGTACTTTCCTTAGTATCCATGCAGTTCCCAGTAGTGCTGTGGTCTGTATAGTTTCAAACCTCCCTTCCATCCCTCATTCCTCCTATCTCTCTTTCAGGGTCTTTGGAACTGTTCCGAGCGCACTCACTATTACTTGTGCCACCTTGACTTTCATGTTCTTCAGTTCTTTTACCAGGTCCTTGTAATTTTTTCAGCTTTTCATTCTTTTTCGGATCTACTCTATGGTCTACAGGCACGGTCACATCTATTATTTGGTAGGTTCTCCTCTTCTTGTCTACGATTACGAAGTCTTTTCGCTTGGATTTGGTGGTGAGTTTGGACGTTAGAATCCCAAAGTAATTTGTGATGTTCATTCTCCAGGGCTGACTCCAGTCTGTGCTGGTACCACTTTTCCCATTCGTTTACTTAGTTCCCAGTATATCACTGATGTTACGCTATCGTGTCTGTGTTTATACTCCTTCTGGGCGAGTTGACTACATTCACTGGTTACGTGATTTACGGTCTCATCCCTCTCCCTATTTGCTGTTTGTCTGTGCTCTGCCAATTTCTGCTTTGACATAGTTTGTCCTGATGTTTTTGTTTTGGGCTACCAATATGAGTGATTCTGTTTCTTTCTTCAGGTTTCCTTTTCGTAGTCATGTCCGTGATCTCTCGTCTGCAATATCCAGTATCTGTCTTTTTAATTCTCCGTATAGTTTCTTCGGTTCCCATTTTCTCTTTTTGTTTGCTGTGCTGTTCTATCATTTTCTATTTTTGTTGTTGTTCAGTGCGCTGCCTTGGGTGCTCTTTATAATGTTTTCTCTGTTTGTTTGCATCCACTTTTCTAGACCTGCTTTGGCCCTCTGGACACTGTCGTCGATGCTGATGAGTTCTTTGTCGCCTTCTTTCCTCTTCCCGTACAGTCTGCCCATGTCATCTCTGCAGTGTAAGGCTTTGTGCATTGTCATAAGCTTTCTTGTTCGTTGGTCCATTGATTGGAGATATTCCTTTGTTTTGGTCTCTAATGTTTTTCTTGTCTTCCGAAGGTATTATACACTCATTTTCTTCTTCATTTCTTCATGTTTTATCGTGTCACATTCGAGAACTCCCATGTATTTTTATCAGTTTTGTGTGGTCAATGCTCTAATCTTCTTACTCTCCAGGAAATCGATTCCTTTTACCGCTATCATTATTATTATTATTATTTGGAATCTCACACCAGTTGCCTGGTGGTAACCGCTGGAGTTTGAGTGACGGCAAGTCTCCTCAAGTCTCCAGCCCTCCTCTCCTAGTACTCATTGGTCGCAGTAATTCTGCGATTTACAGTTTCACACCGGTTGCCCAGTGGTTATCGCTGAAGGCTGAGTGACAATAAGTCTCCTCAGGTCTTCAGCTAACGTCTCCTCTCTCTTTCGCATATCATGACAGAGCTACAATTCGTTGCAGTACTTATATCTCTCTAGCACCTTCCTCAGTATCCGTGCAGTTCCCAGTAGTGCTGTGGTCTGTACGGTCTCTATCCTTCCCCTAATCCCGATCTCCTCCAGTCTCTCCCTCTGCGTTTTGGGGACAGTTCCTAGTGCGCCCACTATGACCGGTACTACCCTGGTTTTCATGTTCCACATCTTCCTCAACTCTCTTTCTAGGTCCTGGTATTTTTCCCTTTTTTCACCCTCCTTCTTTTTTACTCAATGGTCTGCAGGCACAGCAACGTCTACTATTTGGCAGGCCTTACTTTTTTTGTCTACTATTACTAGTCCGGTCTTCTTGCCTGGATGAGGTGGTCGGTTTGGATGTCAAAGTCCCAGAGTAGTTTGTGGTTGTCATTCTCCAAAACTGCCTCTGGCTTGTGCTGATTCCACTTTTCCACATGGTTGAATCCCATTTGTTTGCTTAGTTCCCAGTGTATCATCGTTGCTACTCTATCGTGTCTATGCTTATACTCCTTCTGGGCGAGTTGACTACATTCACTAGTTATGTGGTTTACTGTCTCATCTCTTTCACCGCACATGCAGCATTTGCTGTTTGTCTGTGTTCTGTCGATTTTTGTTTTTATGTAGTTTGTCCTTATGCTTTTGTTTTGGGCTGCCATGATGAGCGATTCTGTTTCTCTCTTAAGGTTTCCCTTTCGTAACCACGTCCATGATTTCTCGTCTGCTACATCTTGTATCTGTCTTTTAAACTCGCTGTACAATTTTTTCCCTTCCCATCTTTCTTTTCTTGTTTGCTGTACTGTTCTATTGTTTTCTACTTTATTGCTTGATGCACTATCTCTCGCGCTCATTATGATTTCTTCACTATTTGTTTGCACATATCTTTCTAGGACTACTTTAGCTCTCTGGACACAATCTTCTATGCTGATGAGCCCCCTGCCACTTTCTTTTCTCTTAACGTATAGTCTATCTGTATCATCCCTAAAAAAAAAACACTAAGCTTCGTCTGGGTGAAATTAAAAGCCTTCAAGATCATACGTCTCCCTTAAATCTTCTAAGTCTTGACTTAGTATAAGTCTCGCTATCTGTGTTTTTTCCAATGGTGGATTTCACCATGTCAATCTATTTCTACTTAAGGGTGGGGGTAGACAGGCTTCATTCATTGATACACGAGGGTAGCTAGGCATTACTTTTCTATCGGACACCTCAATCTCGACGGGATGGGGAGAATTATTAATTTAATTTTAAATTTTAAATGTAATTCCACTTACCCACGTGCAGGTCCAAAAAACAACAGACTACTCTTTCAACTTTTTTTCCACTTGGCAGAATTTGGCAGTGGTCATTTCATCAAAGGTGAAAATTCCTCAGAATCACAAAGAAAACCATCTCAGAAGTAGAAATATCATCAAAATATCAAGAATAATCATTCTTAAAGCCCAAAGTAAAATATCTTTTAAATCTTCGAAAATAATCACAGGGTTCATTCAGGGGGAGGGGTCCTTTGCTACTTCTATTGTTATCATCATCATTATTAATAAGACAATAAATAAATAAGAATGGTCACAGAGTTAATCTTAAAATTTAGTCTGAGTTAGTCTTCAAAGTCAATCAACAGAATTCATCCAGAGAAAGAAATTAACCTCGTTGCCAAAAATGTCGGTGCTTTTTCTACCGTCTTCTCGCTATCTGTGTTTTTTTTTCCAATGGTGGATTTCACCATACCAATGTATTTCTACTTAAGGGTTGTTTTTTTTATTATTATTATTATTATTGTTATTATTATTATTATTATTATTATTATTATTATTATTATTATTATTATTATTATATAAAGTATTGAAACCCTCTTTTCTAATTGATTTCGACTACTTTTCACCCTTATCTTCGAATCTTGTAAACAAATAAAGATTTAGATGAATGCAAAAGGATGCAAAAACTGGTCTGTTTAGTCACTCAACAGATACTGTCACGTGACGAACATCTTTTGGGAGCGTATCATGTCGGTTGGGGATGATCAACTGAGATATGCGATTGATAATTTAAATCTCTTACCTCTGGTTGAGCAGTCATCACTGAAAATTATTAAAAAAACATGAATACTGCTGGACACAAACTAAGGGGCCAGTTTAGCATAAATCGCCCCTTCCTCACTAAAAACTTATTTGGAGAGTATTTTCCAAAAACAAATTTTCCTCCGACATGATCAATTCTCAGTCCTCAGGCTCCATCATTTTGGCCTTGTACGCGTGATACAAACATAGACAACCATCCAGCGAGACAGACCCCATTAAAAACTGGTGAAACCTATGATGGTATTGACTTTGTTGATGTTGACTGCTTTGGTTGACGGTTTTTATCCAAGTCGAAAGTATAAAGTTGTGAAAATAATAAAATAATGGACCATTCTCCGATTGGCTAGCAAAATGAAAAAGAGTTTTTTTACTCGCACCGAAATCAAAGACGCTTGGAATTGAATTATATGATATTTTTCTCCTTAGATCTCTCCGTTGTTGTTTGCCGAAAGGAGTTTTTAATTTTCTTTGACGCTTTATAATGTCCCAATTTGCAATTGGCTTTTCACATTTTAACCCGAAGGAAAAACACTCACAACTTCCTTTTGAAGTCTCGCCCATTAATCTAATCTATTTTCTTTAAAAAAAAAACATTCATAAATCGTTTCTCTTGCTTCATAATGCCTTACATATGTAAAGCGTCTTAACTCCGTTCTCACCTTCTGCAGAATGCAACTCATTCTTTAGAAAAGTAATAGCAAATTCAGCCCGCCATTATTTCAAAATTTCTTACTTCACTTTTTGGAAGTATCTTAATTTCTCACTTTCTCTCTGTCTTTCTCTTTCTTTCCATTTTTTAAAACATATTTAGGCTTTCTGACAGTCTATCTTTTTCTTCTCCTCTCTTTCATATTTTCTCTCTTCCTTCACTCATGTGAGCTTTCTCTCTTTCTTTTTTCTCCATCCTTTTCTTTCTTCACATGTTAACTTCTTTCTGTCTTTCTTCACTCATGTAGGCTTTCTGTCGGTCTTTATGCATTTTCTTTTCTTTCTCTACTCATAAAAGCATTCTTTCTTTTCTTTTTTTTTTTTTGCTTCTTTCTTCTATTCATATTCTTAAATTTTATATCCAAAATGATAAGGTTAGGAAAAAGCCAGTACCTACATTTTGTATAAGAGATTTGTAGAGAAAAATAATTGAAAAAGAGTGAAAAGGAAAACTTGAAAAAAAAAAAAGAAATATTTGAGGGTATGGGATCACTCAATTGCGCTGAAGGCTATTTGAAACATTCGTGACGGTCGGATACATTCGATTTCATTATGTGCCAACGGTTGCAATCTTAAACACCCTCTATAAACGTGATCGATACATGAGTAAAGCACAAATTCATATATATATTTGTCCAAATGTGTTTAGAAAAATGAACATGTATATATTGTATTATACGTATGTCTATAACGTACATACATATGTATTTTCGTTTATGAACCATGTATATATCTACATATTCAGCACTATATCTAAAAGAATGGCAGGCATTCTTTGAACAATATAATAAGCATAGCAACGTACAGAAACACACAAAATATCGTTGGTTGACCAAAGTTCTGGAGTGTTTTCTATCTCTCTGTATTTCTTTATTTAATTTCTGTCTTTTTTTTACTTTTTTCATTCTTTTCTTCCCTTTTCCTCTTCATATTTTTCTTGATATTTTTCGTAATTGCCTCGTTCAGCTTTCCGTTTCTTTTCGTATTTTCTTCTATTTAGTTAGTCTCAATTTCTATATTTTCAGTTTTCCTTCTTTCTCCCCACCTCTTTGCTTTGATAAAACCTGCTCTTTTATTCCTCTCCATATTTTTTAGAGGCATTCTCACACCTTTATAAGAGGCTCTGTCTGCCCGTACGTTGGTATGCCCCAATGTTGTTTCTAGGTGTGTTTTAAGTCAGATTTACCTGAAAAAACTTGATGAAAAAAGTGTTTCTTGTTGAGATACTTCTTACCTAAAATTATCTTCTACACAGGATCCCGTGAGCTGGTAATAATGACGTCTTAACTTTATAATGGAGGTCTCATTGAACTTTTGGTTCTTTATTTCTTCATTTTTTTCTTTTTAAATCGTCCTATTTATTCTATCAAAAAATAAATTGTTCCCAGGTTAAAAAAAAGCAAGTACCCAATTCATCTATAAAAGATTTTAAAATATATATATATAAAATAAGATTGACTGAATGCAAAGCAAAGTTGAAAAAAAAAAGAAAAAAAAAGAAAGTATATATTTTGGAGCATGGTATCACTCTTTAACGCCGTTGGCTATTTGAGACCTTCGTGACTGTTGAATAAATTCAATTTCATAATTTGCCACTATGTGCCAACGGGCGTTCGCTCAAACAATCCCACTAAACACGATATATACGTATAGCACATATTCATATGTATTTGTACATCTGCCTGTGGAGACATGTCCGAGTATATATTTGTAATATATGCGTATAACGTACATATATTTACATGTATTTTCATTTATGAACTACGTTTACATCTTCGTGCTGAAATATTTGGCACTATATTCAAAAACGTAGAAACATAAAAAAAAATTGTTTGTTATTTCAAGTTCTTCTTCTTCTTCTTCTTCTTTTCCTCATTTTATCTATTTTTCTCTTTTCCTTCTTTATTTTTTTTTACTTTATATTTTTTGTCATTTTCTCCCCTTTTCCTCTTTTCCCTCCTTTTACCCCAAATTCCATAATTTATATGTACATATATAGTGTACATAAAATAAGCCTTGACGGAAAGGTTTATAAAAAGAATGAAAATATTTCTGATACATTCTAATATATACATTGGTTGCAACTAGTTGTGATGCATCTGTAGAGTTTGTCAAACAATAGTAAAAATAAAATTAGTTCATTTTCAAAAGAGACATTTTCAAAATCCATTTCCAATTTACTCAATTATCAAAGATTTCGTTCAGTTACCTTGAATTTCCTGGGAATTGACCCCTGAACCTGAAAATTATTGAATTTTTTATCGAGAAAGGAGAGAGAAGAAAGGTAATTACTGTAACGTGAAACAAAAAGCGAAGCATGTAAATCTTTCTCTCACTCACTGACTCTCTCTCTCTCTCTCTCTCTCTCTCTCTCTCTCTCTCTCTCTCTCTCTCTGGGGTCATTTATTTTTATATTAGATAATCCCCAGATTATGTAGTATTTTCTATCGAAACATTTCAATATGATATACTCGTTAATCACATTGAAAAAAAATACGGATATGTTTGATTTTCTATGAGACGATTTTTAGAAAAAATCCTGCATTCGTATAGATGGTGGGATCCATAATTCAAAATAATGAGTGCACTGTATTTTATCTGAATTTTCGTCGTCACAATCATTTGTACCATCCAGGGTGTTATGGGGAGGAAAAGTTCATTTATTTGTGGGATTTTGTAGGCTTTCAATTTCTCCTTCATAACCTCAATTGGCGTCGCCTTGAACCCTGCTGCACGCTCTGACAGAGTGCTGACTTGGTATACGCCTATAGAGACATATGCCTCCCGAATTTTGTTTTCATAAAATGGATGGGAACACTTGAATTCCCGAACGTTTTGATCATATAGATGACTAGTCTGTTAAAAAAAATTGAGATTCTCTCTGATTTTTCATATGGCTCCCTCTGAAATTGACTCCTTTTCTATCGTTCCTTAAATAGAATAAAGTGGATGTCTGTTTAGGGTAAAGGGTTGAGATTCATTAAAGCCACAGACATTTCGATTATTGCAACTCAGTAATTTGAATCATTTTAATGAAATACCCGTGCATTCAGAAAACCATATATCTCTCAGCTGACCCCGTAAGAACTCCATTGATGTTAACAACTAAGATTATCTATCATCACATGCCTCGGCTATTTCTTACCTGTTGTCAGTATCTTCTAACTCTCTCTCTCTCTCTCTCTCTCTCTCTCTCTCTCTCTCATTCCTCCCTCTCTTCATCACCTGTCCACGTTTCATCCTCATGATTATGCAAACATGAATTTGTCTTATATACGAAAATATACCTGCCTTCTAATTGATTCTCTTAACTTTCTTTCTTCCCCTCTCCTTTTCTACCTTTTTTTACAACCCTCTCCCTCCTTTCCCCTAATATTGATTCTGCCAATATTCTTATGTCCCCTTCCCTGTTCTACGCCTAATTGGAGTCAAGAAAAAAAAAAGAAAAGAAAGAAAAAAGAAAGCGAAGGAGAAAAATAAAGAGACGGAAAATAATTAAAAGCGTGCTACATATAGCTACATAGTTTGAAGAAAAACAAACATTTAAATAATCAATTTATCCTCTTTCGTTTAAAATCATATTGCTCGAGTTGAGTTGAGACAAAAGAAAACTTATAATGAGAACACTTGAATTATCAATAACCTAAATGAATCACCTTATAAATTAGCTTTATGATTGTTGGTGCTTACCCATTCATATATGACCCCGTCATTCATTATGGGTATACGCTAGTTAAAATTTCGATATAATAGTATGATACTTATAAGTACAATTATCAATCACGACATTTTTTCAGGAAAATGATCGTTTGTTTGCAGATTGATTCACTTTGTGCGCTGGTTGCAAAACGTATGCGCGCTCGCAAACACACGCAGAGCTTGGAGGTAACTATGACCGTGAGAACCATATTTGATTCCTGCATGAATTGATTGGATTGTTCAAGTCACGTGATTCTTTCAGGCATCTTTCATTAATAGCGCTAGGGTGGCTTTTGTCTTTGACAATAAGTTAAAATGCGCTGAAAGCTCCCCACCGGGAGGAGAGCGACGCGGATGATATGAGATTAGTGAAATAAAGGGGTTGTGAATGTGAACTGTTGTCGGTAATTAAACTAGAGATAAGTTCTCACTCTACTAAAAGAAAGAATGTTTGGACTTGAAGGAAAACCAATATTGAACATGCTGGCAGAACTATTGCCGGTAATCTATAATATAACTTGCAACGCGTCCGTCTGTAAGACTGTCGCACTTCAAACATTTGATTAACATGTAAAAGAAGTAACCGTTCGGATATAGATTGGGAATGATTCATTGAAAAATTGGGTAGATTCCTAGAATGCCTGATAAAATAGAGATAAACCTTAAAATGAATTGAGGATTATCACATCATTGAAGGAAAATTAGATTGCAAAAGCTTTGATTAGAATTGAATTCAGCAAATTGTTTTTATTTCGCGCCATATGCAAACATCGAGTGCGTGAAATGTTAAAGGATTGTAGAGAAATGAATGTATCTATTTTAGCATCAGGTGAGCGAGTGTGAAACATTAAAGATTTGTATAGAAAAGAAGAAGTTTGGGTTTTTTTTATATTCATTTCGAGGCTAACAGAAGTTGTCTCGACTTCACGCACACATTCTATAAATGAATTAAAAATAACGTTATTTAATCTTCATAGCCTTTTTTCACATTATTATCACAAATGTTACATCCCTTGCTGTAATTCGAATTGAATTATCTTTACTTAGCATTTGAAAAAAATAATTGATTCATAATCATATTTGATAATTGAAATACTGTAGCGTGACAACTCTAAGTCATGTGAAAAATTTCTATAGAAAAAATGAATTATTTTAGATTCATTTCCCAGTAGAAAACTCCACTGATGTCTTAAAAAGGACTTATCCGAGCCATATTTATTCTTGGATGGAAGTTTTTACATGACTTTTGACGCTACTGTTGTTGAATTATAGACTATGACTAATTATAGTCTGTTTTTCTCTCCTGGAGAGAGACAATCCTTAGTTCACTTCAAGGCTAACAATTGTTATCTCTATTTTACACACGGACAGTTGGAGTCTACCAGCAACGCTTAATCGAAGATGAGAAAATAAAGGAAGGTAAGAAATAAAGAAATTTGAAAAGAGTTTGAAAAAAAAACAAATGGGGAAGGAAAAACAAATAGAGTAGGATTAAAAATGCTAGTCTTGGACGGAACAGATGAGAAAATCAAAGAAAAGATTTGGGGGCCTTGATAAATGATCAAAAACAGGTTTCTGTCACGTGACCATCATCTTCTGGCATACAGCGTTGGGGTGATCAATTTAAAAAATTGGGGGAAAATTATTTCTCTTGCCTTTTGTTTGGGCGGTGATAACTGAAAAAAGAGACCGACTTAGAATGAAATTACATTGCAAATTGAACAGCCTCCACAAAAAAAGCTTATTTAGTGTGTATTTTCAAAAAACAAAAAACAAAAAAGTATTTCGTAGACCTTGTTCGCGTGGCACATAGATACATAGTCAGCCAAACAGAATCACTTAAAAACTGACCAATTCTATTTTCACTGACAATTTGCAAAGACAAAATCGGAAAAACAGCAAGAAAGGGAGAAGTGGGGGCACATAAAGTGGGGGTTAGAATTTTGAGTCTTTGACGGATAAGAAAATAAAAGAGAAAGATTTGGAGGATTAATAGATTACAAAGAGTAATGGATCAGAGTGAGAGGGGGAGAGAAAGGGAGAGGCAGACAGAGAGAGAAAGAGTTATAGAAAGAAAGGAGAAGAGGCAGAGAATTGACAAGGAGAAAGAGAATTAAAAGATAGATAATATGAAAAAACAAAACTGAAAATTTCCAAACTCTACATCTTTCTCGGCAAAGAACTGCCTTCCAATCGATTGAAAACATAACCAAGCTGTTTTCAACGCTTTGTTTTGAATATTTCTTATCTTACTTTGATCGTTGGTGATTCATTCATATATGCATAAGGATGATTGAAATATACCGTTGTTTGATCTCAAGTGAAATCTTGATTTCGTCCTTATCAACGCAGCCGATCCACCTGGTTCTCTACATGATCTCCAGCAGTTTACGGCAACTGGTATATACAAGCGGTCACTGATAGTGACAAGGGGAAAACTGGATGGTGAGGTTGATTCATTCAATTCTTGCCGCTTGTAGACAGGCCAGTTTGGAGGTCGAAAGTCCATTGGCTTGCATTATCGGGCATAGTGTAGAAATCGACACCCTCATTGGGAGGATTAATTGGATTGCCAAAGAAGGCTCTTCACATGACCCCTGGTTACTTATGGAACCTAGTTTATCCAATTAGTCACCAAACGAGGTACTGACCAAGCTTGACGTCGCTTAACTTCGGTGATCGTACTAAAACTGGTGTATCTTACGCTATTTGCTTGTTACGCCCTTGAACTTATTTCTACATATTGCAGACCCCTAAGAACGTGGGAGTTTACTTGAAACAGAGGTGGAGAAAAGTCATGATATGTGATACGCTGGTTGGGACGACTTTGCCAGACCCAAAGTGAACGAGAAATTAGGATGCGTCAACCAATACGATGATCAAAACTGTCAAAAAAGTTTTTCCAGTTTTTGAGTGGGTCTGCTTGCCTTGATGTTTGGCTGGCTGTGTCTTCAGCATACTCACAAGCTGCACAAACGGAGCTAAGGGCTGAAATGTTCGATATTTATTTTTATTTTGTCTTGAAAAACTTTTTTAAAATTTATCCAAATAGGTTTTTAGTGCTTGGTTCAATTTGCAACGTAAGTTTATGCCTATTTGATCCCTTAATTCGTGTCCACCAGCATTCACGTCTGTTTTTCGAATATTCAGACGTTATTAGAGATCACTGCCCAATAAAAGGCAAGAGATGTATCTTATCCATTGATCAACATATTTCGACTATTGTAATTGATCATCCGCCACACAGTATGCTACCTAAGACGTCGGCAATGTGACAGTTTTTATTGAGTTTGGTTTTGATTTTATCAAAAATCAACAAAGGAACTCAATCGATCTTGGCTTTCTCATTTACAACTGATAGACTTGCCATGTGGATAGCAATTTGGGCCTTGACACGAAGAAGATTTAGGCTTAAGTCGCAAGTTAAGGCCAAAAGTTGAGTGGTCTTTATTCGACCTGGAAGGAGAGTCAGCGTTGCCATTTAAAATATTCTATATCAAAATTTAGATATTTTTTGTTGCGTTTAGACATAAGAAATTGTTCAGATATATTTTACATATTGATACGTTTATATATTTTTTATGAGACTCAGATATTTTTTACTTGTAGAATAATATTCCAGATAACAGATACTGTATCACAATTGAAAATGCATCGTACACATAATGAATCGAAAATAACAATTACTTGATTATTTTTTTTAATGTTATCTATCACATTTTGATATAACAAGCAGGGAATGAAAGCTTAATGATATGGAGGGAATATTAGGTTTTTTTTTCAAATCTAGATATTTTTTGATCGATCGAGACAAATAATTTTGAGGCAAGTAACTCTTTTTACTCAATCAGCGGTCGAATTACATTTTTCAGGAATTTTACTGGCTGAGAGGACTAAAAGTTTTCGTGATCTGAGAGCTGAAACTTCGTTGAAGCAATACGTCCATTAGTAAAATAAGTTGGCTATCATTTACCGGCCAGCAAAATAGTATGGCTTGCTAAAAGGGTCAAAGCAGATGGAAAATAGCATGGCTAAAAGACGAGGCTTTTTGCACAGTGTTGGATGATTGGGGCGAAGATGGCTTTGTATAGTCTTATGTAATCCCCTTCAGGGGTCCTGTGAGTTGTTATTAAGCAGGAAGAATCAACAAGAAAATTCATTTGATTCAGGTTTTCTCTCTTTCAAATGATAGACTTACTCCTTATCTGTTGCACTCAAGGAATCTGGCCCGCTGACCTGTTAGTGTGGAAGGGCAGTTTGGGGGTCTGACACTTGGCTGAAGAAGACAGAATATTCTGAATGGCGTTCGTTAATGAAATGACCAGTATCGGATGGATGGTACTCGGGCCGATGCAAACGACGTCAAATATTTAATTACATCGCTTCTGCATTGGCAATAAGCATTGGAAACATTAAGAAACACACCATTTTGATACACATGTAGGAAACTAATGAACGACAGACTCTTCTTTGAGAATTCGTTTTCTTTCCTCCATTTTCGTTTCCCTACTCCAATTACTAACTTCTTTCTTTCTTTCTTTTCTATCTTCCTTTCTTTCTTCATTTTTTGAATTCTTTCCTTTATTCATTTCTTCCTCATTCATCCTTTCTTCCATCCGTTTATTCTTTCGTTTTTTCTTCCATTCTATTTTGAGTTTTTCTTTCTTTCTTTCTTTTTTCATTCATCTTTCTTTCATCTCTCGTGTTTCCCAAATCTCCTAAAAGTAAAAGTCTACCAAAAAAGTTTATTTAGGCACACAGGCACTTCCATAGTCATGAGTGGATGTACAGATATGTCTGCTCGTCTTATAGACCTATCATAATAGTCAAGTATCGAGAGTTACTTGGATATAATCAAAAAGCATGTGTGTGAGGAGGGCGGTATCATAATTATTGAAAAATATAACAATTGTAAAGAAAATAAAAAGATATAGCTCAACAGGAGAAAGTATGTTTAGAACTACCTCTCATCGTATCTCTGTCACTGTCTATGCCTCTCTCTCTCTCTTTCTCTCTCTCTCTCTGTTTATGTGTGTGTATATGTGAGTTTGTAAGTGTAAGTGCGTGCATATGCGTGTATGCATGTGTATAAATGGACAGAAAGATAGAAATAGAAAGATACTTTTTCTCAAAGAGGTCCACCTAAAAGTTCATTTCATAGTCATTAATGGATGTACGATATGTTTACATCGCTTATAAACCTATCATCAGATTCAAGTACATATATTGAGTTATCTAAATAGAGTTGCAAAACATGTGTACAGGGATGAGGTATGATACTTGTTGGAATGTATAATAAACTGTATCAATTGTAAAGAAAAAAATGACTCCAAAGGAGAAATTCAGACTACAATTTTTCCTTATGTTTTTCTCCTCGAATATCTCTGAACTGATTCTTCATCTTGACTCGAAGATTCCACGGTCACCATTACGCATTCGCTCTTCCTAACGAAGATGAAAAACAAGAACTGCTAAATAAAGTGGAATGGGGTGCTTCTACTCGACTTAGAAGATTAGTGTTACTACTATCCACAATAGACGATAAACAATTTCGCCAATAATCAACTCCTCTGCTTCTTGGCCACTCAGATCTTTCAACTCAATCAACACTGCTTGGAACTTGCTTGATAGTTTGATATATATATAGCAAACCCAGAGAGGCAGTTGGCCTAACGGTTAGAAGCAGGGGAAAAGGCTGACCAAGTTCAAACTCTGACCGAATAGGTTTGTATTATTTTTGTACTATTGCCCTTGGGTGAAGCTTGAATACGTTCTTTATCTCATCAGGTATGGGTCACCAGTAGGGCAGATAAAGCTCTCTAGCCATGGCTGGTACTTGGTATTGAGAATGGTTATCATTGATTCCAAACCTGCAGTGGAGCCCCTTAAAGTGACAGAGTACCATCTCTAACTCCCTCTTGACAGTTCCTGCAGCCAAGCTGGTGCCAAATGTATGACAGTGGAATGAAGAGGAATCAAGCACCCCTACTCGACGCCATGTACGAGTTAGGCTATCGTCCACACCAGATGAAAAACAGATGATTCCCCTAACAATCAAACCTTGTTGGCCTCTTGTGTCTTAACTCAAGCAGCACTGCTCGGATATTTTTAAAACCCGGCATTGGTTCACAAACTAATACGAATCATTTAACGCACACAGGAAAATATTAGGCTAACATCACACAGAGAGATCCCAAGATAGTAAATAATACAGCAAGAAAGCAAACACAAACCACTGGAAAACTCAAACGTCAATTTGATGGTCATTTCCCAAGAATGATTCACTACGAGTTCACATCAAAACTCGTAATATGTGAAACTGTGGCTGGCAAAAGAGGTGTGTGATGATTCAAATAAGTTCAGATAGTACTGGCACCCTGATGCTAGGGAGTGAGAGAACTAGCACATCTTCGGTAAGGTATATATCCATCAATTGACCTTGAAAGGTTGAGGGTGACGATGATGATGGCCCGATACCAGGTTTTTGGGGAGAGAGAGATGATTTCATAATGTGTGTTTCTAGGGTTAGATGATTTAACTGTGCCCATCTCGCTTCAGGATGTATTTCCTTCTTCTAGACTGGTAGTTTCACGAAGATAGAGATCCTAGTTTTCTATTTTAGCTATAAGCGAGGGAAGAAAAAAATGTGTTAATGCGTTTCCAAAGGCCAATAGTTCGAAGTAAACACAAATTGTCGCAGCCGGTCTTTGAACTCAGTTTCAACAATCCATTTTCCGTATCGTTAACAGTTCGTCCACTCTGCACTTCGCAGATCTTTGCAAGTTCTGAATCAATTTGAGGTATTTTGAAATCTTGGAATACGAGATTGAGCCTTGCTGGCTAATGCGAGAAGTAATAGAGCATCATTTTCTCAATAAATGAATCTTTCCTCAGATCCCCATATCATTTTGTATAATTCGTGTGGAGAGAGAGAGGGGGGAGTAAGAGACTGGGATAGATCGTGAGTGAGAGAAGTTGAGAGACTGGTTGAAAGTGAAGTGTTGAGAGTGAGAGAGGTCAAGAGAGAAAGGTTGAAAGACACAAGGGTTGAGAGAGAGAGAGAGAGAGAGAGAGATATGGAGCTTAAAAGGATGTCTAAGTTGACATCTTAACTTCTCCTAGTCGGTTTGAATTCCCAAAGATACTGAGACCAGTGTAGGGGAGATGAATTCATGCATTTCCTCAAAGGTATTAGAGTGAAGTGAACGACCACGGCGTCGACTAGGGTTTGAACTCAACTCACTGATTCCATTGCCCGCACCCTTAACCGCAACTGACACCTCCCATACACGTCGTAAAACAAAACAATGTTTAGAGAAATTAACCCGAATGAAACAAAATACAATGATATAGGAGATGGAATCTGATAGATTGCTCAATTGAAATAGAGGAAAGTGCAAGGGTTAGGAGCAAGAAGACGATCGAAAGTGATGGAACTGCAGACTCCACCTCCCCATGACACCCCGGGTATAAATGCAAGACTCCCCCCTCTGTGAAAGAAGAAGATAGGTCTGGTTTGTCACATAATACAAACTGTCATGTGACCCTTTGGTAACATATTTTGTTGGGGTGATCAATTAAAAAAACACAAAATGAGATGGTCAATGATTAAGTTACTTCTCTTGCCTTACTTTTGTTAGGCAGTCATCACTAAAAAATCTGAATTTTCAGAAGAAACTGTAGATACAAACTAAGCCATAAATTTATGATAAAATTACATTGCAAAAAACATATTTCAGGGGTTGAATTATGGAAAAAAGACAAAAATGTTTTTGTAAACATAATAAGGAGCGAATGTTCGAAATTTCAGCACTCTTGTTCCATTGGCACGACCTGTACGCGTGAAACATACACACATAACCAGCTAACCATCAGCCGGCCAGACTAACTTGAAAACTGAAGAAACCTATATTGATAGTTTAGGTTGAGAGTTTCTAACAATAAAATCAATGTTTTTGTCTTCTTCCTTGTCGCGTTATCGTTGCCAGACGAAGAAAGACATTTTTATGGCCTCCATTGAGATAAAAGTTTTATGGCAGGCATTAATATAGATATTTATTTATAAATGCAAAATTCATTCATTCACTTTCTTTACCTTACCCCCACTCCTATCTGTATGCAAGATTCATTAATTCTTTCTTTTTTCCCCCTCTCTTTGATGGAAACAATAACCTCCAACCCCGTCAAAAAATAATGATCGATTCGCCCTTTTTGTTATCATATGGACGAAGTTCATTCGATTCTAATTAAAATTCATGTCAACTTCATTATCTCAATAATTAAAGTACACAGCCGCTGCCACCTGATGAAATGGTGTCATGATAACGCTCGGACTTCACTTAAATTGTCGGACGGTAGGGAAGATACATTGATATTTATATGTACACAAAATTAATTCTTTCTCTCTTTCCTGATCTCTACCCCACGGTCTTTCTCACTCTCTGCAAAATTCATCTTCTCTGTTTCTTCCTTTCTCATGGATGTAAACTTTAAATTCTTGGTTCGTTTTTTGTTACAAAAACTAATGAATTATTGTCTTTTCTCCTGATGTCATATGAGTGAATGTCATTTGTTTGTCATTAAAATTCATATCGACTTCGTTGTATATATTATTTCATTATTGATAGGAATATTAATGCCTCTATTATTGATAGTGAGGAGGCCTTTGTTCCTAAATTTTGATTCGGAGGAAATAATTCATTGTTGTTACTAGCATTGCAAATTTTGATTTGTCTATATTGAAATGATACATGGTGGTGCAAGTTGCCTAACAGTTACTGACATGGAGGATGGAATTGACGAAACGAGTACGAACTCCGATTGGGACACTTTGCATTCACTTCCAAATAATGCTCATTAGAAAGACATGAACCTACTTCTACCCCTGCTATAAGTAAATAGTAGAGTAGTTTGAGATCTTTAACCCAAGCGGGAAGTGGGTATTTGTTCACTGAGGATAAGGAGTTTTAAAGTTGGATCCTTATAGTCAATAAACGATAACAGTGTAGATCAATTGTTTTATGTAACCCCAACCTAATGTTCCAATATTGAAAAAAGAAATTATCATTTGCTGGTGTTCGATCAATTGTGTGACTCTGGGTTCAGGTCGTATGCCTCCATCAGCGGTCAAGTACATCACTTGACATATGGATCCTACAGTGGGTCATCCTAGCTTACACTACAAATGACGGTTGGAATGCCCATTGTGTAGTAGGGTTGCCACTAAGATACATTTCAAATATACCCTCCAGCCCTCATCCAAAGAAAAGTGGTAGCGGACGAACTTGGCCCCAGGTGTCACTCATAATTACAGGAATAAGTAGCGTAGGGGTTACTGGCACGGAAAACAGGATCGACAAACAAAGTTCGGGATTACACCGAGGCGGCTTACGTTCATTTTTCACTAATCTCCTTGGGAAAGTCATGGATCCATTTCTTCCCTTCTAGCTGTTGGTAGATAACTAGATGATTGGAGCCCTTTAACCCTCGAGGGCAGTCGAACTAAGAAAGGTAGGACAAATCAACCCCGTAGAAAAGTACTTGCTACTGAAACCGAAGCAGAGCCTTCCTCCTACGAAGTGTGGTCACAACACTATGCTCCACGTTGTCTACAGGAGTAAACACACAAAAACAAAGTGGGTCTGAGACCGTGGCAAACGAGAACAAGTAAGAATGGTGTCCCTTATTTTTGCGATTAGGGGTCGACCCTCACTATATATACCACAAACATTCTCAATTTAATGAAACAATTATTTGATACGGAAAAATAGCCAGTATATGTCCAAATACTATTCACATAAAATCTGAAAGCATTTCTGAAAGTTCACTACAATTGTAGGTGTGTGTCTGTAAGCACTGGCCATTGACATTAGAAAGATATATTAATCAACATAAAAAATAATGCAGTGTTGAGTTTGCAGTTGTTTGGATGATGGGCAGATGTTGCTTCATAGTCTCTGTAAATTAACTCGTTTTAATTCATTGTTACATTTTAATGAGAAAAATGAGCTTGTCTATTCCCAATAGGTGACTCAATTCTATGCACTGTTCTAGAGACACATCCTCTCATCATTCTCAATTGACAGTCTTGCCTGAAATTTTGCTTATGCCAAAGAAAAGAGAGATATTGTCTCTATTGTGAAATGATATATACAACACCCCAAGGCCAACTAGTATTTCGATATAAGTGATTTAAAGGAGCCGGTCATTGTCGACTAATGCAGACAACAATAAGATTATGAAAAGTGAGAAAATCAGACGAGACAAACATTGATTGAAACTGATGATTGAAATTTATATTCTTTCTTTTAACGATGATTTTATGGAAATATCATTTGTCACCAAGTCTCTACTGACAACTCAGTCAATGTGTACAGGATATATGAGAGGCCGCACATGATAAGTGCCCAACGAGGCAATTTTTTTTCAAGTCGAGAAAATTGAATTCAAATTTTTTCCGCTGGCAATATTTCTATTATTTTCATAGCTGCAATGCTAAGTTTTTTTCCAATCAGGAGCTTGAACACACTACATTATGATTCTGATGTATATTAAAATGAATCATATGAATATATCATTTTATTTGATCATAACTACTGATTTTATTCAACTTATATTCATGCAAGTACGTGTTGCAAAAATTGCTATGTTACTCAGCATCCCCACTCTTGTGTACACAATGTTACCATGTATATGAACATGTACACACAAAGTAATACTCATATACATGTGCTCATATACTCATATATACATGCCTTACTTGTGGCTCTCCCGTTCCTTGGCACATTATATGATTTAGCATCTATGTGTACATCTATTATATATATATATATTTACATATATATATATATATATATGTATATATATATATATATATATAAATATATATATATATATATATATATATATATATATATATATATATATATATATATATATATATATAATTATCATGTTTTGAACAGTCACATGCTTCCATCTTTATGTTTACAGATTTCACATAATTACATACAAATACAATATGCATCTACATATACATATATATATACATCCATACAAATATTTTACCTTTGTGTGTTTGGCAGTGTCTTCTCTCTGCTAAAACTACAAGGCTGATTGAACAGGTATTTGACATGAAGAATGTCGGCTAACCTTCGAGATCATTCAAGGTCAACAGAGTTCATCCTCGAGGCAAACATTGCTAAACACCAGAAAAAAATGACCTCAGGATTTTTGTCACTCATTTTTCTTACGAATGACACAAACTTTTGGCAGCAAAATCAATTCTTAGACAACCCGTGCTACTTTGGAGTGGTTAACTTAACAGTTGCAGGTTCGATTCGTGCAGCAGTCAAATTTTTCTTTGATTTTTATTTCTATTTACGCAATCTATGCCGACTGTAACCACGGGAGGTCGTTTCAAATAATATAAAGCATTCATATATGTACTGTCGTATTATGTATCCATTTCTTAATGATATAACTTTCGAAATCAGAAACAAATAATCCTTCTTCTTATTCCAAGAATAAAAACAGTATGGTTGAATTTTCATGATGTATATTTTTCAAAGTGCTGATATATACCATCTTGACGCGTCTTCAGTGTCATTACACGAGAGGACTGATCTGCTAAATCTAATTTGTTTATGCAGAACCGGCTCATGGCCCCAGATCCCCACCCACAGTCTCAGACGCCCACCCTTGACTGCAGACCACACACTCAACATGGACGACCTTAGTAACGAGAATCTAGCCTTTAGAATGTTTCTTTGAGAATAGAAAATCGTCCTCGCTGAAGGACTGACAATAATTTATTGGTGGTGCCTGATGCCAGTAATGACCTCTGCAATTTGTGTTCTGGAGATAATAGGTTAATTTTTCTGCCATGTCGATTTGATCCACCTTTTATACATTGATTGTGACAGAGCCCGGTCCAAAAGTCCATGTTTGGAAAGGGTCAGGCTCTATGATGTTTTGAGCAACCTGCCATAATTGTCACATGAAGTAATTTTCTGCCTGTCATACGAACTTTGAAGTTTTTTAGTTACTTCTCTTCTATGTTGCCAGTTTAGAAACTTCATATCTAAATTCAAATATTTCTAGAGAGCGGAAGTCAAGGGAGATACTTTTAGGGGGGAACTGCTGATGTAAACAAACTCAGCGCTGCACTGTCTTGAGCACTCTGACAAATGTCGAATTTGTACAATGATCAGTTATCAAATAATCACAGTGCACACACACACGCAGATCTCTTCATTTGTAGTTAGATTTCTGCACGGAAGAACCATTCATGTCAGAAATGATATAACTACCTTTCTGCATGTGGGACGGTGAGATAATGTATAATCTATTTGACGAACCTGTACCAAACATTAGAAATGTGGATGATGACTCACATCCCATTGTATCGGACTTTTTTGGAAAAAAAAACAAAGCATCCCGTCACCCGATACAAGGTCGTTTGGCACCACAGAAGAATTCTTCAGGCTGTGTAAAGTAGGGTGTGAAAGTAGGGTGTGAAAGTAGGACGTGAAAAAGCATGGTAACGCGTCTGTTCATCGGGAGGCACAAATGATACAATACAACAATTGATAAGGGGAGGCTGTCTTTGATCAAGGGGATGCAAACAAAAACATTTACAGACAAACTTACATTTGGACACAAAATCCTTTATCACATCCTGATGTCAAGTGCAAGATCTTGTTTCCCTTACCCAACCCGACCATCATTACTGCCTTGAATTGCTTGATAGGCAGACGACTTTAAAACTTTTAAGATAAATATGTGTATTTGTGTGTGCATGTTTGTGTGTGTTTGTGTGTATGTGAGGAGAGTGTCAGGTAATCCTATAAATATCTGAGCACGATGCTTGGGTGTAAACGTCCCAAAGACCGATAGAGACAAAACACCACTACCCAAGACCTGGGACGTATTAATTTGCTATTCTAACAAGCTATGACACAGTGAAGAAGGGTGTTTCAGCGTGGAGCAAAGACGTATTTTGAGAGCGTCAGTATTTGTGGCAGTGCAACTGTCAAGATAGAAAATGCAAAACTCGGCAAGGTAGACCACTACATCTACCCAGGACAACGAATCTTCATGACACCCTCAAAAGAGGAGGAAATCAAGCGAAGAATCACTTTGGGATGGCAAGCCTTCGGCAGAGCAAGCTCAACTTTCAAGAACTAGATGATCCCAATAATCCTAAAGAGATGAGTATACAACCAATCCATTCTCCCGATAGTCACCTATGGAGCTGAAACATGGAACCTAACCAAGAGACAGGCCTGCAAACTGAGAAGTATGCAACGTGCACATGAGAAAATCATGCTCAACCTTACATGGAGAGATCACAAGACAGCACAGTATATGAGGAAGAAAACAGGTGTTTGTGACATCATAGAAACTATTAAAAAACACAGATGGCAATGGGCAGGCCATGTTACAAGAATGAAAGACAATCGATAGACATCACGTCTCACAACATGGATCCCAAGAGATCACATAAGAAAACGAGGCCAACAGAACACAAGATGGAGAGATGAACTTGACAGATTCAGGAATTAATGGCTCAGTGATGCCCATGATAGAGAATTGTGGCGAATCCAGGGGAAGGTCTACGTCCAACGACGGACGTTAAAAGACTGATGATGATGATGATGATGATGATGATGATGATCTATTCTAGCAAACTATTCGCAATCTAGTGAGTTCGATTATCAACTAGTCATTCACCACTGTAGCCCTGTGCAAACTAAGCCAATCTGTCCAAATATCTGTTTCAGAAACAACTATTATAGAAATACTTCCATGTATGTGTCAATAGTGTAATCCCGAGCTTGCATATCGGTATAAGTAGTTTTTGGTTTCTTACAACTGGAAACTGATTTTCCCTTTCTAATAGCTGAAACATAATTGATTTAATTTTCGTCTTTCCTTGATGCAAACACACTATTCTCTTCTATTTTCACTCATTGGGGAAAGATAGATGCACAAATTGATAGGGAAAGGCTTTCTCAGCACAATTTGTTTCAAGATCAGTTACTTAATCTGTATTTATCTTTTGCACGGTTTCTTGCTTCGAAAGTGACCAGGACAAGGTTTTGACTTTATTATTAAGTAATTTGTTACGTGCGTGTAAAAGTTCTTAGCGCTGTTCTTTGGAAACTGAATACGAAGTTGAAAACCAGTTTCTCTGTTTCATGTGTTGATAATTTGATCTCAAACTTGTATGCTGCTATAAGTATTTCTTAGTTTTCTGTAACAGTAAACTGATTCTCTCTTTGTTATAACCGGAACGAAAATTGATGAAGATTTTGTGTTTCCTGGACGCAAATACATCACTCTTCTCTATTTTCGCTCATTGGGAAAAGGCAGATTTCCAAAATGGAAAGGAATGGCTTTCTTAGCATATTCTGTCTCCAGCTTCGTTACTTTATCTTCATTTATCTTTTGGATGGATTCTTGCCTGGCACCAGGAATGATGAAACTATTGTGCCAATGCAGCAGAAGTGACCAAAAAAAGCTCTCTACTTTATTACTGAGTTCCCAGCGCGCTCTTCTCGAAGTCAAGAGACTGAATAATCAGTTGAAAATCATTTTTCGCTGGAAACGTTTGCACACTTGATAGAGACATTTTTTTCTGAATCTTGATTCAATTTCCATTTCTATAAGCGCAATTTATAAAAACTCTATTTTCTTTCACAAAAAACGATCTGAATTTTCAAAAGAAAGCAGGCACAAATTTGTGAGCAATTTTGCATGAAATTACATTGCATATTGAAAACCCCTCCTGAAAATCAATTTTGGAGAGGATTACTCATTGAGGGTGTGTAAGAAAGGTTTTACTGAGAACGGTAAGGGCTTGGAAAATTCGAATAAATGCATTAGATACATACATAGACACAGGGATACATATAAACGTCAGAACACATGAAAAACTTTAACCCAGCAACAGCGATTAAACCAGTCTGTTGTGGGAGGTGGTGATTAATTAGTAATAAAGAAGATATGAAGACAATTTGAAAAACTAAAAAAACGTAAATGTACGAGTTATTAATTCTAAAGCAGTGTTCAGAATAAAAATTATCCATTGAAATGAAAACGTTCAGAATCTACACATTTTTGCCAACTAGAAACAAATCTATCTATTCCGAAAAACCACCCGTATAAAAAGATTATCAGTTCCTGGAACAAATGCATTCTTTGAAAGCGTTCGTGGACGGACCTTGTTGAATAATTGCGTAGAGGTAAATTGCAAATGGAGTTGCTGAAGCTGTTTCCTGTGAAAGGTTTCAGATATCATTTGAATTAGCAGTCCAATCTGTAGCCTGCTAAAAGAAAAAACAATGTTTCCAGCTAACCAAAACGTTATATAGATATGGGAGCAAAGGATTGGACGAGTCCACTCTGCGTACATAGATTATATAAGTGTCCTGTGAGAGTAAATACTCAAGTACACCACTGCTTGTGCACCTGTCACTCTTCTATAGCAGTCAACAAAAGACCGCTCTGATACACTAGATAGGCAACTAAGTATTTCTTTCTATACATATCTACCCCCTTCCCCACCTTGTAACCATAAAATGAATGAATGTCTTCAGCTAAGAAGTACGTATTCATGAGACAGTCCTCGCATCTTCAGGAACAGAACCCAGGTTAGCCATGATATCCATGTACAGCAGATTGGTATTCGACATGCAAGCAGTGAGTGGCCCCTGTCAATCGTAGCAGGAGTTGGCTGCTGTCGGTTAATCATTAGTATAGGGTGGGGGTGATTGCGTTTCAGGTGCATCCCCTTGGAATTTAGGTGGACGTCGTATAACTGGTGGTATGGCCAGCTTAGAGAAGTTAGTATGTCTGCGGGCGGGCAATGGTAAGTATTCAGCTTGCTGAAGGCCTAGGACTTGCTAGTGTATCAAATGTACCTGGCGTGATGATATCCAAGTTTCCCTCTTGGTTGCTACATTGATCCGACTGTAAGGAAGAATATCTGTGGATCCAAAGATCTTTCATCGGCATGGGATAGTATAGGATATCAACAAATGGTAGTATCGTGCAGATGAAGCGACGATTCTATAACTCAGTTGCTATCTTCAATCTACTCAAGGAATTTAACCATTCTCCAAGTTTTAATTCATCGAAGCGGATAGGGGCCGTCTTGAATCTACAACTGTTGAGAATAACCGACTTGTAAGTCCCAAAGTGGGATAGTGAGCATTATAGAAATTCTTATCCCGTATATATCTCTTCGTTACGGCTGTTTCTCGTGGGGCGCTAATTTTTTTCCGCTGTTCAGGAATTTAGTGTTTGTCATACAGAATCGGGAGATAGTCTTTAATAAGATGACCATAGAGCGTCAATGCTGGGGACATGTCAGGGTCAAGAATGGGGGGTATTGCAATTGGGTCGTAGAGCCCGACCGTGGTAAAGATGACCACAGTTATCCACTAGTATACACTTAGCTGTTTTAAGAGCAAGCTCTGTTCGCCCATTATTCTGGAAAGAAAAGGCGTTCGTGTCAGTCCAGGAAAGGACAAATTGCAGAAAGCCCAGCAATTGCATAAACAATTAGAAGCCCCCCCCCCCAAGAAAAAAACAGAGAAAAGACAAAAGACAGTCAGCAAAGAGGACAGTCCCCTCAACTTCCTCATCCTCCCCAGTGTACTAAAAAGCCCTCATATAAAGACTACCACCCATCCAAAAAAAATCCAAACTACACAAGTTAGACTGCCACTACAAAAACCCCAGCCTCATCGGCTCCTTCGGAGCGCTTCAAACCAACATTGCTAGTGACACATCATCGGACGGACAACAGGTAACCACAAACGAAGATATCTGTGAGGTATTTCTAGGAGCTTCAAACAAGGGTGCTTGGTCTAAGCTCCAATCAGTTCCACACCTATTTGGCTGACTTCTCTTGCCTCGGGGCGACAGAAGTAGCTGGTTGTGAGGGATCCATAACAGGGGAAGAAATTCTGTAAGCATTAAATAACGTTGGAACAGAGATTATTCCAGGGATCGATGGCCTGTCCTACGAATTGTATTTGAGACTGTAAACCATATATGGCTGCGCTGATCAAATTAGATCAGTACAAAGCTTTCGATAGGGTTGACCATCATTTTTTGGATTCCGTCTTTTCTGCGGCTTGCTTCAGTCAGGACTTTTGCTCCTGGATTCGCCTTTTGTATGCATCTCCCATTTCGATGGTTGAAGTAAATAGTGTTATGTCGAAGCCTGTTAGGTTATCCAGATCAGTTGGCCACTGCCTTATTGCCCTGAAACTTTTCATGCGCAAGTTATGGCGAATCTGGTCTTACGCAAGATAACATTGCCTGATAACGACGACAGCCGAGATTAACTGCAACAAGTCTGAAGGCTTACTGGAAGGATTGCTTCCTTCTGGGTATCTTCAACTGGACGGATGGCATCTGCTTCGGTCCTGGCCTCAAGCTGGAGAAGAATTGGCCAGAGGTACTGGACACAGCAGTTACTCTGTGATCTCGAAGTATCTGTACGAGACGCTTTGATAGAGGAACGCAGTTTGTCAGGGAAGTAGAGTGACTCAATTGGGCCTTAGTTTCCAGGGAAGATGAGGCATCCCTCAGCTGACTATTTCTTGGAATGCCCTCTGGGTTAGCGAATGGTTTTTCATAGTAAAACTGGTACATTTGTCAGAATTTGTGCGCAGCGGAGGAGTCCATGCAATTCAATTCAATTTATACCTCAAACAAAGTGAAGTCCTGGAAGAGCAATCATATGGATGTCATTAAAAAAAGGAGAGACAACAAGTTCAGGCCAATACACCTGCTCAATTGTATCTACAAACTCTTTACCAAAGTGATCACCAACCGAATCACCAAAGCGCTAAATGAAAACCAACCACGGGAACAAGCTGGCCCCAGAAAAAGCAACTCAATCATCGACAATTTCTATTCAGTAAACTAACTACATAAGTTTGGAGAGTGCTGGCTCCGTGAGGCCTGCGATAGAGAGTCTGACAAATTTTGGGTCAAAGTCCAACGACAGACGCTAAAAGGATAATGATGATGATGATGATGATTGAGCACGCCTTTTTTTTTCGCTGCTGTGCTG
The DNA here is from genome assembly GCA_963457665.1 of Thysanoteuthis rhombus. Lineage (NCBI taxonomy): Eukaryota > Metazoa > Mollusca > Cephalopoda > Oegopsida > Thysanoteuthidae > Thysanoteuthis > Thysanoteuthis major. Next base: position 495,638 of record OY735216.1, read on the forward strand.
TACATTCGCTATGCGGGCTAATTGGAGGGTACGTGATTCGGATCCTCCACGTACCTTACTTCGTCCTCAATGCCAGTGCCGTAGGTAGCAATGCAGTCCCGTCGCTTGAAGGGACACGAACTGTACCAGTGCGTACTTCGCATTACGAGAGCCGAGCTGTGGACGACACATCAGAAGGGATTCTACCAGGGAGAGCTTCTGTGTCCTCTACAACAGATGTCTAGGGCATTAAGCATCAGCTCAAAATGAAGATCAGAAGGTCGAGAGGAGAAAGAATGTTGCTAATTCAGAGAATAAGCATCGATTCCCCCTTTTTTTTTGTTTTCGGATGCTTCATTCGTGCCGTTAGTAAAGTTTTCCAGGGAATGAGGGATATTTGATTTAATTTATTGTAATTCAATTTTAATTTGATGTATCTATTTTTCCCACATCTACTTCCGTCTGATTAAATTACGTTATTAGACTCATACTAATAAAAGATCTTCGTAAATATTTTTCAAACATTGGTCAACTTCTAAATGTACATGAATATCATTTATTTTACTCCCCCCCCACATGAATCAGTAAATATGGGATTAAGTTGGATTTTCATAGAGAAACTGTGGTATTCTGGTGGGTGTACAATGAGATTAGCAGAAGTATTGTTAAGACAGAGTAGACCAACCAATCTCTCAACCCTTGAATTGACCTTTTGTCACATTTATCATCGAAATTCTTTTACAAAATGAAAACAACTATCCAGTGAACAGAAGACCACTCTGACGCACCAGGTTGGCTGCTTCAACTATTTCTCTCTATGCATTGTGAGCCTTTTGAGTTCATACAACGAAATTGTATTTGCTAGAATTTTCTTTTCTCCATTGACTTTATAGCTTCGAATAAACCTGAATAAGTAGTGAAGAGAAAACGTTCAGCTAAAATGAACAAAGAGAAATTCACGGTTTAAAATAATATATTCCATGAACATAGTTAAATAACAGTTTATTCCAAAATAAGCATCAATATTCAAAATAATCAAAACCTCAATCATTTTTGCACTGACCTAATACAACTAAGCTATTGAGACAGGAGAAGCCTTCAAATGATCAATCTGCTATGGTTGCAGTTCTGGAATCCGGAGGCGGAAGTAAATTCAGATTTCATTGGACCAGAAGGGGTTGCATTGCAAATGTCCCTCACTCACCCTTGGGGGATCCAGTCCTTCTCAGATGCAGCGGTGATGTTGGTCCCCAGAGGCTTACTCTCTTCCAATTTACTCGTTGGGAAAAGGCAGATGTCCAAAATGGAGAGGAATGACTTCCTTAGCACATTCTGCCTCCAGCATAGTAACTTTATCTTCATTTGACTTTTGAATGGATTCTTGCCTGGCATCGGGAATGATAAAACAAATTATGTGAATGACAGAAAAAGTGAGCAAAAGTGAAAACATCTCGACTTGATTACTAAGTGATTTACTATGTGTGTGCAAATGTTCCAAGCGTTTGTTTTTTTTTTCAAGATTAGAAACTAAATCAATGGTTGGTAATCGATTTTGCCAGAAATTATTGCACACTAGATGCATTTCTCTCTCTTGAGCTTGATAAAAAAATTCTGCATTCAGCTGCGTTAACAAGAAAGATACTTTATTGTCTCAAAATCCCTCTCTTCCCCTTCTCCGTCTCTCTCTATGTCTCTCTTTCAATCTATCAATTATTTCCTGATATATATGGAGGGCACAGGGTTGAAGACCTGCTTGTTGTAGGGGGTACCTGTTGGAGGAGCCCCAGAGATTGGGGATGACAGAACAATATATCCCTTTATGATTTATTTCACTGATGATGATGATGATGATGATGATGATGATGATGATGATGATGATGATGATGATGATGTACAGCAAGAAATCCATAAAAAAAAACTGTGGGCCACGTACTAAAAGTCGATATTGAACAGATTATAGTGTTTTCTTCTTTTCTAAATAAAAACTAAAATAAGCACGGATTCGCCATCACTGTCAATGATTGAACAACCGTTGCGTCAAAATTAAAAGTCATGTGAAGAGTTTAACTCGAAGAATAAATATGGTCAGTATGAATTCTATTTATGACATCACAGGCGTTTTTTCCCCTATGGAAAACATCTAAGTTAGAGTAAAAAGAGAATAAACATCTAGAAATATCTAAATTCTCTAAAATATTAAACGCATCAAGAAAAAGAATCAAGAAGATCAAAAAAGCTTTCCAATAAATAGAAATAAATAGCGTTGAACGCTGCAGATCGAAAATGAATGAGAAACACACGAGCAGAGCTTTTCAAACTATGTCGCGAAATTGGGCATAACTTTGCTCCCGAGTAAGTTGATCTATTGGCATAACATAAAATGTTTGGTTTTGTTAACAAACTCTAAACGAAGCCACTTTTATCTTAGGAAACCTGTACTTCAGTTGCTTTGCAGTTTGTTCTACAATATTTAACGGTTAAAAAAGATCAAACCTAAACCTATACACTCACCTATTTTTATATAATTCTTTTTTTACGTACCATTAGATATCGAAGTCGATTTTACTCTCTAATTGCAGCGACAGGAAATTGTTTTGGATAGTTTTAAGCAGATTTTGAATTAAACATTTCCCAATAAGATATAGATTCATTTTCGGAAATTTCTTCCAATAAAAAAGGGTCAGAAAAGCTTCTTTCTAAATCCGATCAGAGTTAAACGAATCAATAATTGTTTTTCCTCTTGATTTTCGTTTACAATCTTCAGAATTTTTAAAATCAGGAACTGTCAACCTAATCTACCATGAAAACTGTCAACATATATTTCTTCAGTTTTTAACGCCTGCTGGCTGATTACCTGGCTGGCTGGCTGGCTATGTATGAAGCATGCGAGCCACACCAATGGAGTGAAAATCTGAACATTTACTTACCGTACGTATGTCTATAAAAAAATATTTTGCCTCTTCACTCCACTAGGGTTTTAGTAGGGATTCTATAGGCAATGTTCAGTTTATGTTGAATTGACCCCTCAGTTTGTGTCCGGCAGCATTTATGCTTGTTTTTGTCGAAAATTCACTACCAAACAAAAGGTGAGAGAAGTAACTTACTCAATAATCATTCCTATTTTCCAACTTTTCAATTGATCACCCCAATATATATATATATATATATATATATATATATACATATATATATATATATATATATATATATATATATACATATATATACATATATATATATATGTGTGTGTGTGTGTGTGTGTGTGTGTGTGTGTGTATGTGTGTGTGTGTGTGATGAATCATGATGAATAATGATTGAAGTTACTGAAAGTTTCAGACTAGTATCTTCATCTCTGTATATTTTTCTCTCTATCTCATGCTGGGAGATGGAATTTGTCATTTTCTTTCTTTCTCTAAATACTTTTTCTGAGGGGTTTCAGTTTGGGATGTAAGTTTATGCTATGTCTGCTGTTTTAGGGAAAATCAGACATTTTCTAGTTATCACTAAAACATGAGAAAGGTAATTCATTAATCATCACTTTTTCGAAATTTTCAATTGATCACCACCAACACAGGTGCTGCCAAGAGACGTTGGTCACATGATGGTAACTTTTGAGTGTAAAAAATAGACCTGTTGTGTTTACCGTTTATTTCTGCGATTTAACCTGCTTTTGATTCGGGTTGATTTTTTTTTTCACTTTTCAAAGCTGATTAAAGTACATGTCAAAGAAAAAATCTGAGATTCGTAAAGAAATAAAATAGAAATGCTGCATTTGTTAAAGTTTGTAAACAGACTTAAGAGATGGTTGAAGAAAAATAACTGGGATTGTGTAAAACTAGGATTGTTTGAGAATTAAAACAAATCTGATACTAAATCTACACAAATACACAAAATGTATGTATTCATCCATAACAACGAAATAAGCCTGTGCGTATCAATGAGATAAATCTTATCAAAGATTAGACAATTTAGTTTAATCAGTCAGGCAGCCTCCAAGTAATCAGTTGGTCACAAATTAAAACCTTGGTAGAGGAATCTGAAGTTGGCACTTCCTCATTTGGGTGAGGATTGTTCTTGTCGTTCTTATTATTTTTCTTACGATAGCGAAACTAAGTCTGCTCCAGACATAGTAAAGCAGTTTGATAGAAGTAAAATGGTACCGCGTACCATCTCGCATAGTCATTGAATCGTAGCTTTTTCTCAGTGTAGTTTTTGAAATAATTTTGATGTCCGTTGTGTTTTCATTCCGGAGGGAACAAGACTCATCGGCTGGCGACTTCCCTTCCCCATTAGGGATGCAAACGAGATGACACAGAGTTGACATGACAGACTCTTTTTTTTCCTCCGTCTGTTCTCAAAATCAGGTGGTCATGACTAATGAACATAGTATATAACTCATTGCCTTTCTTCTTTTCTTCTCACCTCCTCTCTCTCTCTCTCTGTCTCCTGTACATTTTCTTCGTTCTCCCCAAATGTGTGGCTACCATGTATGATGCCTCGACCAATGTATTCGCGGTTCCCAAAATAAACAGATAATGGGTTGTTAAGAAACCAAATCTGAAATGAGACAGGTGGTAATTTCAATCAGAAGTTTGAGCAGAGCTTTCCCAAATGGGTGTCGAGTTACTGCAGTGTCACTGAAAATTTCCATGTGTGTCGAGAAATTAGGTATAACTGTTAGTACATTTTTAAAAGAGTCAGTTGAAGAATTGAGATTAAATATTTGTTTAGGCAAGAAGCATTGCTAGAGATATGAGGTCCCTGCAGTCTTGATTTGTTGAAGGGTCCCCTCAAAAAAAAGGGGAAGGGGTCAGTAAAAAAAATTCAATAGGTGAACTATTACTTATGAAACTTTTTTGAGCTCCCTCCATTGGAGACAGGGTTTCAAATAGCCCACTAACCAATCCCAGTTATGCCTCTGGGTTAAGCTAACAAAACTTTAGTAGTGTGTCGTTAAAAGTGTGTCGTCAATGCCGACAGTTCACAAAAGTTCTGAATGAGAGTAAACGGCTTGTGGCCAAGGGAATCTAAACAAACCGTTCTAGAACAATGGCCAAAGAGGATTTGAACGACGTCTCAAGTTTTGGATTTGAAAATAAAACGCACAAAAAGGAAAAAAAGAAGAGCAAAACAGACGTCAATAATTCTTTTATCAATTAACAGGAACGCCTTGCAGAGATTCACGATCCCTGACTGTTCACTACAATTGGTAATCCCAAGTGCTCACCCATCTAGGTGCTGACTAGGTTCGATATTGCTCAACTTCGAATGAGAGCCAGGGTATGTAAAATGATTTTGTCGTAGCGATACATTCTGTATTACTGCATTGCCGGTCTTTAATGGACTTCCCTAATATCCAATTAAGATAAAAAAAGATCATCATTTTTATATTTGTTTTTGTCCAGCTACAAGATTTACTTGGGAGAGCAATTCGTAAAAAAGGCCAAAACAGACAGCAGATTGGTCGTGATCTTATCAGAATGGAGTGTTTCATTTTCAAAGGATAACAGTTTTATGGCTACACAGTGTCTGGTCATTGATAGATCGTTGTCAATAAATACCACTTATTTGTCGAAGTTTTGTACATTTATCATGCAAATATATGTCAATGTCTATGTTCCATCATCACCGTTGTACCATCGGTTGATTATTCCCACAAATTGATTTGGCATAAATAGTTTCCCTTGACCTTCGTTCTTTTCAGAGTAAAGGTCGAATATGTCAGTGTTTATGTTAGACTTTCAAAAGACTCCTGTCCTCTGCTTCATTACTACAGTCCATTCCCTTATTGACAACGATCTATCAGTGATCAAACCGTGCAGCCATAAAACTGTTATTTATTACAAGTAAGACAATCCATTCTGATAAGATCACGACCAATCAATTGTCTGCTTTGGCCTTTTTTTATGAATTACCAAGCTATTGCTCTCCTATTTGAATTAAACTGGATGAAAACAAGTATTAAATTCGGTCGACCAATAACGTAATAATTTTTTTATCTTTAGTGGAAATAAGAGAAGTCCTCGAGGGACCAACAATGCGGTAATACCGACCTTTTCAATATTTTTTATGCTAAGCGTTATTGTTTATGGTCTTCAATCAATAACTGTCAACATTGATTGGTAAATAATAAAGCTCCAAAACACCACTATTTTTATCATTTAAGCACGCATAAAACAATAAGGAGACAATGAGATGGCGCTTCATAGAACAATCTAGTGCTTTAAAACACTACTTAATTTGTTGAATTGTTATTTTTTCACCATTTTTCTTCAATCCAGTAATAATGCTAAAAAGCCCTCTTCCCCATTGACGACGATCAATTAACGAAAAGGCACTTTGTAGCATATAAAATTGTTTATTATTGCAAGTGAGGCTCTCTACCTTGAAGAAATGGCCGCTAATCTTTTGTTAGCATTCGATTCGAAGCTTTTGCTGCCTCTTTTTACGATTTAATAAGTAACTGCACTCTCGTGTAAATACGGTAGTTCAACATGAACGAGCATGAAATTGGTCGCCCAACAATGTAATAAACAAGCTTGGCTGTTGTAGGGTCATACTCAACTCCCCATTCTATTGTGACTGAAGATGATTTCTGTAAGTTTTGTATTTTTTTTTACATGATATTTGAAAAAAATATCAAAAAAATGTTTTCAGATGTGTCTTCACATCTCTATTAGACACTTTTCGGTCGATTTGTTGGTCGGTCCCAGTTACGTTAAACAACAGAAAGGGGATTATGGGGGTTTTGTGTCTTATCTACTCGCTGTTATTGTGTCATAAGAGGTGTGATAACATAAAAACGCCATTGTTTGGGTCAGTAGATGACGTATGGTAATCCATGCGTATAACAATTAGTAATGTGTTGATTTCTTCTATCATGCTAAGGGACGTAACTGACGTAGTGAACTAGAAATAAATCCAAGCATTGGATGTAGTGAAATAAAAGTTCGTTCATGTTCTAATGAAGTAATAAAAATTCTGAATTTGACGAATAATATAAAAATATGAAAAGTAATCAAAATAAAAACGAAAAAAAAATTGAAAAATCCATTTGTGGTCAACGGGACGTTATTCTCTAAGCTCAGTTTGATATCTACGTATATAAAATGCAAGGTGCATATCCAATAAATTCACATATTTTTCAATTACTGGCGTCATTTTAGACGATACAGGTAAACAAGTCTATATTATGATAAGCAAGGTGTCCGTCTGTTCGTCCATCCTCCACACTCTTCCATCTGTCACTCTCTGAAATTAGGAATTTTATGTTGAAATTTTCAGAATTAGAGGGGAGTTCCTAAGACTAAAGTTGCAACAAAAAAGCAAAGAGAACAGGTGCTTGGGCAAGGTATACATTTAGAAAATTAGCAGATATTTTACTATTAAAATGATAATCGGAATGACTCCCGCTTTGGCTTCCAGAGCAGAGACATTTGTTGGCTAAAGAGCTGATAAGTTTGATACTAAAGGAGGTGTTTCCGTATTGATAGACATTGGTGACCTCTCTAGGCGTTACAATATGATGGTGGATGGGGACTCCTTAATCTAATATTTCATATCATTCTTAAACTTTTGATTTTATTTTCAAATAGCATTTTCTTTGTTTACTTTTTGTGCGGGTACATGTGAAGTATACGTACATACTTCATCAATGATAACTTACAATTTAACCCTTTTCATGCGCCCTAAGAACGATAGGGTCATCTTAAGTACATTTATTGACAAGATAAAGCGTTGTTGCTTGGAACCCCCTCAGATAGATAGCCAGTCACAGTCAATCAATTAGAAAGACATTTGGAGAAAGAAAGTTAAAAGTGGTTGATAAAAAGGGACGATGTATAAGAATTTTCACAGCGGAAGTGAGAAATATTAACAGTGCATTCAGTTGCGCGGGAAACGAAAGAAATCAGGAGGAAAATAGAAGAGAAAAGGGTAGATGGTCTTTTAGTTCAGGTATCAAATAAAAGAAGAGGGTAAGTAAATTTAGTGAAAGATATATCGTCACTCTTATCTATAAGTTAGACGGACCAAAGGTTGGTCACCAGAGCACCAGAGTGGTAGACGAACGATCTATGGGCAGTAGGACTGATCAACCTTTCACTCTCTCTCTCTCTCTCTGAGTGAGGACTCTGTTTGGTCGTCAATCAAAGACTATCGATGTATTTTCAGTCGGGCAAAGATGAAAAATAAAAAAGGTTCGATTTGAATCCAGACGTGAGTCTTGCATATTTCGTCCTTCCCCTAGCTACAGCTGCCATGAGCACTCGTGCAGAGAAATGCATTATCTTTCACAGGGAACAAGCCTAGACAAAGCGTATGGGGATCCTTGCATGGCTAGTTAACAGAATACTCCACGCAGCATCGCAACGATAAAGGAAAGAAGGGTAGGTTCACCGATTCCATTGTCCACGCTTTTAGACGATATGAACCTAAATCATTGAAAACGTCGACCAACAATCAGAACCATAAATAAAGCAAAAAATGTGTTTGTGCCCTTACTCTGGCTACGGTTTCTGCCGTTCCTAGTTGGTCTTATTATTACTTCATCAGCCTGTTCCAAGCTTGAAATAGATTTGAAAGCGACAAACACCCGAAGTGGAGTCATTCATTTCACTTGAAGCTATTCCACCCATTACTTGGAGGAAAGTGGATTCATGCCTTTTCTATCGGTGTTCGAGCAAAGTGAACACAAACTATACCAACCACAGCTTGAATTCGGCACGCCGAGTCGTTGCCCGCTCGACGAATCAATCAAGAATGAGAAGAGAAAAAGAATACAAAAAAACAACAACAAATCTGGTAGTCAGTCTATAGAAACCATTTAGAGACGAACGTATTTTTCCCGCTCATTTTGTTGGGATGATCAATTTAAAAGAATGGAAGAATGATGATCAATGAACAATTTACTTCTCTCATATTTTGTTGGGCATTGATCACTGAAAAGAAATTTAAATTTTCAAAAACAAAAACAAAAAAGCAAAAAAACAAAACAAAACCGAAAAAAAACCCCTAACAATTGCGAACACTGCCGGTCACAAACTAAGGGATCAATTTAGCTGAAAACTCGCATAGCCAATTGAACCCCGACTAAAAACCTATTTAGAGGAAGAGATTTTTTAAGAAAAAAAAAAAAACGAATTTTTTCTCGACGTAACAAAAAGCGAATGTTCAAATTTTCAACATTGGAGTAGCCTGTACGTGTTATACACACCTAGATTTATTTATGAGGATTAGATTTCATCTGACGGATTACATTGAAGAAACTATTCGGAAAGCCAAAGATGTTACGAATGAGATTTCTTTATTCAATTTAAGAGATTTTTTGTTGAAGTTAGCTCGGACTAGGGAAATGTGTTAGATTGCATGAATAAATCTCAATTGTGACATCGGCTTTGACTCTCCGAATTATCTCTTCAATGTAATACATAGATAGCCAGCCAAAACAGCTTGGAAATAGAAAAAAACTACGAAGGTTTCTAAAAGGCGAAAAGTGTCAAAGTCAAAATTGATTAATGTTTCCCAAAGAACCAATGCCAAAGAAGAAATAAATATTATGGGAAAGTCTTTCTTTAGTCTGTTTTTGTTTTTATTTCTTTTGTTTGTTTTTGGTTATTGTTTTTTTGTTTGTTTTTATTTGCTAGAATTCGTAATCATTTGGGACTCTAGAAAACAGAGATATTTGCTTTTTGGGAGGTTTAGAGAACTATGCTGACCCTCTCATGTTTATTAATGTAACAACTATCCACACACATACAATATATATATATATATATATATATATATATATATATATATATATATATATATATATATATATAGGGTGCGTATGTGTGGGTTCTTTTACACCTGAATGTATTTAAAATATGCCTTTATTACAATTGATATGCATTATGAATTCATGTAAGTAGATATATATACATGAATATGGTCTCTACAACAAACACTCACACACATATATCTACGGAGAGATTTTAGTTGAGTATATATATATATATATATATATATATATATATATATATATATATATATATATATATATATATATCGATAGATAGATAGATAGATAGATAGATAGGTAAATAGACAGATAGATAGATATGATGCACATCTTGACATATGACTGCATTTGAATATATGTACGTAGATATATATGCGGTATGCATGCTTGTATATGTGTATGTTTGTATATATGTGTATATGTGTATATACACACACACACATGTATATATATGCATGCTTTTATATAAGGTTGTTTTTATTACTTTATATGTTCAAATATGTATGTATCTATGTAGATAGGTAAGTATTGTGAATATATTCAGGTGTATATGTATGTATGTAAGTTTGTGAGTTTAATGGTACGTCTTAGGTGTCTGCATCTTTTCTGATTTGTCTTTTCAAACTATCATTCTGTTCAACTGTCTAGTTCATCAGAGATTTTTTTTTTGTTCATGTTGGGAAACAAAAATACGTTTCAAAATTACAAGAAAACAAAGGGGAAAACAGGCTGATGATGGTGATGATGATGATGATTTCTTCAATTCTTGTTGTTCGCAACTATGCTTGTCGGAAATTAAGAGGGAATTGGCTTCCATTATTGAGCGTGGTTTAGAGATCGGTCTCTATCACAGGTGGAATAACGGGATCGCTACAGGAGACTCTCTAGATGATTGCAAGCTCCTTACAGCAGCGTTTATTCTCCAATTGGTCACCCATCTTGGTACTGACCAGCCTCGACATTGCTCAACTTCGGTAGTCATACGAGGACCGCTGTATCAAACGTGATTTGGCTATAATGATGACGATGATGATGATGAATCATTAGTTTCTTCTTGGTCGCATCCTGACCAGGCCAGTTATCTGATAGGGGACTCACTGGCTTGCGTTATTGAGCATAGTGTAGAGATCGGTCTCTTCCTAAGGAAGATTGATGAAATTGCCACAAGAGGCTCTCTGCATCATCCCAATCTGATCTACAGAACCTGGTATTCTCCAATGGCCCCCCATCTACGTACACACCAGGCTCGACGTTGCTCAACTTCGGTGGTCGTACAAGAACCGATGTCTCCAACATGATTTGACCATAACAATGATGTTGATAATGATGATCATGAAGAAGGTCGAGAAAATGAGGTAAGAAAACAAAATCCCGAAGGAGACCTCAAAGCAATATTTCAATTTGCCTAAGTGGTCATTCTAAAATAGAAAGTAATATTTTCGCCCAAACATGAAACCTTTTGGTGTTTGGTTTTTAGTTATCACCAGACAAAAGACGTATGTGTTTGGAATTTAAATGACCAACCCCAAGGTGGCCTGAAGTCTGTCACTTCTTCCTAGAATAACACACAACCAATTTGCCAGACTTGGTCCCTCCATGCGAATCTCATGAACCTTGCAGTTTAGCTTCACTTCATTTATGAAAGGTGATTGATAAGATCACGACCTCTAATAATCGATTCTATTTATGGATTTTGACGGACACTGATGACGAAAATATTGACCATTTGACAGCACATATCTTACATGAATAGAAAATAATCTCTGCCTGGTTTTAAATGCAGTCGATGCCTTTGCTAGACAATAGGTGAAACGATATTTAAATAGAGAAAACGTAGGTCAAGTGAAAATCAGCGTCATTTCGCCTCTTAGTGGTATTGATCTTTACTTGGTTCAATTCTGTGTTACTTATCTTTACTTATTCCGATTGGTTTGTATTGATCTTTGGTTTGTACGATTAGGTGATACTAATCTTTATTTGGTCTGATTTGGTGGTTTTGATCTTCATTTGATAAGGTTAGGTTACTACAACATTCAAAGAGATCCTGGGTACATTACCGAGCAAGACCTACAAAGCCGACCCTGTTTATTATAGTGCAGGCCCCATGATATTTTAAATAAAATGGAGCTTAATGAATAGCTGTAGAAGCTTTTTTGCTTCAATTCTCACCCTGGTGGTGTCGATCTCAACTCGGCGTCGTTGAGCGGTGCAATCTGAAAAATCTAATATGAACGAAGATTCTCTTATGCATTTACAAAGATATAAATTTACAAAGATATAAATAAGAGAGATAACTTTCACTAAACATTTAATTGCTATCTCTTTTTTTCGGTGTGACAGACGTGACAAGTTGTTTATGATATAAATCAATAGTTCTTTACATTTTTTGCTTTATGCTCCACCTCAATATCTCAAAAAAATTGACGTCCTCCCAGCTATGACAAAGGTAATTCAATTATATATCATGTAGCGACATGAACTGAATTCTATGTTCTTTTTTATAAGTATAATTAAGTAATTCACCTTCAGCCAAATATTGCGTTTTACGAACTGATTGATTAGATTTGGTGTGGGAAAATGTAATAATATAATGTTAAATTCTAATGATATAATGAATAATAATGATATATTTTTATATTCAGAATTTTTTTTTATAGTTTTAAATCAAGGAAAAAATTTAAATCAAAGACAACAAAACTTCTTGATCAAGTTTTGATTTTTTATTAAATATGACACGCTATAATAACACCACTTTCAGTTTACAATATCATCCATTAACAAAATTAGTAATCAATAGTATCGTGTATTTAAAACATACTACAAATGTTTGATTCGTAATTAATCAGCTGAAGCTTAACACAGTTCAGTTTTTTCGCTTCCATTACCGAAATTCCAAATTACCCAATTGTTGGACGTTGGACCCACGTACAGAATCACTGAAATCGATGGACGATTTTCTGGAACACAACTTACAAAATTGAAAATAACCTCTATGGTTGGTTTAAAGTGAAGTCAAAATAAAACATCGTCTATAAATGAGTACAGCCAACCATTTTTCATAGAAAGTTGATTTTTTTTCTAAACCAAATACAGCAGAATTCTAATATTTCAAGTCAAATATCATACCATCCAAACTGATATTATTAGATATCATTTATGTACAAACTATAAAGCATTGAAACAGCGTAGCAATAAATGAATATGTTGCCTTCAGAAAATGAGTACAGTCTTACGAAAGAAATATTTTTGGCAGCATAGTTTCAATGCTATAGAGTTTGGTCATAAATAACATGTGATAATATTCAGTTTGATTATGTAATCTTCCAAAAGATATAATAAAATCCTTCTGTGTCGGTTTCAAAAGAAAATCAACTTTCTATCTATAAGGCAGTATCATAATACTCATTCATGAGGAGCCCTGTATCAACTGAGTAATATCTAATTGAAAAAAAAATTCACATAAAAAAAAAGTGATTTAGCTCCGTATTAGAAGTATTGGAAGTTGGTAACGGTGCTATCACATATAGATCCCAATGGATAAAATGATGTGAGTTCAACTCTCACCGGGGGCTCATTCTTTCGATCCAAGCGATACAAAGCTGCGGAAATAAGATTTTAAAAAAAACAAAAAAAAACTAAAATTGAATGAAGTAAATATCAGTGACATTTATTGTAAACCAAATTAAAATTGAAAACACCCAATGGGACTCAGGTTAAGATTTGCACCACCCGAGTAAAAATTGTTGGTAATCGGACCGAGTTAGAAAAACGAAGCGGGTACGCCTGAAGCTGTAACCAGCATGAGGACACTATTTAAATACTTTACATCGACAGACCAACTTATAGGTCAGCTATTCCGCTACTTTTGGCAAAAAGCAGTAAAGTTTCAGAAAAAAAAAAACAGTTTTAAGGAAAACAGAACGAGGGTTGATTGTCAGGTAAATGTAACGCGAACAAATCAGAAAACTAATGGGAAAAAGTTCTTTTAGCTTTGGAGTTTATTTCAGAGCTGTAAGGTTGGAGTTGGAAGCGTTCAATCGAAGTCGGAGCAATTATTCGGTTTATGTAGTCAGAGTCGATATAATTGTACCAACTTTGACCCCCGATTCCGACTAAATGTAATTTGTACTAAAATACATTAAAATTTCTCATTCCATAGATATGAATTTGATTAACCTTTTTTAGAAACCGTCGACCAAAACTGTCACCGAAGCTGTCAACATAGGTTTCTCCAGTTTTTAAGTTAGTCTGACTACTGAGAGGCATGTAGGTCTACATCATGTGCACAGGCCGCACTTGAATGGGTCAGTATTTTCAGTCTTAGTCGGGGTTCAATTTACCCTACTGAATTGATCCCTTAGTTTGTGTCAGCAACAACTTGGGTTGTTTTCAGAAAATTGAGACTTTCTTTAGTGATCACCACCCAACAAAAGGCGAGAGAAGCAACTTGTTTACCGATAAACCCCTTTTCAATCGATAAACCCCGGAGACAGCTCACTTCCAAAATATGATGGTCATGTGACGGTGTCTATTGAGTGACTACCCAGACCTTTTCAGGACATATTTTGATTTACATTGAAGGCTGTCAATCTGTGTTTAAGTTGGATATGAAGAAAAAATAATTCGTCAATCGGAATGAATGACTGAAGTTTTTTTCAAATAAGGTTTCACTATGTATCAGAAGTTTTTGCTTCTTACAAGGGATAATGACGGAGGTTTTGCGGTACCTCCTCATTCATTCTATGCGCAACTATTTTAGTCATAAAGCTGAAATAATTGCATATTTCAACACAATCTATCTATTTCTCTATCAATCTATTCCATTGTGTTTATATCTATCAATCTATCTCCATCTAATCATATCTATCGTCTTATCTGGGTCAGTCTGTTCATATTTATCTATCTCTGTTTATTCATATTTTTCAATTTATCAATCAATATAGATAGCTACATACATACATACACTTATATGTGTGTGTGTGTGTGTGTGTGTATGTGTGTGTGAGTGATGGAAAAATAGTTCAGTGTGAACCTACCCCATTCTTTACTCTGTTTTTGTCTGCCCACTTGGCCCAACAACAACAACAACCTAATTGTCAAAATGTTCTGTTCACTCACATTATTTCTCTTCGCAGAGCATTTCGTACCAAGTTCTGCAATTTGGCTTCAAATTAGAACTGGAGTGGTTACAACTAATTTCAAGTTATTGCCCTAAATGTCTGCCAATGGGATTAAAAACGGGATTTAGTCAAACCCATCGCTGCTGATTGACCGGACATTCTACGACCATCCCCGCTGATTTTATTGATGGAATTACGACTGTTCTCCCGATTATATTGGCCACTAATCAGGTCTCCCCTGCCTACGAACTTGGAAAAAAATTATGTATTCACTTGTGCCTGTTTGTGTGTGTGAGTGTCCGTCTGTCAGACTGTCAACACAATATCTCCAATAGTTCTCGATGAATGTTAATTACATTTTGTGGACTAAGGAAGAGTTGATTGAACTAAAACTCTCACCATAACTGTCAACATAGGTTTGTTCACTTTTTAAGTGGGTCTCTCTGTCAGACTGGCTATACGTATATATGTATTTGTTACTCGTACAATCCTCACCGATGGAGCTAGAGGACCGGAAATCTAAACATTCAATCTTCATTATGTCTAGAAAAAATATTCTTTTTTATCTTTTGAAGATCCCCTCGTAATAGTGTTTTTTGGTGGAGGTTTAATTTGTACTATGAGCTTATGGTAAATTGGTCCTTAATATGTGTCTGGCAATATCTCGGCTCGCTATTCGAGGATTCGGATTTATGTAGAGATCATCACCCAACAAAACGTCACAGAAGTAAATTATTTATTGATCGCCCCTTTTTCCTTTTTTTTCAATTGATCTCCCCTGAATGGCATGTCACCAAAAGATCTTGGGTACATGGTGGTTTCCATTCAGTGACTAGCCAAACCTTCTTTAAGATATTGTTACAAAAGTTTGCCTTCGGGTTTATGATTCGGGTCCATGGCAGCAGTTGGACTGGCCCCTTTCTTATTCAAGATCAGAAGACAATGAAACTGAGAGTTGCTGACCAGGCTTGACGTTGCTTGACGGTGCTCGAATGAAATCTGATGTATACAACGTGTTTGGGCTGTAGATGCATTGTGTGTAATTCAGAACCAAACTTCAAGAACACCCCTGCTGTCATCAGCATATAATTCGATGTTAGCCTCATTGGAAGCCGCTCGGTCAATTAGGCTGTTTTCGTTTTGTGGACATAGACCAGTGGGAGCAATAATATAGCCGAGGAGATTATTTGATTATTAGAAATAACATGTAATTCGGGCAGATTACGCTGAAAACTTAATGAGGCCCGGTGTATATATATATATATATATATATATATATATATATATATATAGAGAGAGAGAGAGAGAGAGAGAGAGAGAGAGAGAGAGAGAGAGAGACACAGAGAAAGAGAGAGAGACACAGAGAGAGAGAGAGAGAGGGGAGAGAGAGAGAGACACACACACAGAGAAAGAGAGAGAGACACAGAGAGAGAGAGAGAGGGGAGAGAGAGGGGGAGAGAGATGTGTGTGTATAGATATTTACACTTTTACTGTTTATAGAGGGTTGCTTCTTTATTTGTAAGGGAGCATGAATAGATATTTACAGTCGCGTAAACTCATTAGTAACAGTAAAACTGTAAATTGCTCTCTCTCCACTTCCCCCTCTCTCTCTCTCTCTCTATATATATATATATATATTTATATATATATCTATACATATATATATATAGAGAGAGAGAGAGAGAGATTAACAGATTGAGATAGATATATAGAAAGACAGATATGAACAGAATGAGATAAGTAGCTATCACGACATTGACCAGCAATAGTAACCATATGGCTGAGAGGCTAACCTGATTATTTGAAATAATCTGTTTTTCACAGGATGCCTCAGGGAGATTGAGACAAGCTGGATCCCAGGTGGCTTATGTTTGGACAGAATCCTAATCAGAGCTACAACATTGTTCATTTTCGTCGATGAAATTACGACTGCTCCCCCCCTCCCTCTCTCTGTCTTATATTGGCCACTAATCTTGTTGCACATCGATCACCGTGGACCAGTGGTAAAGTGCTTCTGGTTCGGTAGGTCGTGGTTCAACCAACCGCCGATTCATACCAAACATCTTAAAGAATGGCACGCAATGCCTCTTTGATAAGCACTCACAACAAGAACTAAGATTAAGGAATTTCTCATCGAGACTAAGATGTTGGGCCAAATAAAGATGGATACACCGATTCTCGTGAGATCACTGAAGTTAAGCAACGTTAAGCCTGGTCAGTACCTAGATGGGTGAATGTTGGATAATACTACGTGCTATAAGCAGCACGAAACTTCAACAGGCTAGGAGAGCCAGAAGTTTATCTCACGAATAATAGTCCATGGGTACCTAAGCCTACGATACCCTCACTGACAGAACATGGTTTTCTCCAATGGTCACCTTTCTAGGTACTGATCAGGCACAACTTTGCTAAATTTCTTCGTTTCACAAGAACTGGCTAATCCAAAGACATTTGACCATTGCTCATTATGGTTGGTGGATGATTCTTCACTCATAGTCTTTGTGCTGGGTGTTTAGAGAGAGGCATTTGGTACCATTTTGAAAGTCTTTGGTAAGTGGTGTCGGGTTGAATCAAGGCCCATGTAACCGGGGGTGAGCACTCTACCGGTGGGCCACGGTGATTGGTCAGATAGTTGTTACGGACCGGAAATTGATGTTAGAATCTGAGGCAAGAGATGGTGATCGTGTGTAAACATGAAATGGATATTCATTTCCAATTGGATGACGGTGAGGATGATGGTGGGAAGGGACAAAAATATCAGGTTTTATTATGAGCGAATTGGTGATTCAAATACATCGAAAGTCTGTAAATGAAAATACACACACACATATACACACACACACATATATGTATATATATATGTGTGCGTGTATATATATATATATATATATATATATATATATATATATATATATATATATATATATATATATATATATATGTTCTTCCTACTGTTTGAAAGCAAAGTGTTTCGAGAAAAACATTTCAAAAGAAAAATGGTGTGCAGCAGAAAAGCAATTACCATTACATTATATAAAAAAACATTTTGAGTGTTCTCAAATCCCTAAAGGGTTAATGATGGTATATGTGTCATCGGTGAAAAAGAACCCCCCCCCCCGCACCCAAATCACAATGTTCATTATGTAAGTAGATTATACAAGTATAGATATCATGTATTAAGGGGTAATGGCAAAATCCACACAAGCTGCAGAATGGCATTTCCATACAATGATTTGTTCTGCTTTGAAAGGGTTAACAGCATTCGATAAAAATTGGAATTAGTTCTCCCCCTCCTTTTCTCAGGGGCTGGAATATGGGATAGACGAGTCTTGATTGTTCATACACGGACACATTCACACATACACACATATATATTCATATACCCATTTTGTGCACGTGTTTTTGTGTGTGCACACATTCTGTACATGTGTGAATATGTATGTTCACACTTGATTGCACACAAATAAAGACACACACACACACAACCCATATATATATATATATATATATATATATATATATATGGTGCAGAGATGGGATGCCAGCTTCTGGGTTTGAAGCGAAGGTTTCGATCCTTCATCGTGGTACTGGATGGAATAATGGATTGTCTATAACCACACTGAAGAGTTGTAATACAACGTATCAGCTGTCTTTGGATGACACACACACACACACACACACACACACACACACACACATATATATATATATATATATATATATATATATATATATATACACATATATATATATATGCATATATATATATATATATATATATATTTGCGTAATAGACTTAAACAAACACTCACAAACATACACATACGTATATATATATATATATATATATATATATATATATATGTATATATATATATATATACATATAAGTTGTCTCATTTCCAAAGGGTTGCTTTTCAGATTTCCCTCTAATCGTTAAGAACGGTTACAGATAATGAGTTGCGATATGAACGTGAGTGATGTAACGACCAAATCGAGTTGGACAGATCTGTCCTAGAACAACCACCAAAGGTGAGTCATATCGAGGCTGCTCAGTATCCACTGCAGTGATTGTCCGGAGAAAACAGGTTCTGTAAGCAGTTTGGGATCAAGTAGAGTTTCTCCATAGTGATCCTGTTAATCCTCCTCAGAAGGAGACTGATGTGTACACTACGCTCAAGAACTTTAGTCAGTCTTCCTTACCCTCCATTCCTGAGCCCATAGACTGGCCTGTCTGCAAGTGACAAGAAATGAATGAATGGACGTGACTGGGAGGGAATTAACTCATTAACTGTGCTCAATTCTAAGATAAAAACCCTAGTCCATTGCAAGACAAGTTATCCAATTCAAGTAAGCCATTGAAAGATAAATACCTTGGCTGATCTGAATTGCCATCGGTCAGAATTTGCAGTTATTAGTTTGACGTCTCAGATCCGCCAGAAAAGAAGTGGGTCTACGCCCTTTATCCCTGATTTTCCCAATAGCGAGGAATTTTAGTCTTGTAGTTCTAGAAAGATATTTTGATTATATATCATCTGGAAAATCCTTTGTAAAAAAAATACTGACTTTAAGGAATAGTTTAGGTAAATGAGAATAGTGTTCGTAACTCCAAGTAAATACACCATTAGCAATTTTTGTATTAAAAATTGCGCCATTTCGTGTAAAATAACAGAAAAAAAAACTTGGACTTGTACGTATGGGGGAAATATTCCACGTCCTTGTCAGAGTTGTAGTATTTTCGATCAGTTTTGGCTATTCTATAAAAAATATAAAATCATGAATAATAGTACAAAGCTTGCCATTGAAGTGCACTAATTTCACCAAGATTTATTATAAGTAGATCACTACTTATTTAATACTATATGACTCTCTGCAGATAACCCTGACAATTTGGGGTCATTTAAGGTCAAATAACCAAATTGAAAGCAACCATGATTAATGTCTATCGGGAGTGGTAGGTATCATTGCATAGAATCTTAGCAACCAGGCCAGATCATATTTAAGAATTATATAGAATTATTAAATATTGCCCATTAATATCAAGGAATTTAAGGTTTAGCCTTTTTGAAATTCCGTGAATGTATATTTCTTCTAATTATTACCAAGTCATTGTGCGTGTATCCGTCCAAAAATATAATCACTTCTTCTGTATCCTATAACCCACTATTCCACACATTTTTATCCAGATTTTTTTTAGATATCGTGTAGACAGGCAGGAGTAAATTCAGAAATGTACAAAAAAAGCACCAAGATACCTCTAAACTGAAAAAGAATTTCTTGATCCATCCCAAATTGTAATCACTTTTTTCTCAAGATGTGGCTTACTTTTCCGCAAAATATCATTGAAATTCGTTGAGAGTTCTCAAAGAACTCGCTTGGAAAGACAGGACTGAATACAGAAATATTGCAGTTTCTTTGCAGTTTCATCGTTTGAATTCGAGTGAATTGTCTGGTGCGAGAACCTCATGCATCATGATTGGTTCCAATTATCCAGCTACTTTAAAGAATGTTATTAACTGGTGAGTGCACCAAGTTTTCAAGCAGAAGTCAATTGATATGTCTAAAAAGATAGATTTCAATACTTTCTTATTTGGGAAATAATAACACTCTTTTTTCCACAACTATACCCTTTACTTTCATGACTTTCTTAGGACTCACTATCGGTCTATTTTGGATAACAAAACTTTCCTTTGATTTAATAAATATAGCCATCATTCCCATGCCATGGAATTTAATGCACAAATGTTAAGGTCTATGTTATCTGAAGACTGTTGTGTGAAACAACCACTAAATGTTGTTGAAAGGATATTTTTAAAATCTGTCGCCCACATAACTGATTGTTTGCATTTTGCCACTTCTGCATACGAGATCAAAACTTTTTTGTGTCCTTTTTACCAGGAGTGAGCGAGTGGTTAGAACATTATTGAGAAAAAAATCAAAACAAGTTTATACATAAACTGTATTGGGTAATCCATGCGTACAATTGGTGTACTCCATTTTTAACATCATTGTAGCCAATTTATAATCATTTTCAATCGGAATAGCCATTTTATAGTCAGTTTTAACTATCTTATAGCTAATCAAAAGGCTGTTTGAATAAAGCACAATAAAATTGAACCTAAAATTCCTCTTCTGCACCTAGCGTTTTGAAATCCTCTTATTTTGCAAAAAAAAAAAAAAAAATTAAAATTTATGCTCATGAAAAAAGAAGTCCCCAAGGTCCTTGTCTTGGGTTTATTTTGGATTATTCTACATAAAATTGCACTTCGTATGGTATTAAAATTGTTAATGGTGTATTTTCTTCCTTGTTTAGCCATTTTTCGGTGAAATTCGACTGGACTGAGTAAATTTTTTTGTAATTTCATTATTGGGTGGAATTAGTCTCAATGCAACCACTTCATCACTTTTAAACCCCCTACCTACTTAAAAGTTAACGGGTTGAGCATTAGTAATTATGGAATCAATAGTAAAAATAGTAATTAATTGTATTAAAAACCGTCAACCCAACTGTCACAAAAACTGTCACCATATTTCTTCAGTATTTAATTTTGCCCCACTCAATAACTGGCTGGTTGGTTCTGTATGAATGTGTAAAGCGTACAGGCCACATCAATGGAGTTAGAGGACTGAAAACTTAAGCATTTACTTCTTATTGTCTAGAAAAAAAACTGGGTTTTTGAAACCCTGCATTCCGAATTCCCCTTCAATATATTCGAATTGGCTCCTTGTAGGGCGTTCACACAATTTCTTTTTCTAACCATTAGGTATAAGTATTCACTCATGCTGAATTACCTAATTTTCCCGTTGGCGAGACGATACAATCGGTGGGACGTATCTAATTATTAGTTGGGTCAATAGGACCGAATTAAGCGATGCATTTATTTATGCATAATAATTTTCTACCAGAGTGCTCAATCCCAGGGTGTATGTGTGTGTGTGTGTGTATGTGTGTGTATGTGTGTGTATGTCATTGAACAATATCGACTTTTTTATCGGTTTAATTTTTTTGTGAGTTTTTCCAGTTTTCGAATTGTATTCTTCATCGCCGGTTCGAAGGAGTGAATAAATTTCCCAAAATTTATGGTGCATTGTATTTTTAATTTTTGTTTTTGATCTTCTTAGTACTAGAATCATTCCTGGTTCTTTTCAAAGTTCATTAAATTTGAAGTCACAAAACTATGAAACACCCACACACACGTGTGTACACACACGCGTATAAACACATGCACTCACGCACAAACACACACAAACGCACGCACACACACACACACACACACACACACACATATATATATATATATATATATATATATATATATATATATTGAGAGAGAGAGAGAGAGAGAGAGATATATATAGATTTCATAAATCCTGTCAAGTGTTAAAGATGAGTTGGTTAGATTTTGCTCTTTCTGTTCAATTTGGTTTGGTTTGAGTTTCAATGTTTCAATGTTAACATTAAAAAATCATCAACCATTTCTAATCAAAAAAGACTTATAATGATTGGAATAGTCAGTTTCCCATGTAAAGTAAGCATATATATGCCTCTTCCAATCTCATATGTAGAGGCAAATATAATCGTATATTGAGTTTTATATCCAGCATGCACACTCATACACACACACACACATACACACACATGCACACACTCACACACACATACACACACATGCACACACACACACACACACATATATATATATATATGCATTTATATACATCCGATAGCCGTTCGTATGAAAAGGTTTTAGTCAATATTCAGTTTAATTTAATCATAACAAGATTTTTACTGTTTTAATGTTTCAATATTCAAGTTAATATTTTTTTATATTCTTTTTGAAAGATTATTTTCCTTTTAAACAATCATCTAAATTGAGTTTTTGACTTCCGTCAACAACATATTTGGAAAAGTGAGAAACTTGGCCACTTTTTGTTGGGTTGAAAGAAATTGTTTTATAAATTTCATGTAATCAGAATCTGAAGTCCAGAATTGCACTTTCAGACATTTTAATAACGTTGACATGAATATCTACAGTGACTAGACTCTATGAAAGTCGTACCTTCATAAGCGTGCCAAAGAGCATGCGCAAACCTAATCAAGGGTGTGTGATGCACATGCCAAGATTCGATCGCATAACCTGTTCAGTTACTATACAGAACAGACTCAAACAATTTTTTCGTATATATAAGTATAAGAATATTTTTCGTATATGTAAGTATATAAGTTATTCAGATGAGTAGAATATATATATATATATATATATATATATATATATATATATATATATATATATATATATATTCTACTCATCTGATTAATTTCAGATCAATAGCCTTACTGAATGGATAAATTATTAGGTACATATGGACGGAATTAATTTTCCAAAAGAACAAGATCAAAGGCCATCATTTAGTAAATGGAATCTGCTGTAAAACCACGTATATGTAACGCCAGATCAGAGAAATTGTGAACTTGTCAATATCCATTTATTTTTTGGAAGAAATTTGATTTCACTTTCATTACTTAAGATATTCTTGTTTTAATTGAATGAACTTTCAATCAAATTAAAACTACGATGGAAAAATAAGTGACGATATAAACTCATACACATATAGATATATCCTAAACTGAATAAAGCTAAGGTTATAAGAAAAGAAAAAAAAACAATTGAAAATTGAAATCGGTACTTCAGACAAATCGATCGGTAAGTATCTGACTAATTAGACGAATAAACAAGACCAAAAGTTTGATATAATACAACCAATTAAAACTTAATTCATGTTACAAATCATTTCATGAAAGTTCTATAAAATTGTTTTTAATTAGGTTGTGTCCTTACGCTGACTACGACTTCATCTCTCCCTGCTTAGGGTCCAAATATCCCATTTCTGCTTACTCAGGCGTTACTTTCGGGGTACTACTATCTTAATCTCAATGGTTTTGATATTATTCACAATAATGAAAATAAAAGCCATTAATTTGTTCTATCTGTAAGATAATGATGTTGATCTTGCTCCAAAGATATCGTTTCTCAAGACAATCATTTGCTAATCAAGCCACTTTCAAGTAGTTGAAATTTCCTCCGTCTTCCGAAAATAATTATTCATCGATTTTGCAGCCTTAGATTTCATTGTACTTGACGCTATGTAGTCATCTGAGAATGAAAGCGAACCAATTTTAGCCATTTTAAAGTTAGATATTGGAGCCAATCTCATCCAATTTTCAAACCAGAAAATGGACACATTTTTGTATCTCATGCTCCAAAAACTTATAGAAAGGCTCCAAAAAGTATTATTATACAATCTTCTGAATAGATAAATAATGAAAATGAAAACTATTAATTTGTTCTGGCTCTAAGATCATCATAATCATTATCATCAGCCCCTCAGCATCCGTCGTTCTGCCAAGATTCGTGAGACTTCTCTATCGTGGGCATAGCGGAGCCAATACTTTCTGAATTTGTTTAGTGCGTTACGCCATCTTATATTTTGTCGGCAATGGTTTTGCATGTGATCTCTATGGATCCAAGTTGTGAGTCTTGATGTCCACTGGTTGTCTGACATTCTTGCAACATGACCCGCCCATTGTCATTTGTGCTTTTCTATGATATCTCAGACTCCTGTTTTTCTTTAACATATTTTGCTATCCTTTGATCTCTCGATGTGATGTTGAGTTTGATTCTGTCATGTGAACGTTGGATGGTTCTCTGGAAGAGGGGCAATCTTTAGGTTCCATGTTCTAGCTCTTCAGGTGACTATCGGTAGGATGTATTGGTTGTATACCCTTCTTTTTAGGACTCATAGGATAGATCTGTCGAGGGCTTTCCATCTTTGACTGTTTTTGTGCTTGATTTCTCCTTCTTTCATCGAGATTACTTATCCTAGTTAGATGTAGTCGTCTCCGTTCTCCGTTCTCCAGTTCTGTGTTCTCGATTTTGAGTGTTGTGTGTTTGTCTTCAACATGCTCGTTGTGCATGACATTTATTTTTCAAGTTCATGTAGAAACCGATTCTATCGCAACATATCTACCGACACAACAGTTCTTTCATCAGGTTACGTCAAGACTTGATCTCCTTCTAAGGATAAGATAAAGAGATACCAGCTCATCGAAACTCTTCACTTTTTGCCTCGAGATTATCTTCCAAGACCTAAACTGGGAAAATAAAGGGACGATAAATATCCAAGCGATCTCAGATTTGCAGATGACATCTTTTTTGCCCAGAACCTTCAAGGCCTCAAAGTAACAAAATATCGTTCTTCCAGTCATTCAGAGACAAATCAAGCCACTTTCAGGCTACCGTATTCTGGCAACTATGGCAACTATGATCTGCCGTCGACATGCAGCCTCAAATTTGTTGGTACATAAAGCTACACAGTTATCTTAATATGAATTCTAGCCAATGTTAGCCATTTTAAAGCCAAACCTTCCAAAATCCATCCATCTTCAGCTATTTCCCAATGGCAAGTATGATTCATCGTCGAAGTGCAGCTTCAATTTTTTATACTCCAAGTTATATAAAAAATAAAATCTAGCAGATTGTAGCACTTTTTAAAGCCTGTATTTAAAAAAATGCTGCCAATCTATCCCGAAAAGGGCTTACTGTTTTTTGGTTCCATCGAACCAAAGATAGCTGAATGTTTTAAAAGCCTGAAAAGGTCATTGATTTTCGATATAATTCAAAAACTCAATGTTTAAGTGGCTGAACGAATCGACCAAGAACTTCTTTGAGAAGTTGGAATCGATTCGGGGAAAATTGTTCCATTTTCACTACGATTCAACAATTTCATGATGCGTGCCCCTCACTCACTCGTTATACCTGGTTGTGTAGGGGATTCATTTCTCCTGGGCATTCTACACAGAATATCACTTCCTCATCACAAAATTACTGGAGACTATGTTCGGGTATTTTTATTTATAAAATCCATGTATTGAAATTGAAGTCCTGATATTTCAAAGAAGTTAAAAATGATTGGTCCATAGGAAATACATTAATAGAGCCAATAAAACTATGGAAGTGTTAAAAGATGTAATTGTCTGTTGTCATAGAAACAAAAAATACGTTACAGAAATCGTTTGAAACTAAAATAAAAGTAAACAAGACTTTGTAACTGAAAGAAATGTTTCATGTTTGTTTGAAGTACTTGAAACTTAAGACTTCATGTCCGATAACCCTTCAAAACAGTCTGAGTTGAGGTGAGACTTTGAAAAAAAAACTTCATCATTATCATCATCAACCTTTTATCGTCCATCGCTGGACATAGGCAATCTCTAGGATTCGCCAGACCTCTCTTTCATGGGCGTCGCAGAGCCAACACGTTCTGACCTCGCTTTGTTCGTCTTTCCATCTTGTATTCTGTTAGCCTCAGTTACACATGTGATCTCTATGGGTCCATGTTGTGGGTTGTGATATCTATTGGTTGTTTCGCATTCTTGCAAGATAATCAGCCCATTGCCATTTGAGTTTTCTTACGGATTTTATGATGTCTTAGACTCCTGGTTTCCCCCCTTATATAATGTGGTCTCTTCTGATATCTCCATATGAGGTTGAGGATGATTCTTTTGTGTGCACGGTGCATGCTTCTCAGTTCAGGGGTAGTCTCTTGATTATGTTCCATGTTTCAGCTCTTTAGGTAAATATCAGGAAGATACTTGAATTATTGAAGATGAATTACCCAATAAAAAAAAGCTTTACGCTCCTTAATGCGCGTTCATGCATAAATAACCCCATCGTTTTATGGGTGTATCATACTGGTTTAATAATTAAATTATCATTCGCACAAGAAAAGTATCTACCCTATTCCTGTTCTCCAATCTACTTTAATTTCAAATACTTTATTACTTCGAAGTTGGTAATATAGTTAATAAGTGTTTAATTTCCATCAAAATTACCTTTGGTCTTATTAAAAAGTGAAAGAACAGACATGGGAGATAGAAAGTGTGGAGGTGATATGGGATTACGAAGGCATAGGAGAGAAAAAGAAAGTTAAATAGTTTGATGAGAGAGTGGGGAGAGAGAAGGGAGATAACTGAGCGAAATAAATACTAAATTGAGTTAAGCATACATCAATCACCATTTTGGGTTGAATCATTAAAATCGATTTTAATGTTCAGTGAGTTTATCAAATCCGGCAAAATAAGTAGAGTGGTCAGGTAAGTTACTCAATAGAAACTGTCTTGTTACCAACGTCTTCTTGTCATATGCTGTGTTGGGGGTGATCAAGTAGAGAATTCTTTTTAGAGAAAAAGGAGTGATCACAGTGGATAAATACTCATTTCGTTTTTTGTTTGGCTGTGATCACTAGAATGTCTGGAATTTCAAAATATAAGCGTGGATGATGCCAGACACGAACTAAGAGATCATCCTAGATAAAAAATTGAACTTCCCGCTAATAATGGTATTTGTGAGTGGAATTTTCGAAAACATAAACGTTGTTTTAGACAAAATAGGGGTAAAAGTTTGACATACATAGCAAGCTAGCCAGTCAGCCATCCAGCCGGCCAGGTCAACTTGGAAACTCAAGAAACTTTTGTTGACAGTTTGGTGACAGTTCTAGTTGATGGTTTCATTGATTTAAAGAATGTCTGTATGCAGCTGCTTAGTCCAGTGGTTTTAAAACTTGGGTCCGTGAACCCAAAGAATACTTTAAATAAATAGTACTTTATTGTCCACAAATCTGTACCCTGTTGGAGGATGTATTTAGAATAAATATGATTTTTTAAGGTAAAAAAATATGTTTATTATTATATTTCTCTGAATACAATCTAAAACACAACATAAATGCTAAAAACGAGGGGTTTGCCAGATCATTCCCTTTATCGAAGGAGTCTTTAAGTTTTTGAAGTTTTGGAACTAATGACTTAATTCATTTAGATTATCTTTTGAAGTCAATTATATTTATCTATGTATCTATTTCCTTCTCTCCAGCTATCATTCTCTGTATAAATATAGTTTGTGATCTATAGCAAAAAAAACTATCTTTAATATGGTTAAAATCGGCTAAACAATTCAATTCAGTTCAATTTCCTGCTAACGCTATAGCTGAAATGCTATATATACTCATTTGAAGCATACATCAAATAAATTACCTATGCACGAAGGCAACAGAACGAATTATCAATATACATTGTACATTTAGCTTCATGAAACTAGTTTGTGTCCATCTGCATTCATGCTAGTTTTTTTTAACAATAGAAATAACTCTTTTATTCCATTCTAATTGATCATCCCAACGATGGATGCTGTCAAAAGACGTTGGTCGATCGACGGTTTTTACTGAGTAACTAACCAGATCTATTCTTCTTGCTTTTCAGCCTTTCTTCCTTTCAGTACAATTATTTTCTCAGACATTTTCTCTCTAGTAGTGCCTCCACACTGGCTACGGCTTCAGCTGTTCCTGCTCAGGCTCCACATATTACATTAAGACTTTTGAAATGGACTGGAAGTGCCGTCACCGAATTCACTTTGCACTCATAGCTTAGGGAGAGAGATGGATTCATGAATTTTGCAAAGGCATCAATGTGAAATAAACATGAACGGTCTCAGGTAGAATTTGAACTGTCCCTTCTAGTGTTAAATAAAACCGTTTCCTGTACGATCATCATTAGGCAGCGTCAATCACAGAAACCCCATGACCAGCCCGGCTGCGAGCAACATATTAATGAATCAATGAATTATTTTCACCGACTTATTTCCCTTCTGCCTTATGCCTTCCATCAGTTTTCTTTTGTTAGTTTGTTTTTTCAGACCAAATTGCTTTTCATTCGAAGTTCTCATCTCTCTTCTTCCTCCTTTCTCACGTATATTTCTCGCAAACATATTTTCTTTCGTACAGTTTCTTTCACATTTTTCCTTCCTTCCAATCGTTCCTCCCTTCTTTTGTATTTTCCCTGACATTTTCCCTCGATTATGTCTGTCTTGGATCTTTTATCAAAGAACAATTTCAGCAATTTCCTTTTTCATTCTGCTTTTTTTTTTTTCTTCTACTCAACCGATATCAGAAAACATCAACCAAAACTGTCACCTGATCTGTCAACATAGATTTCTTCAACTGGTCCCTAGATTGTTCCCGCTCGTTTTTTTTTTTTTGAAAATTCAGACTTGTTAGTGATCATTGTCCAACAAAAGTAACATATTCATTGATCAATCTCTTTTTTTCCAATTGATCACTCCAAACAGCACATGCTGCTAAAAGACATAGGACACTTGACAGTTTCTTTTCAGTGACTAACCAGACCTGTTCCTGTGTTTTTCGTTTTTAACCTTCTTTTATTTTTCTTCTGATATTTAACAGATGTTCCTTTTCATCTGTGTTTATTTTCACACTCGGTCGTTCTTTCAACCAGTTGGAGAGAAAAACAGACATTGGTGCTCAACTGATTCTATGCCAGACGTAAAAACATTCCCGACATTAAAAAGCCAGGATTGACCAGTCATCGCTTGTTTGACCCCCACACTATCGTTCATCAAGAGATAATGTAACAATCGAAGCTTTGAACGGAACTGCCTGTCTGACCCTCCACATCCCGTTCACCTCAGATCATAGATCAATTGAGAGAAGCACGCAAGAAATACATTCCCGAGAACAAAACCTTCGAATCGATCAAAACAAATCTTTCTTCAACGCTATCATTCTATTATGAATGATTTGAGTAACAGAGCGATATTATAGATTTTATAAGTATTTGGCCAATTCGTGTCGGATACACCGGTTATTGCATAATCACCAAAATCAAGCAACATCGAGCTTGGTCAGTACCTAGATGGGTGACTGTCTGTGAATACAAGGTGCCGTAACAAGCTAAGGAGGCATCCTCTGCAGCCATATTCGACGATTGGAACTTAGGCACCCTCCACACTCTCCATACTAAGCCTCAAAGCAGTTACAAACTGTTCACCTTCGGTCAATCTTAACCAACGGGGCCCTCACAAGAATTAGACCGATATATGGAGGTCCACGTGATGTAAGGGCTCATAGCACCGACAATAGAATCAGCAAGCATTGTTCAAAGTCAAGTCAAGGCGGTTCACGTTCACTTCACACGAATGCCTTCATAAATCCATAATATCTCTTCCCTAACAATCATCGGTAAAATCTTAAAAGGGAGGAGAGATGGATTCATGCCTTTCCAAAGAAAGATTGGTGCGACGTGATTGTAAAAAGCTGTGAATAAAATAGTCCAGCTGATTGTGCACTATGACTTCGAGAGGTAACTATTCCATGAAAAGGACCGATTCAAACTTATGAAATCATCGCTGAATTGCTTCATTTTTTTATAAACAATACTCTGTTTTATTTCTTGACAGAGAAGTAGCTTCATTTTTCATGTCTGATGTACCGTTTATTGTTCAAGCAGCAGTGCTACCGAACTTCTTTTTTTAAATAAAATCTGATAGAATTACTAAAAAGTATTTGTAAGATCTAAAACAAAAAAACAAACTTTCAAATATTTTTGTCCAGTGATCTAAGTCATACAAATCCTTATTAGAAATTGGTAATAACTTTATTATTCATTGGGCGATTTTAGTCCATCTAATTTTACTTTTGGAATCTTACAAAATTAAAAGTAGAATTCGCCGCTGTGTTAAATGTCAACGTAGGCATTGGCATACCAGATATGACCTCGATAAACCTTTATGGGAAATCCAATTGTATGTTGGTCATAACATGTCGAATGCACACCTCCAGCTGATCCAGAGTTTGTGGTTTGTTGCGGTACACCTCTTTCGACCGATCCCACAGGGAGAAGTCACAGGGCAAAAGGTCAGTGCTTTGTGCTGACCATTCATTCGAATAGGGGGTTATCTCTCACTTACCTTGTATTATATATATATATATATATGTATATATATATATATATATATATATATATATATATGTGTGTGTGTGTGTGTGTGTGTGTGTGTGTGTGTGTGCATGTATGTGTATTTGTAAGGCAGCTTTTCGATATGCACAATAAAAGAAATCTATTGTTTCGCTTCATAAATATGATGAAAAATTAACACAAATATATCAATAAGATTTTCATTAGCAAATTGTTTCGAGAGAAATAGATTTGTCTAATAAGAAGTTTTCAAAATGTACTCACACACACAAACACACATACATGAATGCACTCATACGTGGATGCACGCACACAGGGTTTACTTTATCTATGGTGAGCAGCTCTGCACCAAAATAGGAATACTAGTCTAAAAAGATCCAAACAAAGCCGACCCTCCAGCCCGCCTTCCACTTCCCAAGATAACACAAACAAACACCTGGATCCGACATCAGACTCAGCAAACATATAAATCAATGCCTGCGTTTAGTTTGATTCATGTCCACTTACGACTAAAGATATTTACTAAGCTTGGCACAGAGCCTTGGTTTCCAGGCCAAGATTCAGACCATTTAAGACCAGACAGACAAAGATGTGGTGTCACATCTATTGTGGTTTCACCCCCCCCCTGAGGCGTGGTACTGCTCTGTGAAGTCAAGTCCAAGGGGTGCAGGATTCGGCGTTCTTATGTCCTAGCGGCAATAGTCGCGAGGACTAAAGTAACTACAGGAGCGGATGAACTAGCTTAGCAAAGATATCTTTTATTATTTACTTTGATTTATGGACTATTACAATCAATCTGGGCATTTTTAAATCCAGAGTGAACAGGTGCCTTAACCAATGTTAGTATTTTTCAAATTCTCTAAGCTTTTCATTTAATATTTCTAACTCTTATTAGCCATTTTAATTCACCTATTGATTTTCTGTCTTCATTTCAAACATGTCATGTGTTAGTGTTCCCAACTTTACAATTTTAACATAACTAAACTATTTCATATTTTACAGGTCTTAATTCTATGGCATAAATAAATCCCTCCCTACTTTGATAAGAAGAGTTGCCGAAAGAGTGACTGAAAGTTATTATTTCTCTTCTTAAAATAAACAAAAAAAGAATTGCAAATCAATAACATTTATTCTTGATAACTATTTATCTTTATCTTAATTTTGATGTTGCTTTTTATAGTAAGTCTATCATGGCTGTCGGTCTATGACAGTGAGTAAAACATCACTGTTCCGCGGACATAAGTTCGAGTCTCACCAGAAGTTTATTCCTAATTCCCGATTAACTCTGATTATTCACTACTGTGGATTTACAGCCCGTGTAGAGATGCAATGAAAAACATTAGAAAATAAAGATGAAAGTAAATCGTAATCAAAAATTAATAACAATAATATATTTCTACCTCAGGAAAGATGTTCAATTGTCCCATTTCATGAATAATATTGGCTTACTGCAGGTCTTCCAGAGCTTGGCAATCCCCAACAACCTCCAAATTTGATAAGCCAAGGTAGTTATTTGTGCTATGAGCCAAAAATGTAAACTGTTTTTGTCATGTCGATTCCAATTGGCGCACACACATTCATATCTCGTAATATTCCCGCTGAAAATACAGCCCTAGCATTCACTTTTTCTCTAACATTTATTTTCATTCCAAGTGTCCATGAAGTTTTACTTAGTTCACTTCGATTTCCATCTATGACACGTCTCCATTGACTGTGGCGAGAAATGTCATTTCGTCTGTTGTAAAATCATTTTCAAGACCATTACAAGGTGGTCGGGAGGTACTGCTGGCTGAGCAGCTATCTGCACGAGAAATAGAATGCTGTCTAGCGAAAATGTCGAGAAAGTCAGCGATATACAGATTTACTATGTTATCAAAAATGTATAGCGTTTCTATGAAAGTGAGAAATAAAACCTCTCTTGAGCTGAGATGGCAGAAAGTGACATAAGATAACCATTAATTCACATGGGAAAATTTTGAGCGTTTCTAGGCCCCCAAAATGGTGATAATGGTATGTTAGACTGAATTTGTCGGAGGTTCAGACAGGAGACTGCATCTACAACGACTCACACAAAAACCTACTCATCCAAATTCATAACATACGAATATATACGTACACAGACACATGTACCTACATACATGCATACATACCTGCCCCTAAGCACAACTAATGCTCAACATCCATACAATATAATGAACCCGTACATATTCAAAGTAGTCTATTTACAAAAAAAAAATAACTAAAAACTAATGAACTTATTCCCCCGAAGCCCCCCCCCCACAATTTGATATCGAAATGATGGACTTAGAGGCGACAAGCATCCGCAATGGCGTCATCCTACGCCATTTTGATCATAGCTAGGGAGAGAGAATGATTTATGCATTTTCCAAGCAAACAGTCAGCTTGAACTTAGCTTTCCGGATCCACTCTTCGTCCCTGAAACACTATGTCATTTCGCACCTACTACTGCGAAATGAGATCCAAAACTAGCCTTGTTGCAAACCAAGGCTAGAGAACCCAGTTTACCCATAGCAAAGGAGGGATGGAGAACAAGATTAAAAAACTGAGTCTGCTCTTCAATTGCCCAAAATTAGGAAAACAAGAAACGAAACCATGGCCTTTTCCTCAGCCGGAATTTTAACCCGGTTTGCCGATTCCATTTTCCACCTTGGTAACTGTTATGCCACCTGCACTTTCACCTGTCAGCATATCCTTTTAATTTAATAGATAAAATCGCTGTTTGGGTGCCTGCATTTGAGCGGAAGTTAAAATAAGATCCAATTTTTCGCTCAATGGAATTTCATCGATTTAGTTTTGTGTTTCACAAGACGGAAGCTTCTTCGAACTTTACAGATGGAGAAGAAGATAAACCGACTTTGTAACAGTGCCAATTGCCTAATGCATTGTAAAGTGAGACAATTCAGATACCCCATTCTCTTGACATCAGTCTCGATGGTCTTGAAGTTTATCTTCACATTCATACTCGCACCCATTTTTCTTGGCGCCAGCTCTCGTCCCAAACTTTCTCTTCACATTCATACTCGAATTTTGATAAAACCACATTTTTAAACTTCCTTATTCTAATTTTGATAGAATATTCCAGATGATGTGGTGGATGAGTTAAGCCCTAATTTATGATCAAACCATTCTTCTATGGCGTCATTGAGAATTGAATTGGCTTTTCTTTAGAAATCATCAACCAAAACTTCCATCAAAATTGTCTTCTTAGGGTTCTACAGTTTTCGCTTTGGTCTAACTGTCTTGTGGGCCAGGTACGTACGTAGGAAGCTAGTCTGGCCTATTGTTTACGACAATTTTGGTGCTTCTAGTGGAGCAGAAGTTATTATGAAATCCAATTTTCAATGTAAATAGGCTGCACCAATGGAGCGATAAGCTTTTGAATTCGAACTTTTACTCCTTAGTATGTTGAGTGTAAAGTTTATTGCTTTTTGTGTGTTTGTTCATTTGTTTGTTTTTCAAATTACCTCCATAATTGTGTTTCTAGTCGGGGTTTAATTTGGAATGTGAGTTTAGGCTGGATTGGTCCCTTAGTTTGACTCTGGCAACAGTCACCCTAGTGTTTTGAAAATTCAAACAATTTAGTGATCACTGCCCAACAAAAGGCAAGAGAAGTAACTTAATCATTGATCATCCTTTTTTCCCATTTTTAATTCATCACCCTAACATTCCACGCTGCCAGAAGACGTTGGTCCAGAGATAGTTTCTATTGAGAGACTAACTAGTCGTATTCATCATTTTTATTTCACTTAATCTTCCTAATTTTCATGGAATTTTCCAGATGGTGTTGTGAATCTGGGGATTTTAAGTTTTAATTTAAAATCAAACATTCTTCAATGACGTAATTAAAAATTGAATTTCTTAATTCTTTTTAATTGTTTCACGTGTTGGGTTAGCCTTGCGTAATGTTTGAAAGATTTTAAAATCTAAGATCAAACTCTTTTTGTTATGACGTAATTGAAAATTGATTCGACGTTTCTTGTTTCTTTTTTCGATTTTCTTTGTTGGATTCAACTTAAAATGTTTTTTTTCATTCGTGATTTTAATCTCTTCCGATACAAGGAGAAATTGAAAATTGATTTTTATTACTTCATCATTTTGTGACGTGAATTTTCTCTGCCAATCAATCAAATTCTCTCCTTCGTCACTTTTTTTTGTTCGTTGCGTAATTTTGCACTCGAGGGTCTTGACCTAATAATTCACTTCACTGTATATTGTTTTTCCTTTCTTTCTTTCTCTTCCTCATCACGTTTCCCCATGAATTCTCTCTCTCCCTCTCTCTCTTTTTTCCAGTCTGTTCATATCTATCTATCTATCTATCTATCTATCTATCTATCTATCTATCTTCTGCTTCTTTCTCTCTTTCTGCGCAGAGTATATTTCGGTATTCCACTTTCAATTTTTTATTCATCCCCTCCGATGAGTGCGCATGATCACACACACACACACACACACACACACACACGATCACACATATGTAGAGAGACGGACAGACAGACAGAGATTGGTATTAACAGTTGCAATGTAACTCATAAGTTTCACACCATTGTAATCAACAGACAAGTAGTACATTGATTGCAATAGCACGAAACTGATCAGTATCAACAAAAATGTTATTATATATTTTTTTACAGTATATTTTGAAATTTGAAATATAGAGTAACCTCACCATGGGAAAGCTTCCTCTGAAACAGTATATATATATATATATATATATATATATATATATATATATATATATATATATATATATATATATATATATATATATATATGGGGGGGGGGAGGTGCAAAAATTCATTGTCCAAAGATATATATCCTGAAAATATCAACATTACAGATGTACACATTTTTGAGATATTATTTTCATCATTATCATCAGATTTTTAGCGTCCGTCATCGAACCTTCCCAGAAATTTGTAAGACCTCTCAACTGTGGGTGTTGCAAAGTTCCTACTTTCTGGATTCGTCTAGTTTGTCACATCATCTCATTTTTTGCCGGCTACGATTTCGCATGTGGTCCCTGGGGATTTATGTTTTGAGTCGTGAAGTCCTGCATTTATTTGACACTTGCAACATGATAAACCCATTGTCATTTGAGTTTTTGTAAGGGTTCTATGGAATTTCAGCCCCCTGACTGTTTTCCTATGGAATATGCTGCCGTGGAATCGCCTTGTGTGATGTCAAGAATGGTCCTCTCCAGCGTCTCATATGGCTCTATGTTTCAGCTCATTTTTTCATTTATTTTCAATAACATAAAGCCGTATAATTCATTCTTGCATCGTAAGATTGTACTAAGTTTCTTCACTTTATAAGCCTTTATTTTGATATGTGTATATAACCCGAACGAAAGGATAGCAGGGACAACATAATGAAGAGGCGGGAGAAAAAAATTAACCAAGACTCCCATCTTCAAAGAAATAATTCGTAAATCTGCCTGTAAGTATATAGCATAATACATAATTGTATATTGATTGAAGACAATTTCCATTCGAAATAACATGATGTCATTAAAGGTTTGTTTGGTTAGACTTGAACTTTTTCTAAAATTACCACCCAAAAATATATCTGTTTAGGCAATTAATCACCCAATTTGATTACAATTGTAGGAATCTCCATGTCTCTGTTTGTACGCATCCTGATTACTCGACAACATTGTACAAAATTAACAATCACAAGGTATATTGGTAAACAAGATAGTGCAATGTTGAGTTTGAAGATTTGGTGGTTAGCAGTTCTTGTAAAATCAGATCAAAATTTGAAAGAATTAAATTTATAGATATTTCTTCAATGTTTATGAATTATTCCCCCTTGAAGTTTGCTTTTTAGGAATGTAAATATAATACCTAAATTAGCAACACTGAAGAGACATAACTGAAATACTTTGAAGCTGTAGTCTCAAACAATACACAGAAAATTATCTTCCATGACAATAATGGCAGGCTGCTCCACACTCTCTGAAGTCTGTCCCCTTACAACCATGCACCTTTGGAATGGACTCTTCTCTGGCTTTACACAATCTTTTATTCATACATTTGTAATAACCATCAACAAAGCGATTTGTCATAGACTAATACCTATGTTAAACACACTCACACACATATATATCAAAGCATAAACAGGTAAACTAACGCATATAGACGGACCTTTGTATGAATATTTTGAGTACACACATAAACGAATCTACTAAGTATTGATGTGTAAAGATTTCTTTTGGCTGTTGTCCGCACAATGGTTAATTTTTCGAACACAACGTCTCGATTGTTGTACCCTCCGACCTTTTCAGGTGGGTGTCATAAATGATGTAGCTTTGGAGTCCCGGGGTGGGGGCAACCTCTCCCTAAGCGAGGAGACAGGATATCCTTATTCTGCTGTCTGCTGTTGAGTTTGAGAGTTCTTGGGTCAAAATCATAATTTGATTTTATAATAATGTTGCTGTCGAGAGTAGGTGTTGTAGCGGACAAACTAAATTCTATTACAAAAAAAAGATTATGACAGCTTTTGCTCGAGAAGCGTACACAGATTGTCAAAATAATAGAAACTGTGGAGACCCCCACTAAAAACTTGTAAAGGGGAAATACAAAAAACACGTTTTCAGACAGAATGCTTCTGCTTCCTCAAATATCGCAAATTTATTCTTGTTTTTTCACATAACGTCTCCCCCTGCACATATATATATATATATATATATATATATATATATATATATATATATATATATATATATATATATATATGCGTGTGTGTATGTGTTTAAATGTATTTTTCAAGAATTTGTGGTCGTTAAATCAGTTGTAGCGATTCATGAGAAAAATGTTAATGTGTTGTGTGCGTCGACGAAACAAACTGTAGCGCCCCCTATACTTTTACAGAGGGAGCAAATACGAAGCCCTTCTTTTAGCTAGACATTGGAAACGTCACTTCCTACCAAAACCCCTATAAAAGCCTTGGAGGCACATGGTCAATAGGTGCTTGCACTCCTGGCTAGTTACGTTTTTGGCCCTGGCAGTTGTTGCTGGCAACTCTTTCTCTCTCTTCCTTTCTCCCTAAGATCGGTTTCATTTCGCCGACCGCCCGGCCGATCCGATCCTAACTATTCTCCCATCGTGACCTATCTCTGTACTAACTTAGCCCATTTCACTTCGCCGATGTTGAAGCATCTCACATACACACAACTACACAGCTAGACATGTGCTTCAAACGCTCATACACTTCTCACTCTCATGAATTAAACGACAATGCTCTTTGATATCTGATAACCGCGACGATCTCTCCTAATTCTCTCTACTTTGGGAAACACGCATGGTTGAAATTCCGTGTCTTTTGTCTTTCATGATCTGTCCGTCGAGTATATATCGATGTCAGAGAATATCCCCCAAGTCACACACACAACTCAGCAGTTTGGCTCACACACTGAACCTGGTCTGTATAATCATTCCTTGGTATGCTTCAAGTCATATGGATTCAAAAGCAGATAGAAAACCTCCGCTCCAACCCTGACGCCCGTACCATCAATGACAACAAAGCTCCCACCTTTTTCTATCTCTTCTCATCTCTTACGCGATCAATCATATCAATGATATCATTACATGTATTTCTTTCATCATTTGTCATTAATGTCCTTGTATTAAATGTACGTCTTATTTGTCATATTTGTCCATTCAAATACCCGTAAGTGTTCTTTTTACTATGTTTCATCTCTGCGTCTATGTTCATACTTGACGCTCAATCTCTTCCTACATCTCCCTTTCTCATTCCACTTTTCTGGTGATGTTTGCCAACACTAAACCACGCGAAGTAAAACCCATTGTCTCCAACATCTTTGCGCTACTCATTCCCCAACAAGATTTACTAGAACTATCCAGAACCATACTATCTACCAATCATTCTCTTTCAATCCACATAATATCCCACTATAATTGGTCACAACCAAATATACCAAAAATTGGTGATAACTAAAGAAAATAACACCTACAAACTGTTGATCACTAAAAATACCTTACGAAAATTTATTACCCCCTTAGCAGCCCGGAAGGAGTTGAAATCAGAAATAGACAGGCAAAAGAAAGTAGGTTTCAACAACTTGATGGAAAAAAATCTTGGACAAAAATTTCGTAAAAATCAATCACATAAGAGATATAATGTGTCAGCAGAGGTTAGGCTGTTAAGCTGAATAGAATCACAAAACTAAATGTTCATTTAGTCTTCAAAATTAAACAAAATTTCTGTTTTTCAGGTTAATGCTGTGTAGGAAATTATGTGTTTGCAAAATTGCTCGAAAAAGTTCGTGTATATCTATAAGTTTGCGTGAGCAAAACTGTAGCAAGTTATTATAAAAAAGATGATTGTGTAAATATTACTGTGGATGTGGACAACAGATGAAGTAGTTGGTATATATGTATGAAGAGTTTTGTCAATCAAATGTGTGTCAGTGCTTAGCAGAGGGTTGTGCTAATTGGTTGGAGTGTTCATTAAAGCGTGTGTGTACGGAAAAGGTATCTACGATGGCCATACTCGTGGTCGTAGTCAGTGTCCACAGTGAATATGTTGTTGTTCAGATCATCAGAGCTGAATTCGAAGAAATATGTCCGTCGTGGAATGATTGTATGTCTTTAATGAAGAATCTCTTGTTGTGTTGAAATAAGTTGTTTTTTTGCTATTCTGTAGAAAAAAACTAAGTGTATGAAGATGTAGAAAAGGTCAACGTTGAAGAATTTCTTTGCCGTTGAAGTAAAAGTTCTCGGTTTTTTAGATTTTAATTTGAATTTCGAAAGCGTGTTCGTCTTTTGATTCACCTTCAAATTTTCATCCAAAGGTTTCATCGAATCTATTCTCGTAGAAAAGTCACCGATTTTTGTGAGGTAACTAAAGTGGTCACCAGTTTGTTGGTATTATCTTGATTTATCACCAATTTTTGGTATGTAAGGTTGTCACCAGATAGAGTGGAATATCATCTCCACATTTTCTCATGATTCGTTACAACCGATTGAACGCCCACACATTCTCAAAAAAAAAAATTGCAACACACACACACACACACACACACATATATATATATATATATATATACATACACTTATATATATATATATATATATATATATATATATATATAAATACATACATATATCTATCTATCTATCTATATATGTATATATATATATATATATAGATAGATAGATAGATAGATATATGTATATATATATATATATATATATATATATATATATATATATATATATATATATATATATATATATATATTTGCGACTGGAGCAGAACCATTTTTGCCACACCATCATGTCTAAAAATGTGTTTTTTATATTTCCCCATTACAAGTTTTTAGTGGGTGACAATTTACAATATGTTTATGGTAATCAGTCACTTAGTTTGTGTCCAGCAGCCTCAACACTTTTTTTCCTTTTTAGAGGGAGGTTATCTGAGGAATTTTTTCTTCTATTCTAAATCTACTATCTTTTTCAATGATCATCACCCAACAAAAGACGATATAAGTAACTTACTCATTGATTGTCACCTTTTCCATTTTTAATTGATCATTCAAGACACAACCTGCTGCCAAAAGACATTGATCACCAGACAGTTTCTATCTTGTGGCTAACCAGATCTGATTTTTCAAAGAGAACTATTCAAAGTCTTCGCGGCTTCTTCTATTCTAACAACCTGTGTACACTTTCCGAGCAAAAGCTGCCATAATCTTTTTTGTAATAGAATTTGATAGTTTTTTGTCAGCTACGACCCCTATTCTCGACAACAACATTATTATAATATCAAATTATAATTCTGACCTAAGGAACTCTCAAACTCAAAAGTAGACAGCAGAATAAGGATATCCTGTCTCCTCGCTTAGGGAGAGGTTGCCCCCACCCCGGGACTCCAAAGCTACATCATTTATGACACCCACCTGAAAAGGTCGGAGGGTACAACAATCGAGACGTTGTGTTCGAAAAATTAACCAATGTGCGGACAACAGCCAAAAGAAATCTTTACACATCAATACTTAGTAGATTCGTTTATGTGTGTACTCAAAATATTCATACAAAGGTCCGTCTATATGCGTTAGTTTACCTGTTTATGCTTCAATATATATGTGTGTGAGTGTGTTTAATATAGGTATTAGTCTATGACAAATCGCTTTGTTGATGGTTATTACAAATGTATGAATAAAAGATTGTGTAAAGCCAGAGAAGAGTCCATTCCAAAGGTGCATGGTTGTAAGGGGACAGACTTCAGAGAGTGTGGAGCAGCCTGCCATTATTGTCATGGAAGATAATTTTCTGTGTATTGTTTGAGACTACAGCTTCAAAGTATTTCAGTTATGTCTCTTCAGTGTTACTAATTCAGATATTATATTTACATTTCTAAAAAGCAAACGTCAAGGGGGAATAATTCATAAACATTGAAGAAATATCTATAGATTTCATTCTTCCAAATTTTGAATTGATTTCACAAGAACTGCTAACCACCAAACCTTCAAACTCAACATTGCACTACCTTGTTTACCAATATACCTTGTGATTGTTAATTTTGTACAATGTTGTCGAGTAATCGGGGTGCATACATTCAGAGACACGGATATTCCAACAATTGTAGTCAAATTGGGTGATTAATTGCCTAAACTGATGTATTGTTTTTTTTGGGGGGGGTATTTTAGAAAAAGTTCAAGTCTAACCAAACAAACCTTTAATGACATCATGTTATTTCGAATGAAAATTGTCTTCAATCAATATACAATTATGTATTATGCTATTTACTTGCAAGCAGATTTACGAATCATTTCTTTGAAGATGGGAGTCGTGGTTAGTTTCTCCTCTCTCAAAATGACGACAGTGTTCAAGTAATTTTGCAATAACTATGTAATCATGAAATATCAATCATTAAGTTAAAATGCATTTTCTTGTTTATTTCCAATATTTCCTGAACATTAAACTAATAACTAAAATTCTATTCCTGTTAAGTTACATTACTAGACGTCACTAATGACGTAAATGTGACAGACGACAAAGGCTAATTGATAATTATCATATGTATGGATACGAGAATGTGTGTGTGTGTATGTGTGTGTGTGTCTGTATATGTGTGTGTGTGTGTGTGTTTGTTAAGGTTGTATACTTTCCCTCAAATTGACTTCATATCTTGGAAACAGTCAAGATTTACCAATGGTATTAATCTTCTTGGCTTGCCACTTTCCAATCCTATGATGTATTACTTCGGTTAGTATAGCTGAGAGTGAATTTATAAGAATTGTCCATTCGGTGC
Organism: Thysanoteuthis rhombus; assembly: GCA_963457665.1. NCBI lineage: Eukaryota > Metazoa > Mollusca > Cephalopoda > Oegopsida > Thysanoteuthidae > Thysanoteuthis > Thysanoteuthis major. Next base: position 537,636 of record OY735216.1, read on the forward strand.
CAAGAACATGCAATTTGCCAGGATGTGATGCATGGCCATAATATTTTCACAAATCACGATAAACTAGTTGGTGCCGACGTGTAGTGAGTTGAGCGCTCAAATTCAGTATGGTCACCACCTGGAAGCTTCGATCTTATGCGTCCACTGCTGATCGCCTTACATTAAGGTGTGATACCACTAATTATGTGTATTTTGTTATGAGAAATATTTTTGCTTTATTTCAAAGTTAGAAATAATTTCTTGAAGCACGTAGAGGAAGGGGGTGACCGACAAACAGACACAGGGATATAGAGAAAAGTTGCACGTATGACTCTCACATGAAAAATAAGACAATCATTTTTTTTCTTAAAAACACCAAGAAAAATTAAGAAAAAATCCACCATGCGAATTAAAAACCTCTGCCCCGATTCAGTTAGCATGTCATTCGAGTTTGTTTGCTGTATTCTTAAATTTCTTTAAATTTGTTTGCTTTACATTTTCACTTGCAAGGGGAAATGCATGGCATGTTCTCTTTTGAGACCGTGTTCTGATCATCTGATCTTTCAAAGGCAAAGTCGCTTACAGCCTCTCTAAGCAATTGTTTATCATTAAACGTAGTCCATTCTAAGACTCCCAAGTAGTTTTAGCCTGCAGCGATATTTTTTGGCAGCAGATTTTAAAGTTCCTGGTGTGTTATGTGAAAAATCCTCTGTGGATTCCATTTCTAAGAGCAAGCAAAATAGCATTTAATTCTGGACGAATTCTACATTAACCTTCCTCTTTTGTCCGTGTCTTTGGTAGATACAGAACAGAATAAAACGATTCCTCAGATAACCATTCACATATACTACCCATCCCATTCCCACAGTGCAAGTGTTTCTCCAGAGTGCCTGGTTTGTCTATATCTGACGTCCAAACTGAAGTAGTATGGGGACGTCTAATGATCAGCAGAGCTTGCCAAAACAATCCTGCAAGGTACATTGTAAGAAGGAAGAGGGAAATGCGCTGGATGATCTTGTTTCTTGCCACAAGGTTCGCAAAGTCAATTTAACAGGGAAGACTGCTGGGAACCTCCAAGCATTATTTATTGAATCCCAGGAATCTATGGATACCGTATTCAGAACCACTGCTCGAGATTATCACCATTTCGAAATTTCTATTCTCCGACATGCACGAAGTAAGAATATATCCCTCGTGTGCGACACTCTCCTCACAGAAGAAAGCGAAAGGTCAATGGAAATTACTCTCCCAGCGGTTTTTATCCTCTTCCAATACTTGCACCCCTTCGAGATTTCAAGATCTTTTTTAATCTCTCAATCTTAAGGCTGAAAAATCAAATTGAATAAAGAAAAATTGAAAGTTTGCATCAAGATATTACTAACAATACTGGCTGCAGCAGGGTCATAAAGATGAATTTTCGTCTATACGTAACACTTGTCAATTTGGCTCAGTCGGTAAAAGACTGAATGAAAAAATGCTGAAATTCATCAAATAACAATATTAAAAGTCTAGCAAGATATTACGCTACAAATAAAACCATCCCATGCACTGGCTACTGTTGCCTTTTCTCAATGAACTTTGAAACGTGTGGCATTCTCATGCTGAGAGCTATCTGAATGACACCTCAAACATCCAGCTAATTTCTGAATTCTTCTTTATGTGAAGGGGTAAGAACCACAAGATACAATCTATCATGTATAGAAAAATCAAGTCGAGAATACCACTGTGATTTTTAAGGCCTGATTTATTTCGGGAGCAAATCTGGCGGATTCAGTGGTGTTCGCAAAGTGGTCGAAATTCCCATTCATGCGGTTAAAGTTTTTTGTCCAATTTTTTTTCTAATGGAAGTTGTCTGTATCTTTAAGTAGATGCTTTTACCTATATGACAAATAAAGAATTAATGGAATAAGCGCATTAGTTTCAGAATTATGGCATTTATTTATGGAGCTGTTCTAATTCGTACCTCTACCACCATTTGCAATTTTTCCCCTCCTCTTCTCCCTGTTAGGCAACAGCTAACACTTGGAGACCGTGAGTCTCATATTTCTAACATTTTCCTTGGTATTCGTGCGGTCCCCAGCAATGTTGTGGTCTGTATAGTCCTAATCCTTTATTCTATTCCCAGTTCTCCCAATCTCGCTTTCAGTGACGTCATCGTCGTCGTCCATTATCATCATCATCATCGTTACTACTACTAATACTATTACTACTGACGTTGTCGTCGTTTTTGTTGCTGTTGGTGGTTTTCTAACTGACTGCAACGATTCTTTTTCAGGCCCTAAGCCATTCATCTTAATGACCCGTGAGAAATGGCCAGAATATTTTGAAACGAAAGCTGCAAATCGTGATTGAAATAATCGTAGAAGTCAAGACAGCAATGAATCCCAATCCCATGAATGGGGGCCATTGTGATGGAAAGATAATAAAACCCAAATCAACAAAAGTATGGGATTCGATTTCAGTGGATAACCTCCCCTTTGATTGACCCTACCATCAGCGCCGCGGATAAATGCTTCATTTAGATTCACACAGGACCCTTTGATCAATTCTGATTAACCCTTCATCGTCCAAAAAATCTTCTTTTTTTTTTTGATAAAATTGAGCCGTAAATTTTGTCCTGGTTGTATGCATAAAAGCGTTGGTTAAACATATCTACACATTCACAGGAGCAAATAAAAAATTAAAGCAAACAAACCTAATTTGCTCGCTCTTATTTTTTTTCTTTCAATTTACTCGCTTTATTTTTTAATTTGTACGATTTTTTCAAATAACTTTGCTTTATCTGCTAATTTGTACGCTTCATTTCCTAATTTGCACACTTCCTTTCTCAATTCACTCTCTTTATTTCTTCATTCACTCGTTTCATTTATTTACTCACTTTATTTCTTTTTTCGCTCGCTTTATTTATTTGCTCACTTTATTTCTTTTTTCGCTCGCTTTATTCATCTACTTGCTTTATTTCTTAAATTACTCACTTTATTTCTTAATTTGTATGCTTTATTTGTTGGTTTGCTCGCCTTATCTTTCAATTCACTCACTTTATTTTTTGATTTACCCACTTTATCTTTCAATTTGCTTGCCCTTTTAAATGAGCAAGCTTTATTTCTTAATTCACTCATAACATTTTTGAATTTGCAGCTTTATTTTTTTACTTGCAGCTTTTATTTCCTTTGTTACTCGGTCTATTTTTAAATGTACTCGTTCTTATTTTCAACTTAAGGTCATGAGTTCAATCCCTAGGTCGGGTAGTGCAGAATAAACAAATACTCAGATTCACTGGTAGAGGCAGAGAAGTGACAACACTAGGATGAATTAACTGATACGAGATAGCCTGGTCAGCAAAACGAGAACAATCTACTCCCCTTGATTGAATAGAGGGTTTGTTTTGAAATTCCCAGATGGTTACCAATTAAGCCAAACACCTGGTGACGGCCAGGGGGGCAACGGCCAAAAAGTTGTTACAATCTTGTTTACGATAATTAGATTTGGTGTTCTGGCCTAGATTGTCTGATTCTGGTTTGTGAACGTTCCATTGCTTTGTAAGGTCGAATTCATCCGTTTATTTATGTATTAAAAATTCTCTACCCACAGGCTAGATATATGGAACAATACCGTCACGATTTTCCTTGTCACTTGCCTTTCCTCTTTTTTTTTTCTTTTTTCTTTCTTTTCTCTTCTCTCTCTCTCTCTCTCTCTCTCTCTCTCTCTCTCTCTCTCTCATTCTGCCCGTTTTTCTCTTTCTATCTGGCACTCTATATCCTTTTAATCTCACCTATCGTGCCCTCTCCTCTCTTCAACTATTTGTTCCTCCCCAATTTCTCTCTCTCTCTCTCTCTCTGTCTCTCTGTCTCTCTCTCTCTCTCTCTCTCATATATATTTTTTTGTATTTCTGTCATTAGATTGTCGTTGTTCGTTCTTTCTCTCTCTATCTCTCATTATCGATCCCTCTTTCTTGGTTTCTCTCTCTCTCTCTCTCTCTGTTTCTCTCTCTCTCTTCACCTCACTGTTTTAATATATCACTTTGATAACATCTCCCCCATCAGTCTCTATTTTTCCTCTCTTTCTCCCTCTTTCTCTTTCTCTTTCTCTCTCTATCTCTATCTCTCTCTCTCTCTCTCTCTCTTTTCTCTTTCTTCACCTTTTATCTTTCTTTCTCTTTTCTCTCTCTTTTTCCATCACCACCATTCCAACGGTGATTGGTGTGTCTCAATCTCCTCCATTAATCTATCATATGCAGTTCATTTTTATGGTTTTAGTAGTTGTTCTATCTACAATATAACTATTATGTTAAACTGGGCGTTTCGTTTCCACCATTCGTACTGCTTCGAAGTATTTGGTGACTCCCTATATGATGGTTGTTAATTTGCTTTGCAAAAAGATTTTTTTAGGGAAAGATTCAATTACATACGAAGTTACTTCAGAACATGATAATTATTATTATCATTATTATTATTATTATTATTATTATTATTATTATTATGGAATCTCACACCAGTTGCCTGGTGGTAACCGCTGGAGTTTGAGTGACAGCAAGTCTCCTCAAGTCTCCAGCCCTCCTCTCCTAGTACTCATAGGTCGCAGTAATTCTACGATTAACAGTTTCACACCGGTTGCCCAGTGGTTATCGCTGAAGGCTGAGTGACAATAAGTCTCCTCAGGTCCTCAGCTAACGTCTCCTCCCTCTTTCGCATATCATGACAGAGCTACTATTCGTTGCAGTACTTATATCTCTAGTACCTTCCTCAGTATCCGTGCAGTTCCAAGTAGTGCTGTGGTCTGTACGGTCTCTATCCTCCCCCTAATCCCGATCTCCTCCAGTCTCTCCCTCAGCGTTTTGGGGACAGTTCCTAGTGCTCCCACTATGACCGGTACTACCCTGGTTTTCATGTTCCACGTTTTCTTTAACTCCCTTGCTAGGTCCTGGTATTTTTCCCTTTTTTCACCCTCCTTCTTTTTTACTCTATGGTCTGCAGGTACAGCAACGTCTACTATTTGGCAGGCCTTCCTTTTTTTGTCTACTATTACTAAGTCCGGCCTTCTTGCCTGGATGAGGTGGTCAGTTTGGATGTCAAAGTCCCAGAGTAGTTTGTGGTTGTCATTCTCCAAAACTGCCTCTGGCTTGTGCTGATACCACTTTTCCCCATGGTTGAATCCCATTTGTTTACTTAGTTCCCAGTGTATCATCGTTGTTACTCTATCGTATCTATGCTTATAGTCCTTCTGGGCGAGTTGACTGCATTCACTAGTTATGTGGTTTACTGTCTCATCTTTTTCACCGCACATGCGGCATTTGCTGGTTGTCTGTGTTCTGTCGATTTTTGCTTTTATGTAGTTTGTCCTTATGCTTTTGTTTTGGGCTGCCATGATGAGCGATTCTGTTTCTCTCTTAAGGTTTCCCTTTCGTAAACACGTCCATGATTTCTCGTCTGCTATATCTTTTATCTGTCTTTTGAACTCGCCGTACAATTTTTTCCCTTCCCACTTTTCTTTTCTAGTTTGCTGTACTGTTCCATTGTTTTCTACTTTATTGTTTGTTGCACTATCCCTCGTGCTCTTTATGATTTCTTCACTTTTTGTTTGCACATATCTATCTAGGACTACTTTAGCTCTCTGGACACAATCTTCTATGCTGATGAGCCCCCTACCACCTTCTTTTCTCTTAACGTATAGTCTATCTGTATCATCCCTAGGGTGTAGTGCTTTATGCATCGTCATAAGTTTCCTTGTTCGCCTATCCATTGATTGGAGCTCTTCCTTTGTCCATCCTAGGAATGGTCCTGTATACCTAACTACTGACACAGCCCAGGTGTTCATTCCTTTTATTAGATTTCTGCTGTTTAATTTGGTTTCTAATATTTTCCTTATCCTTCTGAGGTATTGTCTCTTTATTTTCTCCTTCATCTCTTCCCGTTTTATCGTGTCACATTCAAGGACACCTAGGTACTTGTATCGGTCTTGTGCAGTCAATGCCCTAATCTTGTTGTTGTCCGGAAGTCCAATTCCCTCAGTCATTGAAAGCCTTCCTTTGTGCATCACCATGATTGCACATTTTTCTATCCCAAACTCCATTCCTATGTCCTCACTATATTCCCTTACTTCGTTGAACAGAGTCTCAAGCTCTCCCCTGTTTTTTGCAAACAATTTAATATCGTCCATGTACATTAAGTGGTTGACCTTACCTTTTGTTTTAGAGAAGTGGTATCCTTTGCTGTTTTTCAGGATTCTGTTAAGCGGTATCATTGTTAGAACAAATAATAGTGGGGACAACGAGTCTCCTTGGAAGATTCCCCTTTTTATCCCTACCTCGGCTAGCTTGTCCCCTGCGGCTGTCAAATCTACTTTCCAGTCTTCCATTGAATTACCAATGAATTTAACCACCGGTTCATTGACTTTGAACATTCTAAGGCATTCGAGTATCCAGCTCTGTGGAATCATATCGTATGCCTTTTTGTAATCTATCCATCCCATTGCGATATTCTTTCTCCTTTTCCTTACTTCTTTTAAGATCATCTGGTCTATGTAGAGTAAATCATTTGCCCCTTTGGTTCCTATCCTACACCCTTTCTGTTCTTCTGGTAGTAGTCTCCTTCTATCCATTGACATGTATATTCTCTCTGCTATTTGCCCGGTCAGGATTTTCCACATAAGTGGTAGGCACATGATTGGTCTATAGTTGCTTGCTATGTTCCCCTTTCCCGGGTCTTTTTGGATGAGGGTGGTTCTGCCTTTAGTCATCCATTCTGGTGCTTTGCTTTCATTTAGACAATTTTGGAGTAGGTGAGTGAGTCTGCCGTGTAACGTGGTGAATTTTTTGAACCAATACCCATGGATCCCGTCGGGACCCGGTGCTTTCCAGTTGGCTACTTTCGTAAGAGTATGTTTCAATGTGGTTTCATTCAGTACTATTGGTTCTCCCCTGTCTATATCTTCTAGTTCTTTTCTCATGTTTCCTAACCATTGCGGTGTTACGTTGTGTCTTTTTGGGTGCCCCCATATGCTATTCCAATAGTTCTTGGCCTCTGTGGCATCTGGTTTCATGTCCTGCCTTCTTTCCCCATTTAAATCTTGGTAAAACTTCTTCTCATTGTTTTGGAATGTGCGGTTTTGTGTGTATTGGGCCGTTCTTAGTCTGTATCTTTTTAGTCTTGCCTCTTTGGTTAGTCTTTTCTGGTGTAACTCTTCGACTACAGTTGCGATGCCTTTTTGCGTTACCTTGTATTTGTTCCAAAGTCTTACTCGTGGTCTGTCTGTGTGTGGTGTATTTCTAAGCAGTATTTCATCTCTCTGTAGTTGGGAGATCTGCCTTTGTAACCTTCTCTCCCAGTTGGGTTTCTCTTCCCTATTATTGTTCATGTTCCTATCTTGTGTTGTGAAGCTTTGTGCTACCATTTTCGCCCCAGCGTAAATTAAGTTGTTGAGTTCTAGGAGGGTGTTCGTTTCTATGTGCTGTAAGAGGCAGTTGACCTGTTCGGTCACTTCTCCGACTTTCTTTCTGTCTTTGTCTCTTAGGGAGGGGAGTGTTGTTTTTTCTCCTCGCATGATCTCTTTCAAAGCTTCTAGTTTTGTTATTGGTACTAGTTGTGCTGGGGGGCATTCTTCAGATGTGTCACCTGAATCTCTCTCTACATTAATGCGAATCTCTAGTAGTTCAGTCTCAGACAGCCATTTCTTCTTTTGGATTTGTTTTACTTGGTCAGCAAGGCGTTGGCTCGATACTTCCACAGCAGATTTTTCCCTCCATATTTGGAGCATACGCTCCCAATAAGATCGCACTGAAGGCTTGCTTTTTGAAGGCTTGCTTTATCATTATTATTATTATTATTATTATTATTATTATTATTATTATTATTATTATTATGTTAATAATGACGATGATATTGTTGTTACAGTTGTTGTTGTTGTTGTTGTTGTGGGAGGCAGTCATTCTGGTGGCATTCACATTTTTTGATTCACTGATTGCTGCTTTCTATAACCATCCAAAGCCTAACAATCAGAAATTTTCATCAGCAGCATCATCAACAGCAGCAACTTTGTAACAGCCGTTGTTGGACCTACACTATCCACAAAATTCGGTAGATCTCTCTATCGTGCGTTTTATCTGTCGTCATTCCATTTTTCTGCCGGCCACAGTCTCGCATATGATCATTGGGGATCCATGTAGTGAGTTGTGATGTCCAGCGATTATCTAAAATTCTTGAAATATGAGGTGCCCATAATCTACTGAGTTTCGAATTGATTGTATGTTTCTGACCTGCCTACTTCTCTATTATACTGTGAAACAAAAGAAGTAGCTTTTTAGCATCCATCGATGGGCATAGACTTTCCCAAGACCTCTCTTTCACAGGCATCGGTTAGCCAATACCTTCTGAACATGTTTAGATCGTCACACCATTTTATTTTTTGCCGGTCAGTTCCGCATATGATCTCTTGGGATCTATGTTAAAAGTTACAATGTCCATACATTTTGCAAGTATGTCTGACATATTTACAACATGTCCATCCCATTGCCATTTGAGCTTTCTAACACTTTCTATGATATCTCTGATTTCTGCTTTTCTCTGATATACTATTCTATCTCATCATTTTTTTTGTTTGTTCTCCAATTCCCCTAAATAGTTTATTTTGTGGTGGGTTCAATTCGCAATGAATGTTTATGCTAAATTTGTCATTTAATTTGTGTATGGCAGCATTCGTGCTTGTTTTATGAAAATTCGGACTTTCAATTGATCATCCAGCATCTGTCAAAAGATGTTGGTCACGTGAAAATTTTGATGAGCGACTGACCAATCATATTTTAGTTTACTTTTGGGGGAAGTGTTTGCTCATTGTTTCCTGCTTTTTGTTGCATGAACTTTAGAAAGTTTGTATATTTTACCTCAACTTACGAAGTGTGAAGAGTACATGTATACGAAGTACATGTATCTACTTGTATCTATCTGTCCTTCTGTTTGTTCAAGGGTGGGCCTTGAGATATTGGATAATTGATTGAATGTTGGGGAGGATGCAGGGATTTTTCAAAAGTTACCTCTTTTTTTATCGTTGTTATATATGAACCAATTTTGTTCAGTTTCATTGGCAATGACCTTAGAAGAGGTTGCACTCCAAGTAATTTCTATTTGTAATTGAATTTCCTTTAATTTTCTTTGAAGGGTTTCTCTATATGTGTATGCCTATCTTATTTCTTATAAATGCATATTTATTTCTACCGAAGACGCCGATTGAATTCGGCAAAATGGGTCGAGCATTTTTCTGATAATAACGTTTTTTCAAGATACAACACTTTTTCTCAAACCTTACATTTCCACATTGTCAAATCACTGCTATATCTCACAAATATATATATATATATATATATATATATATATATATATATATATATATATATATATATATATATGCGTCTATATATATGCATGTGTTTGCATGTGTATGTGTGTACGTGTACGTGTGTGTGCTAATAGAGTTAGCATAATACGATTGCCTTTTTTCATGTTGGAGGCTTCGAGAAATTGGCTTCGAATTGAAACGATGATGAAGAGATAAAATTCTCTCAATGATTTGAATGAAAATCTGAATCATGTGCGAGGTAATTGGGATTAGGGCATTCATTGGAATTTTTTGCCGGACAATGATTCCCAAGCTCATTCTATGTTATCAGAAATTGGTTAGAACTTAACAAGATCGATGTTCTCCCATGCTTGTTCCTAAGGCCAGACTGAAATCCTGTTGGAAATTTATGGTTAGCCCAGACGAAAAGAGTGAATGCAAGAAATCCATTTAATTTGAAGCAGTGAGAAGAATATAAGTAAAATGCATAATATGAAAACAATTGATATAGAGATGCTCCGAGTGGTGGTTGTGCCCTGGAGTAGTGGAGGGAAAAGTAGATAATCGTCAAGAGGGGAGAAGATTGAATACGTCACACTTGCGTGAGAAAATGAACGGGAAAAGAATTGATGAAAATGAAAGATAAGAGACAAAAAAAAGAAAAAGAAGAGACAACAAAAATGGTCTATTGAACTTTTTAAAGCTGCTATCTTTTATTCACCATAAACCAAAAGACAAGTTTCAACGATGTTGTCAGATTTACTGGATTCTTCACTAGATACAATGTATCAACCCTTGGCATAGACCATACCGTTCATTGCAGAGAGTCCTCCCGCCACTGAATAGTTTTTTGGGGGGTAATTCAATCTGTAAAGTAAATTTTCCCTTAATTGATCCATCATTTTGTGTTTAACAGGATAATTCAGGTTTATCAACGTATCTCTCAGGTATCAAGACTTAGCATAGGAGAGGGATCTAGGGTTCCCAATTCAAAGCACCCAAAAGAAGGACATCACGGCCAAGGGTTCCCAATCTTAGGTTCCGCTCATCCATAAGTGTTCACAAAACAACAGAAAGAGGAGAGAGTGGCAATTTTCGAGTTTCAACGATTCAAGGTGATTCTTATACTCACTAATATTTATCTATGTGTCAGTCCTTGGTCCAGATTACACTGTTCAAAAGGTGGGGCGGGTTCCTTGCATACAAATGTTCACTAGAGTATATGCAATGTTTTGTTGAATATTAAACACTGGCTGGTGGTGAGTCACAAATTTCTACGGGACTCTTGGTCTGTATACGTTCGTCGTTTGAATGTGAAATTTCTGGGTTTGGGAAGTGCATATAAGAAATACGCGATTATCGGGTCAAAATACCTTCTGATCTGTCATAAAAGCTCATTGAAAACTACCTCCACAAATTGAAAAAATGTTACAGATACACAATTGATTATTTTTAACTAAACATTGCTATTTAAGAATAACTACCCTTTTATAATTTTTGAAAATCACCCAACCTCTTTGTCATTTAGTATCTCCCCGGCAATTGCGTTTTGCTAAAAAACAAACAAAAAAACGATCGAAGGCCGTAGATATTTCATTCTGAAGAGTTATAAGCAATACTTTCCAAATGAATTCGTGATTCTTGAAGCAAAAAAAAAACGCATTTAAAAAGCTCAACACAAAGTAACATTTCGAATTTCAAATCATGGATGCTTAAAACAGCTATCATATCGTAATTTCTCTTATTCACATAAAACCCAAGCAAGTTGGAATCATTATTCATGTTTTTGGTTTTTTTATATTCACTGCATTTTTTCGATTGTGGTTCAGTTTTGTTTTTAGGGTTCAGATAATGTTAAATACGCAATGAATAAAACATATTTTTCTCGGAAAATGTATGTGAACAAAGCCTATTGTATGGATTCCAACTACGATATGCCTTCATAAAGCGAATAAATTTACAGAATTAACAAACACAAGAATCTCAATTATTACTCTTCTTTTAACAAAAAAGGCCACATTTAATCCACCAGCTATTTGGAACCTACGGTGGTGAAACAAGGATCATCTTTCATATTAAGCTTTAATTTTTTAGGAATCTCATTAAATTCCTGGATGCCAATTTAGATGTAAAATGAGGCGGGTAAAAGAGAAGGAAATAAGAATCCGACAAGATAACTAAGGTCAGTCAATGTTTAAGTGGAGAGAAGCCTAACAGAACTAAGTTCTGTCGATCTCTGTCACCGATTCTAAAGCTACAGGGTGCAGAAGGATAAATGACAAACCAATCTTAGATATAAAATGAGAGACGGTGAAGGGGTAGGAATATTTAAATAAATAATAAATAGATAATTAAAAAGCAGGGAAAGGAGGGGGTCAGAAAAAAATTGTTCTTACCCAAATAGAGTATTAGTGATGTGAAAAGGACATGTGAGACGAGAATTTTTTTTAATGTTCTATTTGATTTGTCTATAAAAAATGGGGAAAAAAGCATTTCTGCTTCATGTTTTCAATTTAGCTGGTTATTTTTTACTTATAAAATATATTTCACACATTTTTGCACATAATGTAATGATCAAGCAATGATACAGAAGGAAATTTTTCTTCCATTTTCGATATCTATTTATCTTTGAATTTGATGTACCTAGTCATTTTAAAACAGTTATTTAATTATTTTCCCATAGAAAGATGGGAAAGTCGTGTCAAAGTTATAGAAATTTCTGCTTATAATTTTCTCAACATAAATATAAGGCAATCGTTGGTCTTCATAAATGGAAGAGACTCATACAATAAACTCCATGACATTGAATTAGCATAAAACAACATACATCTAATATAGATGAATAGGGATATAAGAAATACCTTTAGATGGCCCACCTTAACTAATAGACACGTCGAATTTAATGTGAGACATCTAATTCATTAATTAAATAAGAGTAAAATAAATGTAATTATAATAATCTAATATTAATCTATAGACGAGTGTCAGAAATAAATAATTCAAGTACCCTAAATTGAATATCAAAGTTAAATGTGGGTTAGGAGGTGGTGTCTGATCATCACAGCTAGAGGAGGCCATGGTAAAATGCCTGTACTGTTTTTAATCCACGAAACAGGTCCATGGTTGAACAGTGTATGATTCACATTAAAATATTTAACGTGCAACATTAGAATCCAAATATAAACAACAATAATAAATTTCAATTCTAGGTCTATAACGCAAAATGTTTGATCGAAGTATATTAACTGGAATTGGAAAGTAACTGACATGCAAGACGAGACATTGTGGGATGATTTGGAGGATCGTTGATATTAAAAGTATGGAATTTCTAAACAAAAATTCTTTTCCAGCTGAAGTGTAAAGTCTATGACTAGATATATATAAGTGTGTGTGTGTGTGTGTGTGTGTGTGTGTGTGTGTAAGTGAGTGTGATTGTGGTTACTGAAGTAAGGATACAGTTGTCAATATAAAAAACAACGTACAGATGAATACAAAGTCATTTATTATTACTATAGTATTATCAAGTCTGTGAGACCAGAATTGTTTACCTACCTTTGCATCCTACTCTGTATACATAAATGTATGAGAACTGGGGTTAATCATATCATACATAATTAGACAACAAAACTTGACATCGGTCGGCGCTTAACAAAAAGAAATGACCACAGACGAAGCAAAAGGCCAACTGATTGGTGACAGTAAACGTAGTAGCAAAAGACCAGACACAACATGGTGGGATATAGGAAGGTCTTCCAATAAGACACAGCAATGGATAACACAATCGCTCCTTATGGAAGGAGATGGGATGGGTTTTTATCCAGCATGATGATGATGATGATGATGATGATGATGATGATGATGATGATGATGTACTTAAGTGTGTGATCCTATATATACATATATATATATATATATATATATATATATATATATATATATATATATATATATATATATATATATGCAAGACAAAAAATCTTGAAAAATTTAAAGAATCGTTAAATAAAAGATAGAAAAAAAAAGAACTTTTTAATACGCAAAAGTTTTAATGGTGTCCCGGGGAATTGTGCCATAAAAAAAAGGAAAGAGAAGAAAACTGAGAAAAGGAATTCATGTGAGTCTGAGGACTGGTAGACCGTTTAGAATGGTAAAAAGTTTGTTTCTCTCGATGCCCGTTGGGAAACAATTGGGAGAAACCGGTAAGAGGAACTAATAGGAGAAACCATTGAATGGTTAGAGAGGAAGAGTGTCGAAGGAAGAGGAAAAAAGATAGAAAGAATGAGAGGGAGGAAAAAAGGATAAAAAGAAAAAGAAGAAGAAAGAAAAAGCGAAGGAAGAGAGGCAGAAGGTAAAAACACATTGAAAACTAATTTTTAAAAAAATGGAAAAAAAAAGGGGAAAGGAAAGAATGATTGAAAAATTACTTTGATATGATTCTATCGATTTTTACCCAAACTTTCAACCGTTTATCTGAATTGCTCTCCAGCTGTGAACAAAAGTAAAACAAATATAGAGCCCTCAAAAGTTGTCAAAAGTTGCAAAATATTTATGCCTTATATTAGGTTTTTGGTGTTTATAGCAATGAAAAAAATCCAGTTTTATAATCAAATTGCTAAAACGTAGCAAAAACAAAATTTATCAATTTATCCTTTTCAAACTAGTGAATGATACAGAGTCACTTTAAAAATAAGCAGCAGGGACACATTCCTGAATAAAGATTGAAGAAGAAACAAAGAAACACTAGTTACATAATTATTTTTTAAGAAAGGATTTCCAGATATTTCTGCGACCCCAAAGTTTTTATGCGAGTCCTGAAGGGGTCCTGACCCTTAGATCTCAAAGTGTCGGCCACAGACGAATCATGGTCTGCATGTTCTGTGAAAAGAATCCATTTTTAGATAAATGTGGTTTCTGAAAACTCGTGATGATTTACTTTTACTATAATCACTTAATCAGCAAAAAGAAACTCTTCAGAGATTAGAACATATTTTCAGTGAACATTAAGGGGTTCGAAATGAGAAAAGGTTCAGAGCCACTGCTCCAGGATATAACATAATTGCTAATGACCTTTACACTGGAAGACAAATGTTTTACTCGAATACGATAATTTTGAAATGAGCCATAAATCTACCCTCTGAGCTATTATAGAATTCTACTAGTCAGACTTAAGTTCTAGATTCCCATCCATAAGCACATGAAAACGTCCCAGGGTCGTCAGGTTTTTGTGATTTTTATTCCTTTAAGTAAAAGTGTACATCGGCTTCTTATGGAACATAATCCGAATAAGCTGGACAACTACAAATTCGCGTCAATTGAATACAAAACAAAAAAAACAGATTGCCGGAGTCTCATCTGTTTTGGGTATAGAAGATTTTACGTAAAAATTAATTGATTGATCGGGGCCGTATGGTTCCAGAGTGGATGAAGTAAATCTGAAGCGAGGGGGGGGGGATATGTATGTTTGTATGCTCTTCCGGTAGGAAAGTGAGAAATGTTTTACTTATTTCCATTTTATGTCATCAGGTAATTTCCTTATGCAACCATGCATAAGTTACCCTGAAACTCTAAATATCCACTGTAAACAATTTTTAATGGAATGATAGATCCATATATGCAGTTGATGAAATATTGGCATAGGAGAGAAATAAAATTGATCTATCCACTATTTACTAATCAGCTTCAAAGTTCCTTGTTGGACACCTCCAAGGTCTGCATTGTTTTTGCTCTTAAACGCCATGATACCAATACATTCTAAACTTGTATAAATCATCATCACTATCACCATCATCATCATCATCATCATCATCGCTCTTTAAAGTCAGCTGTTGGACGTAGCATCTGCCCAAGGTCTGCCAGTTTTGCTTGTTTTTTGTTGTTTTTTTTTTTTTCGTTTTTGAGCTTCACATTGCCAAAACTTCCTGAAGTTGTTTTAATTTTTGCTGGTTACTATTTCATCCATAGCAATAAACACTTGGCGCTTAACTTTTACGATGTACTTCTTATATCACTCATCAGCCTTTAAAGTCCATTATAGAACATAGACCCTCCTCAAAGTCTGCCAATCTTTGCTCCCAAGCATCACTTGGCCAATACATGTTGAACTTATTCAAATTATGACGCTTCTTTATTTTTGGCACTCATAATTTCGCCTTTCGTCTCTTGGGATCCAAATTAGGAATCGCGATGTCCATCGTCTCTTGCAACATTACCCGACCATTGCCATTCAAGTTTGCTAATGGCTTCTACAATAACTTTGATACATGTTCCCATTCTAATACATTCTGCTGTTGTAAGTACATAGAAGCTTTTAGTGAGAATCACCCCAGGGGCGTTGGATATTTGTGATTGGTTGTTTTTCCGAGAAGGAATGTATCGACCTCTTATGAGAAAACTTCCAAGGCACTGTAATATTTTTCCTGTGCTACAGTATGGTCGGATGAGTTTGTCGCCCCAATCTAAATTTGTATAGTCTTGGGATCAAGTTAAGTAGCTTTAGTACCAAAATAATCTAATAACCAATCCATCATCAAATCAAGCTTGCAGGAAAAATAGATTAAAATACATTTATCTAAGTTTCACGTATATTCAAGTCTTATCAGACCATTCACGTGTAAGTTGTTACCTTCACCAATTTTTTTTCAGTGCCAAATCAATTTTTGGGGAACCAAATAACTTTTTCCAATACCAAATTTTATCAATTTAGGCGTTGAAAAAGTAACCATATGGCAATCCTGTCGTGCTACAAAGCTTTTCACTGTATCTCGACTTCTCTATGCAAGTATGTAGATCTAATTACAGATAAGCTGGTTATCGATAATAATATTTGAGTCTTCTGTTCCTTTTAGAGGATAAGAAATTGATTTCAAAACTACAATCCAAGTTAGAGTTGACTTTGTTTTTCCACGTACCAAGAACAACAAGAATAATCCTCTCTAAATTCAGAGAATTAAACTCTCCACTGTTTGTCTATCACGCCACATCAAACCAAACACCCCCTACACACACACACACACACATACACACACACACATATATATATATATATATATATATATATATATATATATATATATATATATATATATACATATATATATATATATATATATATAATGAATTGAAATCAGGGACATGCATTCGGAAGGCAGCTGTCTTACTGAGCACAACTTACATATATCACCGTGTGCAATCTAGAAAAACGCTCTCAGACATTGATTCTTAGAGAAATTTTTTTCACGTCTTATATTTATAGTTTTTCTCCCAGTAGCAACGGGTATACGTGTTAGTTGTGGATATTTGTAACCTTCTACCACCGATCTAATAAGTCTAAAATGTAGTGAATGAATGAAAAGATGGAATCACGCCCATTTCTTCGTTATATGTGAGATAAGCTCTTTGAAAAATCTCAATAGATTAAATATCATAACCCATTATTGTTTTATTTCTTTTAACTAGTTTTTCTTCATCTAAATTTTTCTTCATTTCGAAATGAATTGGGAGTGAGTTTAGAGGTCATATTTTATCTTCTACAAGCCATCGAAGTTCTCGTAGTCCAGATGGTTGAGCAGCTTATGCCAAGACTCTGTCTTGAGATAGGAAGGACGTTAGTTCGCGTCTAAATGAGAATTTATTCTCTTTTTCTGATCTTTGCTGCCAACCCACTGTCATAGATGGCCCAGCTGAGACAGATTGTGAAATGACCTCTTGGAATTTGAACCGCGACTGCTGGGACTGCAGACAGAGTCAATTGAGAGAAGTATGCCAAAATCATCATCATCAACAGCAGTAGTCTTTTAGCATCCATTTAGCATGTTGGACATAGACCTTCCCCCAAATTTTCCAGATGTCTCTGTTATGCTCATCGCAGAGCCAGCACTTTCTTAACTTGTCCAGTTTGTCACGCCACCTTATTTTCTTCCGAACTAGTTTTGCATATGATTTTTGGGGACCCACGTTGTGAGTCGTGATATCCAGTTGGAGGAAAATGTGTTTATCTATTAATAGATAGTAACTGAACCCCTTTGAAGACGGTTGTTCACTGTTCAAGCATAAAAATTCTCTCAAATTCCCATCCTTGTTCATTATATTGTTAGGGTGGTCTGAGAAGGAGAATGAAAAAGATTAAAGATATGAGGAGAATTTAAATGTTCTTGCTGTGCGATAAAATGCATTAGTTCAGTGGCTTTCTTTGCCCCTAAATAAAAAGGGTAAAAGGGTAAGAAAACAAATATAAATCAACAAGTTTCATTAGCGAGAGGAGACATCGGAGAAGAAATAAATTATCATCCGAAACGTTTGTACATACTAAAAAGCAAAATAATGTATAGGATTTGTATTACTAAGAAGAAAAGTAAAAAGAAAGAAGACAAGACTGGCTGCCGCAGGATTAAACCTTTCTCCAACATCTATTCCGACCGACGATGATTATTGCAACGTATGTGTTTTATATATGATAAATAAAAAGATTATATATATATATATATATATATATATATATATATATATATATATATATATATATATATATATATGTGTGTGTGTGTGTGTGTGTGTATGTATTTATTTATTTGAATGAAATAAGCCCTTACGTATCTGTTAGAAATTTTCGAAGCCACTAAGGCGCAGTCAATAAGAGAGTTGGCTGTTTCTCTATTAGTCAAATCATGGTATGAAAGTGATAATTTTATAGATACATTTATTTATTAGAACAAAATAATAAAAGCTCTTTTAAGACTTGCAAAGACATGCAGAACTTAGCTCAGTCGGTAAGGGACATTGTTACCAATGCATTGGTCGTGGTTTAAAACTACGGTCAGGGAATGTCACTTTTTACTCCTCTAAATTTTTTGAGGGTTATTCTTGTTGTCACGGTAGAAAAAATAATTCAACTCAAGACTTTGTACTGTTGTTTAACAGACATTCAGTTTGATAAGATAATCGAATGGACTTGAATGACCCTTTTAAGAACTTTTTGTCGATCGTCGTTGGGACTGAAGTAAACAAGAAAGTCCCAGCCTTTGTGAACGTCCCTTTGATGAAGTTAAATAAGAAAAGAAGAAATGGGATCGATTGGCTAGACGTAGCTCTCCTTAGATTACTGTATACCTCCTGTTGGCAAAGCTCCAAAGATAATTTTGCTTCTTTCTTTTGGCAAACTCGGAGTTGACTTTATATTTCTACTGTAACAAGAACAGCAAGAACAATACTCACCATGTACAGGGGAATAAACTCTGATGTATGTGCCGTCAAGTTAAACCCAACCGATAAGTAAAATTAACATTCCCTTACCGTGATTTGAAATCACGACCAACTGATTGGTATCTGATTTTGATGAATCTAACATACTCATCATCATATCTATAATGAGAGAGGGATATTTTAATCATAAAATTGCTATCTTCAAGAGGAAAAGTTCATTGTTACGAACAGAGAGGTGTTCAAGTACTAAACGGGTCAAACTTGTGAACATAATCCAATCACTTTTCAACCAATAATTAGTTTGCAGTGTGTGCTTCAGATATGTAGATAAAAATTTGAATATAAAATAAATCCCCACTATAACAAACCTTGATATAAAGAATTTCAGCTCTAACGAACTCGTGGATCCATCCGAACAGATTTTAGATTCACCAAACTAAGTTCGGTGATACATGGACCATAACGAACTTTTGCTACATTCCTGTTCCGTGGGTTGGGACAAACACCCCCCCAAAATATGGGAAAAATCAACCACCTTATATACATAGGTGACATAGAACTATTTGCAAAAAACAGGGAATACCTCGAAACGTTGCTCAACAAAATGAAGGAATGCAGCGACGATATTCGGATGGAGTTCAGGATAGAAAACGTGCACGAATTGTGATGCACAAAGGAAGATTCACAACAGCAGAAGGAATCGAATTACCGGGCAGCAACAAAAATCAAAGCATTAACCACACAGGACTGATATAAATATCTCGAAATTTTCATATGGGATGCATCGAAATGGGACGAAATGAATGCGAAAATAAGAAAAGAATACCTTAGGATGATAAGAATAATCTTAGAGATTAAGCTATACAGCCAAAGTCTGATAAAAGGAATGAACACATGAGCAGTATCGGGAGTATGATACACAGGTTTATTGCTTGGATGAACAAAGAAAACACTCCAATCAATAAACCGGCGAACGAGAAAGGTTATGACGATGCACAAGACTTCACACCCCAGAGATGACACTCTATGTGAAGAGAGGAGCATAAAAACTGTGTCCAAAAAGCCAAAAATGGGATTAGAAAAGTATATGCAAGCAAATAACGAAGACATTAAAATAAAGTGCACAAAGCAGTGTACAAATAACAAAAAAGTTGCAAACGAGGGGGCAGCACAGTTAACAGAATAAAAAAGATAACAGAAAAAAAATACATGGAGAATTAAAAAAACTAATACAAAGTACTGCAGACGAGAGAACGAAATCTGAAGAAATAAACAGACTTGCTCATCATCGCAACCTAAAACAAACGCTTCAGGACAAACTTTACCAAAGAAAAATCAACAAAACACAGACCAACAGCAAATGCCGCCAATGCAAACAAAGAGATGAAAGCATAAACTTCATAGCCAGTGATGCAGTCAACTAGTCCAGAAAGAGTACAAAAGCATACACAACAGGGTAGCAACAGTGATCAACTAGGAACTGTGCAAACGAATGGGATTCGACCATGCAGACAAATGGTATCAGCACAAACTGGTGACATCCTGGGAAATTGAAGCCATGAATCATTTTGGGAGTTTGACATTCAAACTGACCACCCCTTGCGAGCTTGAAGACTATACCTTGTAATCGTAGACAAGGGAAAGAGAACTTGTCAAATTATAAATTTGGTCGTGCCTGCAGATTACAGAGTAAATACGAAAGAGTGAAAAGCTTGGAAAATACAAGGACAAGTGGATGCACTCGAAATTGTACCAAAGACACTGAAAACCTCATCGGAGGGACAGGATATGAGAGGAAGGATCGTGACTATTCAGACCACAGAACAGCTGGGGTCTGCACGAATATTGAGGAGAGTACTGGAAATATGAGAGCTATGACCCCGGCTATTAGCAATGGCCTAAAAATGAAGAAGAGGGCATGGCAGAGACCCCACACACCACAGCACTACTGTGATATGCGAGGACTATATGAGAGGAGGACAGGAGACCTAAGGAGACTTACTGTCTCTCAGCCTTCAGTTATAACTACCGGGCAACCAGTGTGAAACTGTATTCCACAGCAGTGCTGTGGACTATGCGATTGCGAAAGGGGGGCTTGATACTTCAGAGAACTTACTGTTGCTCGGTTTCAAGCAATGACCACGAGGCAACTGGTGTGAAAATGTGTATAATATTAGTAATAATAATAATAATAATAATAATAATAATAATAATAATAATAATAATAATAATAATGTTGTTGTTTTTGTCTCAACAGAGACCACAGTAATTCTTTCAAGCTCCAAACAGAGCACAAGATTCGGTCAAAGTATTCCGAGGCAAAAACTGCGATTCAAATGGAATTAAAAATGGCGGAAAAATATTTTTGATACACAAAACTTTTAATGGTTCTAATGAGAGAAGAAATGTGACTGATTTGCTATACGTACCTCTTATCAGATCACTGACCGTCCTTGCTGGAAAAGGTCCAGAGATAGCTTCGATTCCTTTTATTCACAGAAGAAATCATAATAGAGATCATTTATGAAAATTCAAACTAATTTTGTACAATCTGATCCCCACTCCCTATTTTTCATGCTAACACACTATTTTGATCGACTCATTCTACGACCGTCGTCAGGTGCAATATCCATAAAATAAGGCGAGCCTTTTTTATCGTTTTTTTTTCTGATGGTACAAAGTAGAAAATTTTAAAAAGTTCACCGTAAAAAAAAAAAACGTTTTCATTCTATGTACATTTTGCACTGATTTGCTTGGGAAAGATATGAATCTGTCTCCACAGTTTAACTCACCGGGTAGAACTATAGACAATATAATCTGAGAAGTCGAAATAAAAACATAATCAGAAAAAGATTAAATAAATGAAATATAAGTAATTAGTGCCCCTTACGCTTGTTACGTCCTCAGTTGCCCCGGCTCCATATACAACATTACTTACTTGGCCCGTTTGCAATGTGTGAAATAGGCTTAAGGATTACAAGTACCCGAAGTGGCGTCATTCACTTTACTTTGTGCGTTTATTTTTTTTATCCATGGCTTTGGGGAGAGATGAGTTCAAGCCTTTCCTAGTTTTACTACTGCGAAGCCAAACTGTCTCAGCGGGAGTTTAAACTTGGTCCTCTGATTTCATTCGACGTGCGGTCACCGACTCGGTCAGCCTGCAGACCCTGGAGATAAATATAACCCCAAAGTATTTTTTTTTTATTCAAGAGTCGAGTCAACAAAATTCAAGGTGAGACTGTTGTCTAGGGTTGTACCATTGAATCATTGTTCAATGGGCATTTTGAACAACTGTCACCATCAAAGAGGGAAGGGGATCTATCGTTTTTCATATTTTCGTCTGTTTCGGCTCCTGGCCAGGCAGTCTTCAAACTTTACAAAATTGGCATCTGTCCCCCACTAGACCCCTTCTGAAAAAATGTTTGGGGAAAAAGCTTTTGTGGGCTTTATTTTGACAAGTTTATTGATGATATCTAGATTTTCCAGAATTTCTTACTTTAATTCATATAATTCCCTGAGAAAAACGCCAGTGATGTCATAAATAGAACTCATTATGACCATATTTGTTCTTCAGTGGAATTTTTTACATGATTTCAAATTTTGACGCTAGGTTTGTTCAGTTATTGACTGAGATGTCAAGTTTTTTTGTTTTTTTAAAATCTTTCTGTCACTTTTGGTTTGGCAAGATATTTTGTAAAGTTTCTACGAGGTTCAGTAGGAAATTCAAACCTGGTTCTCTCTCAATTCAGTGTTGTAACGAGGATTCCGACCCCAAACATTTTGTAGATAAAAAATGAATAAAAATAAAACAAAATTTGAAAGTAAGAATAAACCATTTCGAAATGAATTACCCAATATTTGCCATTTTTCCGTCTGAATTATATCCAAATTGCAGAATAGGTATTGCCTAGAAACCAGATTGATACATTAATTTTGTATTTTCATATGCCTCTCAGGGGATTTCCACGTTACACAATATTTACGCGTTAACTTCAAAACTACTTCAAAATTTATAAAAAAAACACATTCAAATGTTCGTAAATGCAAACAAAATTTTAACAAAATTTAACTCGATTCACAGATCAGACTCCTTTGGAAATTTCGTCTGCCAGATTCCAGAAATGTCTTGGTAGCATAATGTTCTTTCCATAATTTCTAAACTTTTTCATAAATTTCATAAACTTTCTAAACTTATTATGCAAAAACTAAACTGCTGAAAATGATATCTTTTATCATCTCAAACGACTAAAAAGCAAGATATTTTGATCCTGAGATGCTAGGGAATTCGAAACTAGCTGAATTTGACTTGATTACACCATGCCTAAGAGTACCAACGTATCATCTCCACACCCTCATGGCTACTGCTTGTCACCGTATTTCATTGATTCTCTCCTTTTTCGCGCCAATCAGAGCGAGAATCTTAATATTTTCTTTCTTCACTTCATCAATTGTATTTTTCTATTGCTGCAAACGTATGCTTGTGTGAGTGCGTTTCTCCAATTTTTTATCGCTTGCTGTAAAATAATTTTTTCGTTTGCAACGGATGTTTTTCGTTTTCAAGGGGGGCAACTCTGGACTCAATTCCTTTAGAAAAATCCAAGTTGTTTGCAATTCTTTCACACTTACCTATCCCAACATTTTTCCTTGTTACAACCCTGCGTTTACAACATTAAAATGTTAGGCAATTACAGAGGGGGGCACCTTGTATATATTTGTATTTTGGTTTTTACCATCGATTCCCCTTATCATTTTGAGACTGAAATCATTTCTGGCCGTTTTACAGCATATATTCATAACCCTTTCCTCTATATCAACGAATGCCCGCTATTAAAAAACATCAATCAAAGCTACCAACATAGTTTTCTCTAGTTTATAAGTTATTCTTTCTGCTTATTTACTCATCTGTCCGGAAAAAGATGGAAATCTAAATATCCATTCTTTATCATGAACAGAAAATAAAATGGTTATTTGTTTGTTTTTCATTCACCGTCCCATAATTGTTTTTATTGGAGGTTTAAAATTGCAATGTAATCTTATGCTAGATTAGTCACTTAGTTTTGTGTCTACCAGCATTTACACCTTTTTTTTTTCAAATTCAGACTTTTTTTAGCAATCACTGACCAACAACAGGCGAGAGAAGTAAGTTATTCATTGATCACCTCATTTTCCAATCTTTCAATTGATTACCACCAAGACGGCATGCGGTCAGAAGACATTGATTCTGTGTCGACTTCTATTGAGTAACAAACCAGACCTGTTTGACGGATTTGTTTCGAATATTTATTGTTTTGTTCCCTAAGGTATAAGTACAAGTCCGTCCCAATGACCGTGCTGAAGTCAATTCAGAAATATATCCATAAAAAAGCTACACCAACACTTATGTTATAAATAGTATGAATAGTATGAATATTTACTAAAATCAGCTTAGAGGTGGAATAGAGATAGCAAGATTGTATTGAACAAATCTTTAATGTATGACAAATAGCTGCTTTGAAAATCAGAATTCGGAATCTTAGCTTCGAGCCGGAATCGAAACGCCTGACAATTTGGAGTCAGCAAGATATACGTAACTATCTCAGCCAGGAAACGGACCAAAAATCAATTATACATCATGAGAATAAGTAAATTCATACATTTACTGCAGTGGAAACATTAGCACTGCGTCCAAGAAAGCATTCATCAGATGATGACCCGGGGGTCAGGCATGGTATCAAAGCCGAAGTACCATTACCTCCGACCTACGGTGCGCCAGCAGTACCGCACGATGTTATGAGTTGACGGTGTCTGTAGTGCTGGATCTATGCCAATGCAGTTTTTCCACGTTCTTGGAGCTTCTTGTATTTCAGCTTTTCCAGTGATAGGTATTTTTATCCTAAAATACAAAGGGATAAAGATTGCCAAAAGC
Organism: Thysanoteuthis rhombus; assembly: GCA_963457665.1. NCBI lineage: Eukaryota > Metazoa > Mollusca > Cephalopoda > Oegopsida > Thysanoteuthidae > Thysanoteuthis > Thysanoteuthis major. Next base: position 562,045 of record OY735216.1, read on the forward strand.
ATCTCACTTGATAACCACAATTTTCATCTCAAGCAAAAATTACAGCAAAAGCATTATGTACGCTTTGGATAACGGCGTAGTTCTCGCTATAGAACAGAATTCTGCAAATGTTGGATATCTTTCTCAGAATCTTAAGCTCAAATCTACCCTGAATCCCTAACACTAACTCTGTGTATGAATTTTGTAGTGAATATAATAATAAAGTTGGCTGGAAATTGAAAAAAAAAAAGAAAACAGGAAAAAATTACCATTTTAAGCCAATAGTGATAACTTCTGGTAATCTTTATGAAATCGTATCCTAAAAGTAAATAGCCTAGGATTTACATATGTTGTGCCTTTCGATAAGCGCCTCTATGTGAAAGATAAAGTTCCAAAATTCTTTGTTCCTATTTTTGGTTTGTTTGTGATCACGACATTTGCTTCGATTTTGAAAAATTTCAGTCAGTTTCGTGGATTCTATCATTATTAATAAGGTAAGAAACAAGTCGACTGCAATCTGCACCAGATCTTCTGCTTCGTTGAATTCCTTTCCGCTATTCATTCATTCATTCATATACCTACCCACCAACCTATGAATATATATATATATATATATATATATATATATATATATATATATATATATATATATATATATATGCTCCAGTTATTACATATCCAATAAACAACTATTTATCTATTTATCCATCTATCTCAATCTATTCATATGAATATGTACGTATCTATGTATCTATCTCAGCATGTTCATATATATTCCAGCCTATTCATTATCTATCTATGTATCCTAATATTTTTATAACTATCAATCCTTTCATATATATCTATATACCCCTATCTCTGTCTCTGTCTCTCTGTCTCTGTCTGTCTGTCTGTCTGTCTGTCTCTCTCTCTCTCTCTCTCTCTCTGTTCATATATATATATATATATATATATATATATATATATATATATCAGGGAATATCTCTTATTAGTAGAAAATAGCTGACTGGAAATTTGTACGAAATCCAGTCTTAGAATCCGATTTACATCAAACAAAAGACGACTGTGTGTTTCCTAAAATAGATGAAAAGCCCCTCCAGTTGCTTCATAAATAGATTAACGAGCAACAATGTGAACAGAATGGGAAACTTTCTAAGTCTGAATCGGAGTCTAAATCTTTTCCAATATGCGTTTTGTTTATTTACTGATCAGTCAAAAATAAAACTAGCATGAAATATTTATTCGTCAATTTGATCATCATCATCGTCCTCATCATCGTCATCATCATCATCAACCATCATAAGTCCATTTTTGAGAAGCAGTTTTAGCACATTTTAGTTTTTCTATTTATATCTTTACACCGATGATCCGAAATATTATGTGTAACAGCATTTGACAAGAATGACAAGTAAGATTTAGTGGCAATCATGTCAGACAACTGCTGGACATCATGACTCTCAATGAGGATCACATGCAAAACTGTGGCCGGCAGAAAATAAGATGGTGTGACAAACTAGATAAGTTCAGAAAGTACTGGCCCCGCGACGCCCATTATAGAGAAGTCTGGCAAACCTTCAGGAAGGTTTGTGTCCAACAACGAACCCTAGACGACTTCTGCTTTTGCTACTGCTGCTGATGATGATGATGATGATGACTATGCAAAACATTTCAAAGAGTTTTAACACTCTCATATACATTCAAGATAGACAGAATTTGTGCGAAAGATGTTTTATTTTTACATACGTCTTCAATGTAAATTTTACTTTGCATATTTTTGTACGGCACCGAACTATATTAGGGTATAGAGTAGAGTGAGATCTTTTTGTTGCAAGCATTGAAATGTAAATGGTCTTCCTACTTGGAATATCAGTTTTAGAAATTATTTCTTCTTTCCAATTTGCGGAAGCCAATCACTTGCGTCATCGGAGGAATAAATAACCGGCCTTATTGAGATATATCGGACATTTTTTGCATTCACTCAATGTGCAAGTAAGCCGGCCTTGATTACTCTGATAAATGCCACTTGTTATTACTGATGTAATGATGCGGTGTGTACATTCTTTTAAAAGGCCTCCATTCAGACAGCGGAATGTCCATTCCAGGGCACATGGGATGTCCAGTCGTCGGAATTCCTCTGTCGGTCTGGCTGATGTAGTTCGGAAGAGAGCGAAGAGTGATGTCTGGCATCACTTTGCCCAAGAAGCTGACGGAATGATGTCAAAATGTGCGTCAGAGCACCTAGAGGGCGCTTCAATCCCAGGTTTTCGAATTAGAGCTGCCCTCCTCCTAGATTGGTTGTATTACAAAAGCTGAATCTAGTCTTCTATTTTACCAATATCTGTGGGAAAATAGATGAATCCATGCTTTTCCGAAAGGTGTTGGCGCGAAGTGAAGATTCATTCATTCTTACTTATATACCTACCCACCATATATATATATATATGTATATATATATATATATATATACATATATATATATATATATATATATATATATATATATATATGCTCTAGTCATTACATATCAATTAAACCAAAATTTATCTATTTATCCATCTATCTCAGTCTATTCATATGAATAAGCACGTATGTATGTAAGCATCTATCTCAGCATGCTCATATCTATTTCAGCCTATTCATTATCTATCCATGTATCCTGATATCTTTAGATCTATCAATCTTTTCATATATATATATATATATATATATATATATATATATATATATATATGTATATATATATATATATATATATATATATATATATATATATATATATATATCGGGGAATATCTCTTGTTATATCTAGTAGAAACATAGCTGACTGGAAATAAAACTGGCATGAAATTTTTATTCGTGAATTTAATTGTCATCATCATATCTACGGGAGACTTGATGAATCCATGCTTTTCCAAAGGGTATTGGTACGAAGTGAAGATAAACAGCCTTGGCTGGTGTTTGAAATCAGGTCGCCGATTCCATTGTTCCAGCCTGTTAGCAACTACGCAAAAATAATCACTGCTATATTCCAATTAACAGTATTCCCCGAAATAGTTGGAAAATTTTCAAGATGCCTTACAAATAGATCAATGAGCAGTACTATAAGGTAATTAGTGACCAATATCTTCATCTGGGCCTCCTAATTCAAATTTATATTTCCCTATTTGTTGATCAGACAAAATAAAACTAATTTGTAGTTGGTCTTGATTGTTTTATTTGGGAAATCAAATTTGCTTCAACGAAAAGAAATCATTTGTGCATTTTGTGGCACTTCAATTCTGTATTTAGGTGTGTATTTGTTCTGTTCATGTATACACATATTTGTATGCATTTGTCTTTGAGCATACGTTAAACTGGGATGAATATGTACAAATAACTAAACAAGACACACACTCTTTCATACATGCAGAGAGGATTTCATAAATAGATATAATTAAATGGACAGTGTTGTTCTTCAATCATCTTGGTACACCTTTCAGATATGTCTAAAGTCTTGAATGGAGAAAATAACGATTATCATTTTTTTTATGTGAAAGAAATTCTCTTCTGAATTATATTGATCTAATGTCATGGCGTTGATTATTGATTAAAAACTTTATACTATCTTTTTTTATGTTTTAGGTAAGTGGTTGAAAGAGTTGCTAAGGAAATTTCAGTCAAGAAAAGACGACAAAAGTGCAGAAAAGGAGAGTTGGTAAGCCTTTTGGCACTAGCAGCAATCGTTGCATTCATTGGTGTCATTTCTATTACGCCCAACGCAAACACACACATGTATGTATAGATATATTAGTGAACGATTGGGATTGAGACAAACTCAGAGGAAAAAGTCTATGAAGAATTTATTTCTTGATTAATTAATTCACAAATTGGTCCTGTTTCTAAGAACTCAAAGTACAGGGATGCTATTATTCTGCTCTAAGGAGAGCCCATTGGCAAACCAATTTTTTTTTATAATATCTTTAAAGTAAAAAGGCATTGGTGTGTACAGATTTTGCATATTTTTAGAACTCTGTGATTAGATAAGGGATATTTTATTGAGAAACCAACACCCCATCAACGTCTTAGTTAGATTCCTGAAACAACGTTAAGTGAAACTGGTTTTACCATTGACTCAATCATATAAATGGGGGTCATTTAATTTACTGCAGTGTACGAATTTGAGTACCAACTTATTTTGAGTCTGAAAAACCACTTAATTCGCAATTCCACAGAAAATATCATATTTTATCGTATACGTTTTTGGTGACGATGTTATAACGAAAGGATATTGAATGAAATAACTTTGATGGAGAAGTTGGTATATATATATATATATATATATATATATATATATATATATATATATATTGTTTGTGTGTATATGTGCTAATAATATATGCATATCATTACAGACATATGTATAAATATACACACGGATGCATATATATATATATATATATATATATATATAATAAAATATCGATTTTTTTTCATAGTTGTAGTTATTAACGTATGTGACGATCTCTCAGATCGTGAACCGATAAAAAAGCTTTTCAGCTTTTAATTATTTTCCTCTCCTTAAACCACCTGAGGAAGTGTTTGGCGTGTTGTAATCAACTTTACTACAGAAACTGTAGCAAAGTGGTTGCGGCCCTATGCTCCAGAGGGTGTCTCCAGGAATAAACAAAATCAGCCAGAAAAGTAATTTCATGTGAAATAACGTCGTTTCTGAACAGGTTTGCATTGTTGCCTCTTACCATTTGTAGCCAAAGAATGTTGTGCAAATATTTTTTACTCGTGACAAATGTATGTCCGTACTTCCAAATTTGACACAGGAAATCTATATTTTTCAATAAAAAAAATTAGTAAACTTTCGGCAGAATTTGAAATCTTTTGTACCCTCATAATTCTGTATGTGTTCTGGTTGCAAAATGTGTGTGTGAGCATGCGTACACAACTTAAAGGGAACCATGGTTGCCATACTTTGTTCGTGGCACAATACCAAAGTTGTATTGTCTTGGGACCAAATTATGTAGTTTCAGTACCGAAATAATCAAATACATTTAAATCCATCATCAGACTAACCTTGCAGGAAAAATGGATTAAAATCTTTCTTTATCTATTTTTCTTGTATCTTCGTCTCGCAACATATAATTTGTTTGTAAGAGATTGTTACCTTTTCAATTTTCTTGCAGTACGAAAACTTTATTTTCGGAACGAAATACCTTTGTTCAGCACCAATTTTGCCCAATTTTCGTCTTGAAAGGACCGAATAGCAATTATACTTTGGAATTGAATTGTAAGGAATGTGCTGGTGATTTTCCTGGTTGATCTTGACCACCAACTCTACACCTATCATCTGACGACGTTTTTGTCGAGGTTTTTTGAAAATTTCCATCTTGGGTTAACTTAGCGACATGGTTAACACACCTCCGAAAGTCGATTGCTGTTGATCTATGGCATTCTGAGAGGCAGGACTACATCAAACCCCAGTATGTATCCCTGTAGAGCTATTTAGTTTGGGGGATTTAGTTTACCAAAGCTACAATTTCAGTCTTAGGATCAATACGTTCCCACCCGTTTACGTGAAATACAAATGGAACAATTATTAAAATTCAATGATGATGGATAGAAAAACTTGTTTTAATCAGATTTTTAAGATGAAAATCCCGTTGAAATTTTTTGTGAACATTAATCTCTGTGTAAACATTTTGATTGAATTTTTTTTTGTTTTTTTTTCATTTGTAGCTAGTTAGAACACTACGTAAAAATAGATTAATACAAATAAGTTGGATGAATAACGATAGGAAATTCAGTTGTTAGTTTCAATACAAAAAGGTCTATACAAACATTTGACTGCAGATAAAACCATTTGCTCCTTTCGGCAATGTACAGCTCTTAGTACATTTTAGTCAATCCGGAAATCAGTGGAGAGGAAAGTGCCAAATTCTTTCACCTCTGGTCTTGAAGCCTGTCCAAATGTGATAACAATTTTTTTCCTTGATTAGGCCAGTTTCAAGCAAAGCTAGACAGAAAGGAATTTTTTGAAATGTTGGTAAAGAAGAACTGAGAGGAAAAGAATGCAGATTAATGAAGATGAAAGAAATTGTAGAATGAAAGTTTGCTTCTTTTAAAATCACCGTGCAAACACGTGACCACGAATAAAATCGTTTGCTCTCTTAAACTATTTATAGCGCTTAGTGTATTTGAGTCAGACTGGGTTGCCACTTCTTGGCTTAAAGCCAAGTCCAAAAGTGACAGCAGAGACTTTAGAGATTTTTTTCCGTGAAGATAGGTCTCTCAAGCAATTAATAGGATCAGAGATTTTGGCAACGCAATACTACGGGTAGTCTTAGGGTTGAGGATACTGCAGCGCATACAAATTGACAAATATACTGTGAAGGCAAACAGAGTTCTGGGGCTGATCAAACACACTTTCACTTATATAGACAAGGAATCGTACCTAGTAATATATAAAACTCACGCCAACCCACACCTTAAATAATGCATTCAAGCCTGGTCACCATATTTAGAGAAGGATGAAAATCTTTTAGAAAAAGTCCAGAGATGAGCAACTCAATATCAGAATCAAAACGAATAAATGAATATAGATTGGAGGACTTGCGCGTGATATCATTAGAGGGAGCAGTGGGACTTAAGAAAAATGTTTAAGATTATGCGTGGTTTAGAACTAGTAATGAATCTCTCACCAAAATGGGCTACAAGAGACCATGCATATACGGTGGAAGTGGATAGGAGCAGTTTGAATATCAGAAAATTAATTTTCAGCAACAAAGTGGTAGAATTATGAAACAGATTACCGGAATACGTCTTGCTATCAGCAGGTAAATCAGTTTTAGAAGAATTATGATGTTTATTGCACCATCTCTAACACAAATGTCTATAGCTGAGATATTGTGTAAATGTGATCGTTCGATGTGCACTTTTATAAACAAATTTTATACTTTTCTTCACACTATGATAAATGTTTCAACGTTTCAAATGAATATATTGAGAGACATGGAAATGCCTCTCCCGCAAAGAAAAATTTTTATCAATTCTTCTTTAACTGTTAGACCAATGTTCCACGAAATGTGACTGTAATTCGTGAAAATTTGAGATATTGCGTGGACAGACTGCAAAACATGAGTGAGTTGGATTCAAACTAAGAGCAAAACGAAGGTCAAGAGACATGATTCAATAAAACGTATGAAGAAATATTTGTCATCTTGAATCTTTTTACAATGTACGTTATTGAACAACTATAGACATCAAAGATGGCGAAGAGTTCTATCTTTTTTTATATTAGCATATATCAATGTGTCCATGTGTTTGTTTATGTTTGCTTATTTGTTTGTGTGTTCCGGCACTGCTGGCCATACTGTTTCATTTTTAGATTTGGAAATTGGCGGCAGTACCCCAGTGGATCTTTCCTGAGAATTTTTTGTCTTTTTTTATTTCGTGAAAAAATGTTTTTTAACCATCTGGAGGCATTATTTAGACGTGTTTAATAATGACATCTAGATCCTGAGGAATGTAGATGTTCGTCAGTGTTTTTTGTATATTCTAGATTTTTCCAGAAGAAAACGCCAGAGATGACATAAATAGAGTTTATTCTGACCAAATTCAATCTTTGGTGGGATTATTTTACATGGTTTTAAATTTTGACCCAACGGTTATATATATATATATATATATATATATATATATATATATATATATATATATATATATATATATATATAATTATAAATTGCTTTATATGATACAGAAACTCTTATTTGAAATGATATCCTATCGTCACTCGGTAAATGTATTACTTGGCCAAGACAACGTAAATATAATAACAACTGAAGAAAATAAGTCTGCTACAGGAATCGAATCTGCCAATGATGGGACAGCAGCTTCAACGTAGCAATGCTCTTACCATTGAACTAAGCAGCCGCCGGTAATGCAAAAGCCGAAACAACAGACACTCCAAATTCTCATTTCCTTTATTCACGGTCTATTCATTTCTTTCAACACAGCAGTTCATCATCATCATCATCATCATCATCACCAGTCTTTTAACGTCCGTCCTTGGACATAGACCTTCCCAAAGATTCCCCATGCCTCTCCATCGTGGGCATCGCAGAGCCTGTACTTTCTGAATTCATCTAGTTCGTTTTTCCATCTTGTATTCTGCCGACCTCGGTTGCGCATGTGATCTGTGGGGATCTATGTTGTGAGTCATGATGTCCATCGGTTTCAGCTATTCTTGCAACATGGCCAGCCTATTGCCATTTGAGTTTTCTAATAAATTCTATGATGTCTCAGACCCCTGTTTTCTTCCTGCGCTGTCTTGTGATCTGTCCATGTGAGGTCGACCATGATTCTCTCATGCACATGTTGCATGATTCTCAGTCTGTGGGCCTGTCTCTTTATTAGGTTTCAAATTCCAGCTCCGCAGGTAACTATCGGGAGGATGCATTGGTTAAATGCTTTTCTTTTCAGGATTTTTTGGATCTTCTTGTTTTTTAAAGTTGAGCTTGCTCTGCTGAAGGCTTGCCTTCCTAAAAGGATTCTTCGCTTGATTTCTTCTTTTTGTGTGGATTTCATGGAGATTCGTTGTCCAAGGTAGATGTAGTGGTCTACTTAGTCCAGTTTCTTCGATTTCAATAGGTGTGTTCTTACTTCCGAGGTGGTTGTTGCACATGACCTTGGTTTTGCTGAAATTCATGTGTAGGCTGACTTATTTGCTTTCATCATTTAGTTCATCTAGCATTAGTTTGAGGTCGTGTAGGTTTTCTGCAAAAGGTTGATGTCGTCTGTAAATCTGAGGTTGTTCAGATATTTGCTGTCTTTTTTGATTCCTCAATTCTCCTAATGTAGGTTTCAAAATATCATCTAGAGGCAAACTGTGAAGAGTTTAGGTGAGCTGGTATCAATTTTTCTACATCCTTTTGGAGCTGGGAGGGCTTAGAATCTTTATGTAGCCTAATAAAGTTGTTGCTCTGACTGTATATGTGTTGCAGTACTCTGACGTATACTGGGTCTACACCTAGTAAAATGAGAGTTTTCTTGAAGTCAATAAATGCTACAGCGACTGGCATTTTGTGCTCTCTTGCTTATTCTTCTTGCTAATTTATTGAATGGAAATGGCCCATGGCCGAGTAGCTTCTTCTAAAGCCATCTTGTTCCCGTGGTTGGTTTTCATCGAGTGTTTTAATGATCCGGTTGGTAATGATTATTTGAAAAGTTTGGAGACGCAGTTGAGTAGGTCTGTAGTTATTGAAGTCTTTCGGGTTTCCTTTGTCATGTAAAAGCATTATGATTGCCGTGTTCCAGTCTTCCAGGATTTTGCTTTGTTTCAAACAGAAGTTGAATAAAATAGCTAGTTTTTTAGTTAAGATTTTACCAGCTTTTTTGAGTAGATCGATGGTGATTTTATCTGGTCCTTGAACATTACATTTTTTGCTTGTTTGATGGCTTGTTTTACCTCCCATGGTATAACTTTTGGGTGGTCCTCGAAGTGACTGTTCGCATCTTGCGTATCCTCTTCGATGTTTTGTAGTCTTGAAGAGAAAAGTTTTGGGTAGAATTATTGGGTGCGTTCAAAAATCCTGTCTTAATCTGTCGTTATGTTTCCGTTCTCTTCGAACTTGCTAGTTATTTGTTTCTGTCCTATAATAAGAGCTTTATCTATTGTTTTGAAGCCCTGCATCTTTCCGGAAGTTGTTTTGATGATTGCTGTTGTGTAACTTCTTTTGTCTTCCCTTAGTTTCTTCTTTATTGTTTTGTTCTGTTCAGTCTCCTCAATTTTTCTCGTCGTTGTTAGAGGTTTCTGCACTTTTTAATGTTTTTCCCGATTTCGTCCGAGATTTAACCAATGATTCTTTATACGGCTTGCTTTAAACATGGTGACTAATTCTATTAGAGAGGTTGTTATTTTGCTGTGAAGTTCGTTGATGTTGGCGTCGTTCTTGTCAGTGAGGATTTCATATGTTTTTCAGATCTAGCTTGAAGGATCGGATGAGTTCACTAGGTACGTTTAATAGTTTCAGTTTGTTGTGGAACATTTCTCGGCGTTCTTTATTGATATTCACTTGCACCTTACATCTAAGCATTCTGTGATCGCTTCCTCTGAATACTTGGTTAAGGACTTGAATGTCTTTAATGGTGTTGCTTCCGTCGATTTGGATGTAGTTCATTTCATTCTTTGTTTCGTGGTTGGGTCTTTTCCAAGTCTATTTTCCATTGGGTTTCTTTTTGAAAAAAGTATTCAAGTCGTTTGCAGTTGGAAAGTTTACAAAATCTACACCTCTCTCGTTTCGTATTTTGTACCCGAACAGGACAACGCAACATTCATTTCCTTGTCCTAAATATGCGTTGAAATCTCCCATGATGACATTGAAGTATTTTCTGGTGTCTTGGAGTTGGGATTTTAGGTCATCATAGAAGTTGTCTATTTCTTCTTTGGTTGTTTGCGAAGTAGGGGTGGATACTTTGTGATTCAGTTTGTAGCTCTTTGAAATGTGTATGGTGACGCTGGCCATTGCAGTCTGAAACAGCTTTGAAGCCTACCACATTGTCTCTGAGATCTTTATCGATGAGAAAGCCTACTTCACTTCGTTTTACTTTCTCTCTTCCGTAGTTGTGAAAAGGTGTTTTCTTCTTAGTTATATTAGTAGTGCTCCTAGTCTTTTTATCTCGCTACTGTCGATAGTGTGTAGACTAGGGGCACAGAAACAGCAGGTCCGGTGTGTTTGTAAGCAAGGTACAGTGATAGTACACTCGAAAAAGGCCGAAAAGTCGTATACAAACAACAAGTTCAAAAACACTTTCAGTGTTTGTGACCCTCCTCACAACTTGAGACAGTATAATTACTATTGAATTTTTAAATAACAAAGAGAAGCCTCATTCGACAAACGCTGTGGACAGTGACGATTTTAGAATTTGTTTCCTCTCTTTTCGCGACCAGCACATCCAACATCTACTGTCGAAAGCCCCAGCACCATCAACCAACCTATTTTCCTCCAGATTCCGACTCTCAGCTCAGAACAACTTGGCTAGGAAACACATCAGAAGAACAATTTCCTCCTAATCTCTGTTAAACAAAAGCTAGAAACAAACCAAAATATTTGAAATCCTTTATATGATATACGACGGATAAGATCTCTCTCTCTCTCTCTCTCTCTCTCTCTCTCTCTCTCTCTCTCTCTCTCTCTCTTTCTCTCTCTCTTTCTCTCTCTCTCTCTCTCTCTCTCTCTCTGTTCCTTTTCCCGTCTCTTGTAACTCCTTGTAATTCGCTGAAGTCCAGATCTATTCACACTTTGATGTTGTGCTCCAATTTTCTAATTTGCAGGATGATCTTTGCAGACTATGCTGACGTTCCAGTACTTCACTAGCTTCAATTTTCTGGTGCTTTGATAACCTCACCGTTCTCTCTCTCTCTCTTTCTCTCTCTCTCTCTCTCTCTCTCTCTCTCTTTCTCTCTCTATCTGTATCTATCTATCTATCTATCTATCTATATATATATATATATATATATATATATATATATATATATATATATACATATATACATATATATATATATATATATATATAATGAAATAAATATGATGAAGTAAATGATTAGCTATACAAACACGTTAATGTTTCTGTCCTTTTGGGGTTTATCAAGGCGAAGGATTCGATTTATTTGGATCCCTATTCAGGACATAATTCGTGCGGTGTCTATTTATCTGGGTTGAGAACCTTTCTCTTATTCTATTTACATCTTTATTTTCTTTTTAATATCATTTCTTTATTTCTTTTTCTTATTTTACTTGTTTAGTCGTTGATCACTACTTTTTTCTTCTTTTTTTTACATAGGGAAAGAAAATATCCGTTGCAATAGATTAAATGGGGATGTTGCTGAACAGAACAATTCACTTTCTTTAGATCTTCATTTCCGATTTCGATCGTTCTATGAGAAATCACGTTGTTAGTAACCCTTTAGCTAGTCATAATCTCCATTTGGCAAAACACACATTGCTTCATTCTTTTGCTGTTCAAAATAGATAAAGAGTAAATCAGCATTTAACAGAAACCAGCTTTTCTCTATCTTCTCTCTATTACAACATAAAAGATGTGTTCAACAGACTGAAATTGACCTCGGAGATAACTCCAACTGCTGAGTTTATCAGATAGTTGAACAACAATGATATTTTCACAAACAGTTAGCATCCAAGTAATATAATAACAAAAGTATACAGCAAGCATAACTTTTGTCAACCCTTAAAAACACACAAGGTAATGGGGAAATGAGGGTGCAGGATAGAATTTCACGACCAATGAATTTATTGTACTAAATCCTCTGCGAAATTTTCATTCAATCACCGAGAGTAGAAATTGATTGAACTATTTTATATTAAGAGCACAATTAACATAATATATAGATAAAAACGACACCTGTTGTGTGAAGGTGTTGATGTTTGTGTGCGTGTGTGTTCTTGATTTGAATGACAGACGTTAAGTGTAGTCAAGCACTGGTTGAGGCATGGTCGTTTCTTTGGTTTTAAATAACATAGATCAGCAATAAAGAGGTAGGGAGAGAGAAGCAGTGAAAAACCTGCTTTTTGCGATCACTTAGGGACAGGGGCTTTTGGATAACAATATTTATTTTCCTCGTTCGTTCCCCCTCTTTCCACTCCTTTGTTCTGTCCCCAAACAATTCTTCCCCACATTTCTAAAGCCGTTCGTAGTAATTTTCCACTTGATATAGATCACATGTAATCAAATTTGAATGCAAATGACACACGATCGAATTTGATTAATTCCTCTTTCACAAATGCAGTGACATGACTATCTTGTTAACCTTATTCCCTTTTTCATGAGATTGTTGCTTGCTTATAATGCCTTCAAATATGAATACAGAGTTCATGGTATTGTTAGTCTTTTGTGAAATATGTGTATATACCTGTATGCATTGTATATACTTATTTACAAATATTACCTCCAATGCAATATAAGCA
>OY735216.1:580000-790000 GCA_963457665.1 Thysanoteuthis rhombus
TTCTCGGACTGCATGCAAACAAACCTATCATCTTTGAGATTACAGTCTAATCAGAAAAGTCGATGTCCTAACAATATATCCAACCAAAGAACACACTCCACACACAATGAATGCCCGATGAGGCATTTTTTAAATTTGTTTTTTAAAGCTTGTACACTCTATGAATCATAATGCCGAGTGTTGAAGCTTCAAAATAACAAAACATGAGCAATGTTGCTCGAAAAATAACGAAAATATCAACTTTTGTCTTCATTACTTTTCATATTTTTATTTTCCCACGAATTCAGCATTTTCACTGTTATCATAACATAGAATTCTATTTAGCGTGACAGATCAATAGATTCATATAGCATATTATCATAGTTAGATTCTTAGATGCAATTTTGATCTGATAAAACAGCAGGATGTATTCTTTTTCCGAAAAAACTTTGATGATTGCGTGTATAGCTTTCGCTGGAGATTTCAATTTTGTGAAAGCAAATGCTGAAGCAAGACTTCAGCGTTTCACGGGACTTGTGCAAAGGGTTTCACTCGCCGTGGGCGAGACCTAAAATGCGAACTTCCGATTGTATTCAAACGATATTTTAAAAAGTTTATAGTGTCCCCCATCGGACATTTTCACCCAGGGCGGTTGCATGGGTTGACTCAATGGAAAGAAAGACCCTAGCGTTTAATTGTATAAGCAATATGGATATCAACACTTTCAAAATCTTCTTTCTCCCGAAGCTAAGTGTTTTGGAAGAGCTTTTCCTAAATATGCATCAACAGGCAAGGTCAACGAAATTTAATCAGTCCCGTGAAGCTGATGGAGATTCTATTTAGCGCGATGTTTTCTCATTCGTCATTAACGATTTCTATTTGCTACTTCAGTTTCTTACATAAGACTCATGTCTTCCATCAAGATGGTTGCTTTCACCATTTTAATGTTGCTCGGCTTCGGCTTTTCTGGCTGCGAATCTAGTCATTATTGCATCATTAATAACTTCCCTGCAGAAAAAAGTCGGTGAATCAATAGAAATTTATCATAATTATTGACGGCTTTTCGCTGCTTGCAGAGAACCCGTCCCTGCTTGGGCATCACTTATCTTGTTCACCAGCATTTTCTACGCTCCTCTATCTCCGGTTAGTTTTCGAAGCGGATCCATTATTTCATTCACCGTAATTTGTATCCGGTGACATAAACAGTGATCTCTCTCGTTTGTTTTCGATTTTAGTTCCTTGGAGGCTGATGATATCTACGTTGTATTTCTCCATGTCCGTGGCGAGTTGATGTTGTTTCTTAATCATCTTATTCCTCTGACATTGAATGTTGCTAGTCAAAAGGAGTTTGCATTCATGATGTGTGATTTGTGAAAATAGACAGAGAGGTGACCAGTCACAAAGCAGTGTTACTTGTTTCACCGATAAGTATCCATAGTAAATGACTGTAAAAACTTTTTGTGAAATTATTCGCTCTAATTGAAATAAAACGTCCCTGGGGCAGATGACACTATTTTCTACTGCAGGTTCGGCGAAGTTTTAAAATGCAGGGATATCGCAGACACTTTCTTCATTTCGTTTCTGTTTTCTTTGGTTGGGTGGGGGGCTTTCTTTCCCAATCGCCTCCTTTCTTGCCTTTTTGCTTGGGATCAAAGTCGGGCATCGAATTCGCAGTCGTATTTTTGTTTTCGGGCGGGATGCTACCTGCGAATCCAGTCTTGGAGACCCCCCAGCACAGCACCTCCCTATGGCACTATAAGGGGGGATCGAAAGGGCCCAACATGGCATGTAGCTGAGGAATTTTAGTCACGAGACGGTTTCTATTGCGTCAAACCAGACCTGTCTTTTCTTTTCTTATGTCCAAAGAAGCACGTGCATGGTCAAGCCTGTTCTATCTTTCCATTGGAGAGTCGTTCTTCATTCCTCACGAAAAGCTACGATGCTATTTCTTTTCCTGAGCTTCTCCTGCTGTCGGGGTCCCTCTTGAGTCTTCAAGTGCCATACATTTCTTTCCATTGAGCAACAAGAGGTCAGATAAGTCTTGATATTTTAGCCTCATCTTAATTTCGTTAGTTGATCTTTGCTCGGGTCGATAACCCTGGCAATGGATAAGTAACGTTGGTCGGGGAAAGAAAATTAGCTCTGGGTGTGATTCGAGCCTAGATCAGGAGTAGCATCGAACTGCTTTACCAATTAGGCCGCCTAAATCTTATCTAAAAACGTTAGTTTAAATAACACACATAATCTATCATTATTTTTCTGATTATAGCCATGTTTGTTTGTCGGTTACTTAGAGTATTTAATTCATTTTTCTTTTTTTTCTAAATTCTCTATTTGCTGATCAACGCTATCTACTCACCACCTGATGGAAATCGGATAATTTGCGCATAGGATTCTTGGTTTTATTCTAACGACTATTTCTTCAGTATAGCCCTCACTCGTAATTTCACTGTAACTAAACAGAGAACCAAATAAAGACAAAAATTGCTTTTTAAGAATGTAATAACTAAAATGATTTTTTTCGAAACAGAGAAGATCTTTCGTCCATTTTACAAGAAGGGGGGCACATTTTTGTCAAGAGATTAGGAATTCTTCAATTATAAAATCACCCTCTTGAAAAAAACGATTTTCAAATAATCCGCCAGTAATCTTCACGCAACCTCGTGGGGGTCCCGACCCTCACTTTTTTCAGCACTATTTTAATCATTAGTTTATAATTTAAAAAAGGGTGTTTTCTTATTCTTTATAATATGTTAAGATGCTCAATACTTTTCTGGATGGACATATTAAACGAGGGATTCCTAGAAATTCACAAGATTCTTCGATGAATATTCAATCAAAAAAATACTCGTCATTCAGCGCATATTACACCTTTTGAATTCTCAACACAAGTTTGAGTTGCTATATGATTGCTTTCTTCACGAATACGCCCCAAGAGGTTTCCATCAAAATAGAGATTGGGAAAGGAAAAGGTGTTCATTTTTCACACAAGAAACACCGCTGAAAAGAAGACAGGATGGTTATCAATGGATCCACAATTCATTTCATCACCATTGCCGGACATTTAACAATGGGGTTGCTTTCATCCTCTGGAGAAAAAAAGAGAATCACCACTTTCACCTACTGAATCACTATTTGATTGAGAGTTACCTGAACCTTATGTCGCCCCATCACGAGATGGGACTTCTGATTCACCATTTGTCATTTTCACTTCTTTCAGCCATTGAAAATCAGCAGTACTTCATTAATAATTATTTTCAACGAACAAAAAACTTGTCTTTCGAAGCTCCGACTTGTGCCTAAAATTACCATGCATTTAATGACTGTATAAAAGCAAAAGAAAATCATTTACTCCTTATTCTGTCAACAAAAGATTTCTCTTCCATCCCCATCGATTTTTAATAGGGTTTAATTCGCAATGTAAGTGTATGCTAAACTGATCCCTTTATTTGTGTCCAGCAGCATTCACGTTTTATTTGGAGGGTTTTTTGGGGGGGTTCATTTTTTCAGTGATTAGTACTCAACAAAAAACAAGAGAAGTTACTTATCCATTAATCACACCCTTTTCAATTTTTTATAAATGCAGCCAAAAAACGTGACAGTTTCTAATGAGTGACTAACCAGACCAGTTTTCGTTTATTGCTCTAGAAAAAAACATTTTGGGGTGAGAATTCACATCATGGTGGGAACAATTCAACGATAATTCACCAAATATCTGTCTGTCTATGTGTCTGTCTGTCTGTCTGTCTGTCTGTATGTATGTATGTATGTACATGACGACGTAATTCAGGAGCTACACACCCACACAACGTATCCCTATGATATTTCTGTGTGTAATGATGGGACAGGCATGTTTTCATTAATTTAAATTCGAAAATTCTGAAACAATGATTTTGCTAGAACTGTATTTACGCTCTTTCACTAATATTGATCTGTTTTCTATCTATCTATCTATCTATCTATCTATCTATCTATCTATCTATCTATCTATCTATCTATCTATCTGTATATCTATCTATCTATCTATCTATCTATCTATCTATCTATGATTCACCTATCTTTCATGAACTCTCCTCAAGTATTTTAACCGAATTCGATACAAAAGTTCATCTTGATTATCATTTTCAAATAAAGTATGATAACTGCATATTTCCAATTCATGATCTCTGAATGGTGCGAGAGAACCCATTCACACCTTTTGTATGGAATGGTGGGAGGGTTTTTGGGTATTATAATCCACTATGGAGTTAAGCAGCCTCGTCAGAGCCATAGACACAAAAAAAGGCTGATTCAATGGTCCATCAAAATATTTGTCGAACTAAAACCAATTTCCAGGAAGAATAGTTTAATCTTGATTTTCACTTATATCTAAGTGACATTTACCTCTGCCAATGAAGCTGGGAGAGGCATCTGTATTCACTAGGTTTAGAAAGGTTTTCAATTAAACTCGATTGAATTTTTGGAAAGTTGACAACAGTGAGTGGTTAAATTTTGAGGCAGGCACAAGTACAGCAGTCACTCTCACATCGTAGCTATATACATATATACGCACAATATCTCCAAAAGTTCCCAGTGGATTTCAAGGGAACTTTTTTCGAATGACGGACAATGGGCTTAGAAATAAGTGAATTCATTTCTGGATGGATCCATGGATTTTTATTGTTACCTTCCTATAACGTTGCTATAATCAATTGAAAAGTATTCAGTGAATTCTAATAGAATTCTCTGGGAGGTGAGTCATTGAATAAATGGAAATTCGTTTGATTTTTGGATGCATATTGTAATTTTCAGTGAACCCATCCTGCGTCATAAATGTTTGTGAACTGATTTTCACTCAATTACTAGTGACAATGGTGTTGCTAAAAGCATGCGTTTTATATTAGAAACCGACACTTGAAACTGTCACCAAAACTATCAACATGGGTTTTGTTCAGTTTTCAAGTTTTTCTGCCTGTATCGCGCTCTCAGTTGAGCCCGAGGACGGGAAATTTCAACAGTTACTCTTTATCATGTCCAGAAGAGAAAAGATTTCGCCTTTTCAAAATTCCAGCTCCACACACGTTTTCAGAGAAGTGGCGGTTTTACATATTTGTTTACTCTAAATTAATTAGATACTTTGTGCCTGGCAGTGTTCACGAAAATTGGAATTTATTGGAAAATTCAGACTTTTTTTAGTGATCACTGACCAACAAAACGTGAGAGGAGTAACTTATACATTGATAACCCCTATTTCCAATTGATCACCCTTAACACAGAATGCTACCAACATGCGTTGGTCACGAAACAGTTTCTATTGAGTGACTCACCCACGGGTAAAGTAAGTTAAAGAGTTCCACAACACCCTATGGAGTATGACGACCAGTGACGAAGTTCCTGATCAAGCCCATCGAAAGGATACTTCAAACATAATCAGGCAATAAAGAGTTTTTCACATTCTCAGGGAATCGAACCCAGGACCTTCTGCATGCGCAGCAGACGTGCTAACCCTTACACTATCAAATTGAATGACGGACAAGTTACAAATTTTACAAAAATGTCGAACCAATCAATCTTTCTTTAATCCACGTTTTTATCTTCCCTTTCCTTCTTCTGGGGGTGCAGAATAGCCGAAATGTTCTTAAAGATGATTTCAAACTTTGACTGAGGACACTTTGTGTTATCTCTGCTCTAATACCCTTGGGAAAGGCATGAATCACTATCCACAGCTATGATGAATAGTAGGACGGACTGGGCTCTCTCGTCTTGGTTGTTAACTAGTTTCAAAAAAGGACAACATGTTCAAAAAGGGATGGGTTCCATCAGGCTCCCCCTTGACTGATCCACGATGAAATCATTTGAGGTACCACCAACCAACCTGCATTGAGATGTGGTATATTACAAAGAAAGATCGAAAGTAAAACCAATGTTGCTGATCGATTTTGTTTCCAACGTATCAATTACCAGTTTCTGCTTTCGATTTCATGCTTGCATTTTCAATCCAGATATCGATTAACATTGCTTACTTTTTTCCCACCTCGCAAGAAGCTGAAAATTCACATCAAATGTCTACAAGTTTGAGAAGATTGATTAATATTTGATGACTTAACACAACCATCTACCATGAAATTCGACTTGAGTTCAAACCCAATGTATAAAGACATTTGGTGTGATTGAATTCAAATCATTCATCTTGTTTTGTTTTTGGTATTTCCACAACGTTTCGGCGGATCCGTTTGTACAACCTTCTTCGAGTGTATTACCAAGGAAATACTTTCTTATTTTTACATACGGATAGTACACCTGGAGAAGACCTTAGAATTCAAATATCTGGAAACCCTTTGAATCAAATCAAAAGTCTGGGTCAAATGTATTGGTTCAGTAATTGAGTCAGATATCACGTTTGATGGTTGGGGAATGTGTGAAAGATATTGTAATTGAACCAACTTCGGAGGTTTATCTAAATTTGCCTGAAGATCACCAGAATACGCATTAAACCCGAGTTATTTTTACCTGCAATGAACGTTGCAAGGTCTATAAAGTCCGAATTCACTACATTTCAGACCCAACAGGAAAGAGACAGAAGCCTGTACACACGCACACACACATACACACACACGCGCGCACACGCACACACACACACGTATATGACAGAAAGAGAGAGAGAGATTTACAATATTCATTTTTCTGACTTTTTCACGACGACGGAGTAGAACCCTGTGATGTCATGAGAGAACCTTCAGATCAAACAAATGTTCAAGTTCTGAACATAGTTTGTTATAGTTACGACCTGAATGATCGACTCGACTCCTTGATCTAAATCCGAATAAACACGATTAGGAGTGACTCTATATCTCACTGACACCAATCTGCATCTGATAAAATTTCTTCCTCGAGAGCTATCTAGCTATCAATGTATATATTGTGTGACTTTTTCTGACCCTTTCTCGGCCCGTAGAAATTGACAATACCACTTAAAGGTAATCATTTTGATGATAAAAATATCTCTCTCACGCCATTTAAAACAAGGGATTTACACACTGAAACGAGCTCAGTAGTATTGTTTCTGAAAATATCATCTCATTGAAATTCAAATCTATTCGTTACTTTTCTGCTGAGAAAACCATTATGATTATAATTTCAAATAAGAAACCGTCAACCAAAACTGTCATCATTTTTTCAGTTTTTAAGTGTTTCTAGCTGGCTGGCTATGTATGTATTGGATGCATCGATAAAGCTAGAGGGATGGAAGTACATATATGCTCTTTATTAGGCTCTAGGGATATTTTTCTATTCTTTGAAAATTGCAAACCGAAATAGATTTTTAAAGGGAGTTCAATTCAAAACTTACCGATTGGTCCGTTAATTTCTGTCCAACAGTGTTAACGTTTTTTTTAGGGAAAATTCTCAGTTTTTTAGTGATCATTGTCCAACAAAAGGTGAGACAGTTAACTTCGTCATTCCCATTTCCCAATTTTGTAATTGATCACTCAAAAACCTCTAAACAGACCTTCTTAGATAATCAAAAGCAATTTGCATTGCTGGAAACTTTTTTTCCAAAACAATTGTTTGAAGTTTAATGACAATTTTTTCCCTACCACGAGCATTTGCTGTTGCCAATCAAAGTGTTGTATCAGCTTTATATTAATTAAATATTTTGCAAACAATAAAGGCGCCTAAACTGGATAGTTGGTTTTTTTTTACAATTCCCCTCCAAAGTTTTTAGTGGGTGTTTCTGATGTAAATTCATGCTAAATCAGCGCCCTTAATCTTGTCAGGCACCGTTCACACTCATCCAAGAATTTACTATGATTTTGAAAATGTCCGTCCGTCTGTGTAAACATAACTCATGGACGGCTTGTGCTATGGCCACTAGACTTTTGGAGCGTGTTTTCGCATATTAGTCTCCGAGCATTAGAAAAACAATGTGGATTATGCGTTCGCACTCTCCTCAATGATAATGATCGGTTATATCTATCTAAAACTAAAAGTCTGATTCAGTTTATCTGCATGTGATCTTCAAGTAGCCTAAATGATGCGTTTAAACCTGTGGTAAAGATGATAAAAAAACAATTTTGATCTCTTACTAGGGCCAAACCTTCAATTTGAGCCTTCTGCAGGGATTGGCTAGGGATTCAGCCCGTATGGCAGGTACTGAAGGCAGTAATATAAATTCAATAAATAGGAATTGACTTCTTATTGACCTCAATGGCTGCTGAAATGGGCTCTTGGGCAAATTATCATGAGAAGCAGAATCCAATTAAAGATAGAAATGCCAAACGTTAGCGTTTACACTCAAATGTTGCAAGGAAGGCTTTATATTTCCTTTTCTACATCAATTTTCAACCTGAATATGAAAATTTACAACAAGCATGAAAGATGGATTTTTTCTCTCCAATAGACCCCCATTATTACGGCACTGGAGGAGATTCAAGGGTACAATTATAACGAAGTTGCCGTTATACCGGCTGGATTTTACACAAGTGTATTCGTAATGAGAAGCCAAAAAGTACTGAAGGTTTTTTTTATATATATGAGGTGAATTATTAGAAAATAAAATGTAGTGACAAAAATGACTTTTTATTATCCTTTCATATTCATGCAGAAATGCTAGTATTTTCATTCAAAAATTTTTTCTTTAACTCTTTCTACTTAGCTTTTTAACCTGATTTGCCTCCAGTTGACAAGAAAAACCTTTCCTGTACACCATGATGCATGTTAAAATGGGAAGCTCTGTGGACAGATTGCGACAAGCAAAATAATCGGAATGGGACCCAAATCCCTAAAAAAAAATTGGGAAGAAGAATAAAAAGAAATGATGAATGATGGAAATGAATAATGAAGTGGAGAAGTATTTCCGACAAAAAATGGAAAGATACAAATAATTATAAAGGCATGAAATCATGCATTAAAGAGCTGAGTTCACTTTTGTGATTCTTCTTGATTTCACAATTATTTTTTGAATCGAAGTTCTGTTAAAATATGTTACAGTATTTTATTAGAAAGAAAAATATGTACATGCATATTGTGCAAAAATAAATGTAACTTAAAAAGTACTGAACAAGAATATTCTAGCATGGAATATCTAATTGTTTTCATCTATAGTGACATGTACCAATATACAACTAAATTTTGCAAAATAGAATTGTTCAATTTTGCCATTTTCATATTAATATATATATATATATATATATATATACATACATATATATATATATATATATATATATATATATATATATATATATATATATAATGCATATATTTTCTCGAATTGTAACAAATAAACAGAAAATGAATGAAAACAGATTTCTTCTGTTGTAGATGTTCAATTACTGTGCTCAATACATATCACAGTAAATTGAGCAATCAATAAAAAATCATGCAACTGTTGAAGGTAAAAATCTCGCACCCATTACACTCTTTATTAACCGGTCGTCAGTTGTTTCTTGTGGATTATTGGAATAACCCGCCCATTCACTTTTGAATGGCGTATACTACAATTTTTCAATCAGTTTTGAAAGTTTCCTAAGGTCTAACGGTTCGAACCATTTCTACTATGTCGGTATACGAACAAATTCTCAGACTATCTCCCCTTGTCTTGGACTACCAAAGGAACCTGTATAATCATTCTGCCTTCTTTCCATTCACTATATTATGCATTCATTTAAAGAGTTTTCATATATTTCAACGCTCTCTATTATATCTTCATGCACAAAGAACATTCAGTGTTATGATTTCAGTGAAAGTGGCCTTGAGGAAGAGAATCAAATTAATTATAGCAATTTTCACAAATCACCGATTCCTTGAGGAAGAGGTTGTTCTAAGGGCTGTTCCAGTTTAGTTTTAACGATTAAATCTAGTCGTATTCTCATCGATTTTGGCAATATTCGTATTTTCTTGTTCTGTTTATTCATCAAATTTTGATTGTAAATAAACTTTAATGTAAAGAGAGTTTTTTAAACCTGAGTAATAAAAGTGATTATACTGTAAATAGAATATACGTGGGATCCTCAAACGAGGTGCAAAGTTTGGCTTGTTCCCTCCCTGCTAAGATTTCTTTTCGTCAGGAAGGGTTTTTACGCTTAGTATGTTGTTGTTTATATAGTGAAATGAATAACCTTATTACTAATACGCTTTTACAATCATCTTTTGTGTTTGAATTACTGATCGTAAAATTCTCCATGGAATGTTGAAGGTTTTGATTAGTCCCTGTTTTTTTTTTTGCAAATTGTTTAGATCTTTCTGTTTAATTCAAATAAATTCCCTTTACATGTTTACGTCTAAACTAGAGTCAGTTTGCAGTTGAGATATTTTGGTTGAAAAGGTGCAAGTAAATAGGGGATTTTATTTTTTGCTTTAGTCATCCATCCTTCCTTAACCCAGGGGGACAAGTGGTCTGTGCCGCTAAATCTGTCTAAGCCACCTGTATGTTTCTTTTGATATCTGAGCTTGCTTGGGAAATTTTGTCTCATGTTTCTACTCTACTAACTTATTTACCACATTTCTTCTAAAATACCCGGTGTATATTGTCAGGGATTTGCCTTTACCTTCCGAAGCTATTGTAAGAAAAATGAACATTCGCTCTGCTACCTTTTATTCTATAAGGTAATCGGATGGATATCGATAAATCCAACTAATTTAACTACTCTGATCTGGACATTACTTTAGGTTTTACAGGGTAAAAACTTTACAATTATCAAGATATGTAGCTAGGGATATGACGACTTATTATATAACTCCTTTTCTAAGTATGATTCGATGCGTATTCTTTGAAGGATTAGTGTGGGGTGACAAATTTTAGAGCAATTTCTTCAGTATTTTGAGCATTATTTCTGCAGTGATTTGCCTCAAGAATCAAAATTTCAAATTAAAATCTTCAAGAAACTTATACATTATTTTCATTCACCAAGTCAGTTTTCTCAATACATGTTCGATTATAACCATATAATCATCATCATCATCAGTCTTTTAGCGTCTGTCCTTGGACATAGACCTTCCCCAGGATTTGCCACACTTCTCTATCATGGGCGTCACTGAGCCAGTACTTCCTGAACTTGTCTAGCTCGTCTCTCCATCTAACATTTTGCCGGCCTCGGTTGCGCATGTGGTCTCGGGGAATCCATGTTGTGAGTCGTGATGTCCATCGATTGTCAGCCATTCTTGCAACATGGCCAGCCCACCACCATTTAAGATTTTTTATGGATTCTATGATGTCTCTAACTCTTGTCTTTTCCCAGATGTACTGCGCTGTTTTGTGGTCTCTCCATGTGAGGCCCAGCATTATTCTTTCATGTGCACGTTGCATGGTTCTCAGCTTACGGGTCTGTCTCTCGGTTAAGTTCCATGTTTCAACTCCATAAGTGACTATTGAGAGGATGCATTGGTTATACACCCTTCTCTTTAGGATTAATGGGATCTTATTATTTTTGAAGGTTGAGCTAGCTCTGCCAAAGGCTTGCCATCCTAGTGTGATTCTTTGCTTGATTTCTTCTTCTTTTGAGGGTCTCATGGAGATTCGTTGCCCTAGGTAGATGTAGTGGTCTACTTTCTCGAGTTCTGTGTCCTCGATTTCAATCCAAGTGATTTTATCTCCAATGTGGTTGTTGCACATGATCTTCGTCTTGCTAAAGTTCATGTGTAGGCCGACTTTCTTGCTCTCTTCATTTAGTTCATCTATCATTAGTTGGAGGTCGTGTAGGTTCTCTGCGAAAAGGGCTATGCCGTCTGCTAATCTGAGGTTGCTCAGATACTCGCCGTCTATTTTAATTCCTTTGCTCTCCCAGTCTAGTCTTCTGGAGATCATCTCGAGGCAGGCTGTGAAGAGTTTAGGTGAGCTGGTATCACCTTGTCTTACTCCTTTCTAGAGCTGGAAGGGGTCCGAGTCTTTATGTAGCCTGATAGATGAGCTGCCGTGATTGTATATATGTTTCAACACTTCAACATATACTGAATCTACACCTTGCCGACTGATGGCCTCCATGACCTTAGGGATTTCTACTGAGTCGAACGCCTTTTTGAAGTCGATAAATGCTACGGCAAGTGGTAGTTTATACTCTGCTGCTTTTTCTTTCAGTTGATTTATCGAGTGCAGGTGGTCCATGGTCGAGTAGCTTCTTCTAAAGCCAGCCTGTTCACATGGCTGGTTTTTGTCGAGTGTTTTTGTGATTCGGTTGGTGATGATCTTTGTGAAAAGTTTGTATACACAGTTGAGTACAGTTTGTTTAATAGTTGATCCAATTTATTTCATTTCCCAATGAGTATGGCCATTCCTAGTTTATTAGTACTTTTATTTCATCAAAGGTTGTTAAAAATGTAAGAGGAATAATGTCAATAATATGGACAATTGCAATTAACTTGGAAAAAATAGAATTCTACCAAATAACAACTGCTATAGCATAGAACTGGAAAACATTAATCAAGAAAATTGAAAAAATAATTAATACCTCTGATGAAAGATAAATTCTAGTAAACTATGAATTGCCATACGTCATTCAATTGTAAATGGGTTGGTTATTCTCCGAATCCATAGGAATGTATCATTTGGCTTGGACAGTGTAAATCGAATAAACAATTGGAAAGAATTAGGCTGCTGCAAAAATCGAACCTACAACCAATATTCACTGTGTAATAAAGGGAGATCATTTCAAATAGAGTTTCAAAGTAATATAAAGCATTTCTGTTGAATCATGTATCAATTTCCTAATAACATTTGATGTATATTGACAAAAAGACACGTATACTTCTTATACGCAGATACATACACGACAGATAGATAGATGGATGTATTTATCATGTTAAGCTTCGTTGACAGCGTCGGTGTTTCTTGTTGAACTGAAAAGGTAGATGAATATGGGCAAATATATATACATATGCATATATAAATATGTACACCACTACTCATATATAAATGAATACACCTACACATACATACGTACATACATACATACATACATCTTGATAGATTTATTTATCGGGTGTGGCTTTGTTCAGAGCGAGAAAGTCTCCTTTTGAATTGCGGACATAGAGAGATATGAGTATAGATAGATGAGGATAAATAAATCCATAGATATATGGGTATGAATAGATAGATAGATAGATAGATAGATAGATATGAATAGACATAGATAAACATAAATATGAAAAGATAGATGGGTTTATAGGTAGATATGAATACATTGAAGCAGAGAGATAGATTCATGTATTTATCATTTGAGGCTTTGTTCAGAGCGTGGGTGTCTTTTGTTGAATTGAGAAAGCAATCACATATTTGATCAATGATGATTGTCAATAATTGCATTTCAATATCGATCTGCAGTAGAAGATGAATGGATGGAATAATTACTTCATAGATGTGTGTTTCCGTATGCATAAGTTTAATAACACAAAAGGACTAGGAACATTATTTCTCTACGGTTTTATAAGCGTACACGAGTGTGGGATATCTATCTTTCTATCTATCTATCCATCTATCTATCTATCTATCTATAATAAATATTAACTTCATTTATGGACAGGCATGTATGCTCAGGTTTAATGACTCGAGAGGACTGGAAGCATTATTACGTCTAGGTTCCATATGCATCTGTGTGTGTAAAGTGAGCTGGGTGCTTATACTTGACATAGAAGCATAGAAATCGATATTTACATCACAGAGAAAGAGAGAGAGAGAGACACACACAACCAGAGACACAGAGAGAGAGTTTGATTCCCTGCAAAATTACGAATATTTCTGGTAGAATTTTGCAACAGGAGCAATAATTTGGTTATAACGGATGTAGTCATTCATCGAAAAAATTTCTAAATAAGAGATCCGAAAAACGTATATATATATATATATATATATATATATATATATATATATATATATATATATATATATATATAGCTGGGACACTCAGCATTGCCCAGGAAACAACTTCCAAGATAAAAGCACTGGAGGGCAAATGATATTTCACAGAGATTTTATAAAATTAAATAAGGATTAATTCAATTGTGATCACCCACAGGTTTGGTCTGCATATACTCCTGGACATACCCGCATGCATCCTTGGACAGGCCCCCTAGTCCCAACCCGAAAAAAACCCTCGAAAAATTAGATTTACTCAAAACTGAACTCGCATGTGCTCGCTTTGACATTAGTACTTTGCATTTCAGATCAAACCATTGAATTTAAATTGTGTCTATGTTTTATCCTCATTTAGGTGCTGAGATAAGGACTGTCGACTTTGCAAAATAAAACCATGATTACTTGCTGGGTTAGAATAAGATTCGTTTTAAAACATTGACAAACTGATATGAGTACTGAGAGAGAGAGAGAGAATGAGAGAAATTAACATCTGCTAATCTCTTACGATTTAATAACATTTTCTCACAACTGATAAATTTACAGAAGGTTTGAAGTACGAATAAATTGGAAGCACATGGAATGAAAAATGAAAAAATAAATTCATATCTTATCCGTTGGAGTTTGAACTCAGTCCACCGATTCCATTTTCAGGGCTTCTCACCGCTAAGCTACTGATGCTTCTACTGTGTCTTTTTTTTTTAATAAATGATTTTTTTAATGAGAGCTTGCAAATCATGCTGCCATTGGTTTATGATGGGTTCTGTAAAATCATATGTCTTTTTGCAGTTTTTTAGGACATAGAAATCTTCACCATCAGCAACATCAGAAACAAACGCCATCAATCCAGTGTTACTTTCTTGATCCAATTACCCTTTTAATTAGACCTCAGGTTGCAGCCGTTTCGGAGTCTATAAGACATTTACACACAACTAAATATTTGTCATCTTCATACAGTTAGATGATCAACGTGATTTTTCCGTTAGTTTTTCCGTCCTTAAAAATGTTCTTCCACTGGAAAGTTATAATAATTTTGCAGATAAAGATATTTCATACCAACGATTTGGAACAATGGGATCTTCCAAATAAATGGGTTCCGTCATTCTTTAACTAAAAGCATTTTTTTATATCATGAACAGCTTTGAAGTAGTCAGATATCGACTTATGGTAAGTTGAAGAATACGAAGAGACCACTTGAACTATACGGAAAGATGGATTGATGTTTACCAAATGCATTACGGTTCGGGACATACACACACACACACACACACACACACGTATATATATATATGTATATGTATATATATATGTATATATATGTGTGTGTGTGTGTGTGTGTATATTGGCAGCATTTTTTTTTCAGGTTTCATTGGATTATATCGACATTTTATGTTTTGTTTTTTTTTTGCTGGTTCTAAGGAATCAATCAATTTTCCAAAATTAATGGAACATTTTATTTCTATTTTGATCTTCTGAGTACTTGGCATCATTGAACTTTTTTAAGGTTAGTTTGCTTAAAAGTCACATCTAGCACGAGATGTCGAATTCTGTTGAAAATTGAAAATATGGCGAAACTCTATAATTGATACTGCTCTGCAACTTTCAAGCATATCAACCGTGAATAGATCAGTGATGGTCGGAAGTACTTGGAATATCGAAATGAACTAAAAAAATTGCCATCTTAGTCAATAATTGAATATGCGTAGCGTCGAAATTTGAATTCATGTAAAAGAATTCCATTTAAAGGGTGAATATGGTCGAAATAAATTCTATTTATGACATCATGGACGTTTTTCGCAGGGAATCATCAAAAATAGTGTTAAGAAATATCTAGAAAGATCTAGATTTTTGGAGGCTATAGATCTTATCAATAAACTCGTCAAAATGAGGCCTCTATAAAGTAAAACATACTTTTTTCCATCAGTATCAAAAAAAAATTTTTAGAAGGGGTCTATTGGAGAACTGATGCCGATTTTCAAGATTGTTTACAAATGGTATGACCAGGTGTGCTGGGACTTACAAACAAATGCATGAACAAATACACGCAGATATAGAAAAGAAAAGATTGAATCCTTCGCCATTTTTGATGGATACGGTTGTTCAAAATACACCATGGATCTTAGAATATATATATATATATATATATATATATATATATATATATATATATATATATATATATATATATATATATATGTGTGTGTGTGTGTGTGTGTGTTTGTGTGTGTGTGTATGTGTGCGTGTGATTTATTTCAAAAAGTTTGTTTTAAATTCTCTTACAATTTCATGAATATCAGAATGTGAAACAAATACAAGAACTGAAAAAAAGAGAAATAATTGAAAGGTTACGTATACAAATCAGATGTATTTGGTCCAAATCAAATTGTTAAATTTTAAAGCTGTATAAGGATGCTAGAATAAACTTTTGGGGCGTATTGGATAGTTTCTCTCTCTCTCTCTCTCTCTCTCTCTCTCTCTCTATATATATATATATATATATATATATATATATATATATATGTTCCTTTCTGAAGGAATCATCTCTTTGAAATTGGAATAAATCCATGATTTTTTTCACAGATAAAAACTTGTAAATAAAAACTATCTAGGTTTCGAGACTTTCATCTTTATACGAAATCTATAGATAGACGCATTCCGTTGCTGTATTTCCTATTCTGTTTTATATGAATAAAATTATTGACAAGTTGCATTCTAATATTGACATTGATACGCTTCTTATATTTCAATGCAGTGATTACACGGGTTTTCAAGCGATTTAGTCCCGTGGGAATCAAGTATTGCCAGACTCTGTCTACCGTAGGATAGGATGCAGCAGTAGGGGGAGTAACGAACGCTATCCAGCCTTACTACCTGGAATGTGGTGGAAGGGCAGAAAGGTAGTTCTAACGAGATGGCATAAGCACTAACTTTTTAGCAAAGGATCATTTTTTATACTCTTGATTGTTTAATTATATTTTAACTATATTTTCACTTTAAAATCTTTTGACTTCTGAATTGGCTTTCTTCTTGATTTCAACTGATTTTGAATTTTTTTTTGACTTTGGAAATGACCACTGCCAATTCAAAACACCATTTCTAGTTTTACCTCTGACCTGTAAACATTTTATGAGGGTAAGTGGAATTGAATTTACACTTCTCTCCCAACTGACGAAATCAAGTTCTCTTTTGCAAAACTAATGCTTTTTCATAGGAATACTCGTATATGAATTGACCAGAATCTTTTGAATTCCAACGTAGGAAGTAGCAGGGGGGGAATAACAAACGCTGGCCGGCTTCACTACCAAGCAGAATGCGAAAGGATGGAAAGGACTTTTACTAAGTTAAGACTCAAAAGAAATAAGGGGGAGGTGCAACCTCACTAGATGTATGTAATTAGCTAGGAGTCCAAGTTTAGTGCTTTAGGTATAAAGAAGTTGGTAAAGGGCTAACACTTTTCCACACATAGATGTTGCGTACACTCATATGGCTTCCCCTGACGAGAATATACCCTGGGTACTAAGAGCCGATGGGGCTCTGAAGATACTTCTGAAACACATCGGTTCTAACCAACCCATCAAAGTCTGGCACAACCTTAGAGAACAAAAAAAAAACAATTATGACAGTACAACCAAATCTTTTTATAGCAAAAAATATGGCGAAGATCCAAGATTTGTGTGTCATAACCTGCAGATGTTCTCTTGTTACCAACCAGGTGGGACCCAGTTGTTGCCCTGTGACTGCTGGCCAAAACCCGGTTCGTATATCCTTAATGGTCTTTAGTCGTTACCTAGCTTCTATCAGCCGAAACCCTGACTCATACGCCACTAACGACATCCAAAAAAGGCACAGCTACCATTGAGAGACTGCTATCCAGAACAAGAGGAGGAAATGGTCAAAAGAGGAGAACAGCTTGGTAAGGTATTGCTACTTCAAAAGAAAAACCTTCGGTGCGGTGTTATAGGGAACACATGCTCAAAATATGGAGGGAAAAAATCCGCCGCGGAGGTATCAAGCCAGTGCCTGGCTGACCAAGTAAAACAAACTCTGAAAAACAAATCGCTCTCCGAGACTGAATTACAAGAGACCTGCAATAAAATAGAGAAGAAAGAAGGTGACTTAGCCAAAGAAAAACCTTTTGACACAATAAATGACAAAACTGAAAGAAACCCAAACAAAAACAAAATCCAAGAAGAAAGGCACACACCAGAGAGGGACAACGACATCGCAACAGAGGAAGAGAAAACTCAGATACTAATTTCTAAAGAAATCATGTGAGAAGAAAAAACAACACTTTCAACTCTTAGAGAAAAGGACAAAGACAAGCTCGGAGAAACGACCAAACATATTAACTGCCTCTTGCAGCAAATTGAAACCGAGAGCTTTTTAGAACGCAGTAACCTAATCGACGCTGAATTGAAAATGGTAACACAACGTTTCACGACGCATGAAAGAACCCCAAATAATAATAATACGAAGGAAAAACCCAACTGAGAAAGAAGATGGGTGGACTATACGTGAAGAAAAAAGGTGGAAGGGGGCTCATCACCATAGAGGACAGTGTCCATAGGGCCAAAGTAGATCTGGAAAAGTATGTGTGAACAAACAATAAAAACATCATAAAGAGTGCCCGAAGCAGCGCAACGAACAACCAAAAACTAGAAAACAATGGAACAGCACAGTAAATAAAGAAAGAAAAATGGAAAAAGAAAAAAATATACAGAGAATTCAAGATACATGTATAGGATGTGGCAGATGAGAGATCATTCACATGGCTACGAAAAGGAAACCTTGAGAGAGGAAAGGAATCGCTTATCACGGCAGCAAAAAACAAATGCATCAGGACAGATAATATCAAAGCAAAAATCTACAGAACATAGACGAACAGCAAGTTCTGTCCGTGTGGTGAAAGAGATGAAACTGTAAACCACATAACTAGTGAATGTAGTCAACTAGCCGAGAACAAGTATGAACACAGACACGATAGAGTAGCAACGTGATACACTGGGAACTGAGTAAAAGAATGGGATTCAACTCTGGGACTTTACATCAAAACTGACCACCCCATCCAGTCAAGAAGACCGGACTTGGTTATCGTAGACAAAAAGAGGAAAACCTGCCCAATAGTAGACGTGACTGTACCTGCAGACCATAGAGTAAAGAGGAAGGAGAATGAAAAACTGGAAAAATACCAGGATCTAGCGAGAGAACTGAAAAAGATGTGGAACATGAAACCCAGGGTAGTACTAATCATAGTTGGCGCAATAGGAACTATCCCAAAGACACTGAAGGTGAGACTGGCGGAGATCAGGATAGAGGGAAGGATTGAGACTGTACAGACCACAGTACTGCTGGGAACTGCGTGGATACTGAGGAAAGTGCTAGAAATATAAAGACTGCAACACTAATTGTTAACAGTGACCTAACAAAAGATGGGAAATGAAAGCGGGAATGTGAAACACAGCACTGGCATGATAGGCAAAGGAGAGAAGAGATGTTGGCTGAAGACTTTAAGAGATTTATTGTCACTCAGCCTTCAGCAATGACCACTGGGCAACCGGCGTGAAACTGTAAACTGCAGTATTACTGTGGCCTATGAGTACTAGGAGAGAAGGGCTAGAGTTTTGAGGAGACTTGCTGTCACT
Organism: Thysanoteuthis rhombus; assembly: GCA_963457665.1. Classification (NCBI taxonomy): domain Eukaryota; kingdom Metazoa; phylum Mollusca; class Cephalopoda; order Oegopsida; family Thysanoteuthidae; genus Thysanoteuthis; species Thysanoteuthis major. Next base: position 599,444 of record OY735216.1, read on the forward strand.
CGAACTCCAGCAGTTACCACCAGGTATTTGGTGTGAGATTGCAAATAATAATAATAATAATGATAATAATTCCAAATAATAATAATAATAATAATATAGAGTAGCAACGATGATACACTGGGAACTAAGTAAACAAATGGGATTCAACCATGGGGAAAAGTGGTACCAGCACAAGCCAGAGGCAGTTTTGGAGAATGACAACCACAAACTACTGTGGGACTTTGACATTCAAACTGACCACCTCATCCAGGCAAGAAGGCCGGACTTAGTAATAGCAGACAAAAAAAGGGAGGCCTGCCAAATACTAGACGTTGCTGTACCTGCAGACCATAGAGTAAAAAAGAAGGAGGGTGAAAAAAAGGAAAAATATCAGGACCTAGCAAGGGAGTTAAAGAAAATGTGGAACATGAAAACCAGGGTAGTACCGGTCATAGTGGGAGCACTAGGAACTGTCCCCAAAACGCTGAGGGAGAGACTGGAGGAGATCGGGATTAGGGGGAGGATAGAGACCGTACAGACCACAGCACTGCTGGGAACTGCACGGATACTGAGGAAGGTGCTAGAGATATAAGGACTGCAACGAATCGTAGCTCTGTCATGATATGCGAAAGAGAGAGGAGACGTTAGCTGAAGACCTGAGGAGACTTATTGTCACTCAGCCTTCAGCGATAACCACTGGGCAACCGGTGTGAAACTGTAAATCGCAGAATTACTGCGACCTATAAGTACTAGGAGAGGAGGGCTGGAGACTTGAGGAGACTTGCTGTCACTCAAACTCCAGCGGTTACCACCAGGCAACTGGTGTGAGATTCCAAATAATAATATGGGGAAAAGTGGTATCAGCACAAGCCAGAGGCAGTTTTGGAGAATGACAACCACAAACTACTGTGGGACTTTGACATCCAAACTGACCACCTCATCCAGGCAAGAAGGCCGGACTTAGTAATAGTAGACAAAAAAAGGAAGGCCTGCCAAATAATAGACGTTGCTGTGCCTGCAGACCATAGAGTAAAAAAGAAGGAGGGTGAAAAAAGGGAAAAATACCAGGACCTAGCAAGGGAGTTGAAGAAAATGTGGAACATGAAAACCAGGGTAGTACCGGTCATAGTGGGAGCACTAGGAACTGTCCCCAAAACGATGAGGGAGAGACTGGAGGAGATCGGGATTAGGGGGAGGATAGAGACCGTACAGACCACTGCACTACTTGGAACTGCACGGGTACTGAGGAAGGTGCTAGAGATATAAGTACTGCAACGAATCGTAGCTCTGTCATGATATGCGAAAGAGAGAGGAGACGTTAGCTGAAGACCTGAGGAGACTTATTGTCACTCAGCCTTCAGCGATAACCACTGGGCAACCGGTGTGAAACTGTAAATCGCAAAATTACTGCGACCTATAAGTACTAGGAGAGGAGGGCTGGAGACTTGAGGAGACTTGCTGTCACTCAAACTCCAGCGGTTACCACCAGGCAACTGGTGTGAGATTCCAAATAATAATATGGGGAAAAGTGGTATCAGCACAAGCCAGAGGCAGTTTTGGAGAATGACAACCACAAACTACTGTGGGACTTTGACATCCAAACTGACCACCTCATCCAGGCAAGAAGGCCGGACTTAGTAATAGTAGACAAAAAAAGGAAGGCCTGCCAAATAATAGACGTTGCTGTGCCTGCAGACCATAGAGTAAAAAAGAAGGAGGGTGAAAAAAGGGAAAAATACCAGGACCTAGCAAGGGAGTTAAAGAAAATGTGGAACATGAAAACCAGGGTAGTACCGGTCATAGTGGGAGCACTAGGAACTGTCCCCAAAACGCTGAGGGAGAGACTGGAGGAGATCGGGATTAGGGGGAGGATAGAGACCGTACAGACCACAGCACTGCTGGGAACTGCACGGATACTGAGGAAGGTGCTAGAGATATAAGGACTGCAACGAATCGTAGCTCTGTCATGATATGCGAAAGAGAGAGGAGACGTTAGCTGAAGACCTGAGGAGACTTATTGTCACTCAGCCTTCAGCGATAACCACTGGGCAACCGGTGTGAAACTGTAAATCGCAAAATTACTGCGACCTATGAGTACTAGGAGAGGAGGGCTGGAGACTTGAGGAGACTTGCTGTCACTCAAACTCCAGCGGTTACCACCAGGCAACTGGTGTGAGATTCCAAATAATAATATGGGGAAAAGTGGTATCAGCACAAGCCAGAGGCAGTTTTGGAGAATGACAACCACAAACTACTGTGGGACTTTGACATCCAAACTGACCACCTCATCCAGGCAAGAAGGCCGGACTTAGTAATAGTAGACAAAAAAAGGAAGGCCTGCCAAATACTAGACGTTGCTGTGCCTGCAGACCATAGAGTAAAAAAGAAGGAGGGTGAAAAAAGGGAAAAATACCAGGACCTAGCAAGGGAGTTGAAGAAAATGTGGAACATGAAAACCAGGGTAGTACCGGTCATAGTGGGAGCACTAGGAACTGTCCCCAAAACGATGAGGGAGAGACTGGAGGAGATCGGGATTAGGGGGAGGATAGAGACCGTACAGACCACAGCACTGCTGGGAACTGCACGGATACTGAGGAAGGTGCTAGAGATATAAGTACTGCAACGAATCGTAGCTCTGTCATGATATGCGAAAGAGAGAGGAGACGTTAGCTGAAGACCTGAGGAGACTTATTGTCACTCAGCCTTCAGCGATAACCACTGGGCAACCGGTGTGAAACTGTAAATCGCAAAATTACTGCGACCTATGAGTACTAGGAGAGGAGGGCTGGAGACTTGAGGAGACTTGCTGTCACTCAAACTCCAGCGGTTACCACCAGGCAACTGGTGTGAGATTCCAAATAATAATAATAATAATAATAATAATAATAATAATAATAATAATAATAATAATAATAATAATAATAAATAAATAAATAAAAACGACTGCTACAGGTTAAAAATTTTCTCTGAACTCTCCTATTTCATTCAGTAGGATTCAAAATTGTGTTAAAAAGCAATTTAAAATAACGATTTGTGATTTGAAAACAACCAAGGAAAAGAAGCTGAGCCATGACCTCCCACGTCCTGAATTGCATAAAGAAAGAAACTTTGGTCAGCATAGAATCAGAATATCGAAAAAATCCTGGCTACATTTTTATTGGGAAATGATCGTCGAAGATGGGGAAATACTAATTCAATCATGTTTTTTATAAAACTTTGGCTCGAAAAGATTCGAATATTTCAAAATGCTAGACTGTTTTACAATGAACAAAAGATAGATAAAAATTAGATTTCACAAAAAGTGTCACCCGAAAAGCATATAAAATCTATGTATATCTCAAGAGAACTTTTTTATGGAATTCAGACTCTCTGTAAATTCAAAAATCAAATCGTATAAAATGTATCTGCGGAATATTTTCATGAATTATATCCAGTATTCTAAATAATTTTATTTGTGAATTGAATTTACGAAGACACTGACTTTCACAAAAAAGAGTTACTAGTAAAAAAAATGCATAAAATCTGTGTATATGAAAGCGATAAGAGAAGAGAAACCGTGGAGAGCCATGATCTCCCACGCTCTGAGGGGACATTACGCATAGAGGAGGAAAATAGAGAATATCACCAAAGAACGATGTGTAATTTTCTTTGTGATTTGAATTTACAAAAACATCTCGTTATTTCGATGCCTTTCCTCCTCATCATCGTCAGTCTTTTATCGTCCGTTGTTGGAAAAGGACCTTCACCACGATTTACCACAGATTTGCGGAGCTAATACTTTCTGAACCGGTTCTGTTCTTGAGATCTATGTTGTGAGTCATGATGTCCATCAGTTTTCTTGCCACATGATCAGCCCATTGCCATTTGAGTTTCCTAATGTTCTCTATGACGTCTTGGACTTTCTCCCTAGTTTACTGAGCTATCTTGTGGTCTTTCCATATGATGTTGTGCATGATTCGCAGTTCTCAGTTTACGAGTCAGTCTCTTGGTTATGTTCCATGTTCAGCTCCATAGGTGACTAGCGTGAGGATTCATTGGTTGTATACTCTACTTTTGTGGGCTGATGGGATTTTCTCGTTCTTGAAAGCTGAGCTCGTTCTACCAAAGGCTTGCCATCCTAAAGCGATTCTTTGTTTGATTTCTTCTTCTTTTGAGGATTCCATGGAGATTCTCTGTCCAAAGTAGATGTAGTGGTATACTTTGTCCAGATTTGTGTTTTCGATTTTGATCGTTGTATGTTCATTTCCGACGTTTTTGTTATACATATTCTTTGTTTTGCTGAAGTTCACGTGAAAGCCAACTTATTTGCTTTCTTTGTTCATTTCGCCAAGAATTAGTTGGAAGTCCTGGGCTTCTCTGCAAAAAAGATAATGCCGTTTGCAAATTTGACGTTACTTCGATATTCGCCATCTGTTGTGATAAAAGCAATCACCAAAGCCACAGAAGGGAAATAATGTAATAGATGTTTCATTGAATAACTTGGGAAATGCATGACTCCCTCCTCAATGTCCCAGCTATTGGTTAAATTACAGAACAGACTGGACTCCATCGGTTTAAAAGGTAACCAGTCTAAGAGAAAGACAACAAGTAATTCGAACCTGTAGGGAAGGCAACGTGACACCATTCAATCCCTCCAAAAAAGGGGTTTGGCAATGAGCCATGGTTGCCCATGCCCTGAACGGTCATGGCACGTAAAAGAGAGAGAGAGGGGGGGAGAGAGAGAGGGGGGAGAGAGAGAGAGATAGAAAAATAAAAGACCCATTTTTTATACATATAACTTCAATTGAAAAAATATCAGTGTTTCTTTGTCTATGTACCGCGATTACCCGATAACTAGCCATTGTACAGAGCATTCCCCGGATTTATTTGTCAGCACATAAGGTCAATGTTGAATTCGCAGTTATTTGGGTCAGTTGTTCTCAAGAAAACTAATGAAAACCAATAAAAAAGTAAAGATTATAAATCTTTCTTCAGTTTTTTATTGATTGTTTCCCCTCACACTCAGTTTATTGAATCATTCAAATTTAGATGTGAAATATCTAGATTTAGGTGTAAAATATCTGAATTGGCAACACAGAAGAGAAGCAACCAAAATATTTAGAAGCCGTAGTTCCGTACGACAGACGGAAATTTATTTTACATGATAATTATGACAGGCTATATAAAAGTATCTTAGGAACAAGCATTGCTCTAGTTTCGAGGAAAATCCCTTTTGAAAACAAATAAACAACTTTGGTACAAAAATTGATGAATGAGCATTAAAACTTTGAAATGAAAACCAACTAAAAAGTCATGCTATACATATGCTAATTCTTTTTTGTGCGTGTAAAGATATATATATATATATATATATATATATATATATATATATATAGATAGATAGATAGATAGATAGATAGATAGATAGATGTCTATATTTATATAGATATACATACATATATTTATATTTATATGTATATATATATAGAGAGAGTCTAGACTGTTTTTCAGCTTTGAACACTAAACACATTATTTCCCAATATCTGTTGATACAATTTAATGGATTTTTAATGCTTACATATACTTTGTTATTATGATACTATGTGTAAATTATCTCTTGTTGGGATCATCATTTGTAACTGTTTAAGGGATTTTTAAAATAAAACACTTATGTAAACACTGCACCTCGGCAGTGTTGATCAAACACCACTTCCCTTTCAGCTATGATTTTAATATATAGCTTATGTCACATATGGTTTGTTTTTTTTATATAAGGTGCTATCATGATGTATTGTATATAGATCTTATTTAACACTAAATATCATTTAAATTTTTGAAACAGGTCTTACTCACGTAGGTTACCCCCAGAAACGTATTTAACGATGAGGGATCACTTAGTTTAACAACAGACGTGACTCCCTGTTTGTGTCATTTCTATTGAGTGTATGTAGTATTTTTTATTTGTATTTACATAGACATGAATTCATATTCATGTCATCTTCGATAAGAACTTATATGAAGCGAGTTTGTTCGTTTTTAGATTCGAGGATGGAATGTTAGTCAATAGATTGTTTGAGGGACGTGTCACATTCCCGTTACATATCGTACGTTTGCCATTTACGACAAGTAGTATTCTATCTTATATATTTCACGAAACCAGATCATCAGAATATTTGAGAATAGCACGAGCTACACTCATATTTATTGATTTTATACCGAAAACGTTTCTTCAGTTGTAAGAATGGTCAATCAAGGCTGCGAAGTTAATAAAATTTTAGACAATTTAATAAAGCTATGACTGATTCCTTCAAAAATTCTCAGCTCGACTATAATGAAATTATAACTAAAATCAAAGAATATGTTAACTAGAGTATAGAAGTAGAATAAGTGAATAACGTATAATAGATTAAATTAATTTTTCTCAATATTAGGGGAATTAGGTAAACCAAAGAGATGTTACTAGCCTTTGTCAGTGTAAAAGCTTATTGTATTAACTGGAACCAGGGAAAAGAGGAAAAGATTTAGCTCTGGTCTATTTGCCTGACAGATAGGTAGTTGTGCCAGGTGGGATATCGAACAAGAAACGCCAAGTAATAGATTGTCTAAGTATATTAATGGAATCGCCCATTGAGGTATTACTACCGGCTAAAATGTGCTTCACAACCATTTAGTTTTAGCGAGAATGGTGTTGGCAGCGGTTATAACCTCTGTAGGAAAAGTAATGTAAGAATGAAGTATTACTATCACAACAATGTCGGATATATTTGCGGCATTATCTAGTATCATAGCAAATGTAAGAATGTAATTACGTTGCTAACAAAAATGTGTGCTGATATTTTTGTGTATTTTCTCAATTCAGTGCTCCTTTATAAGATATGCTACGGGCTTCACACCTGCTTAACTTGGCCCTATATGTGCTCTCCGTATGATTATTAGATCTTTTTGCTTTTTAGTTTATTTCTTGATGTGGAACTTTACCCACGACAACAGCAAAATGAATCCGACATAAGCTGTACTGATAAGCAGAAAGATTTTTCATTTTCCTCGCAAATGTAAGGAGGTCATTATCGTCTCAAAACACGACAAAAGGTGAAGAATGAAACGATAACAGGATAAAAAAACACGTAAAGCAGAAGATTGAACGAGCACTGACGCAGACCCCTGAATGGTTATAATATTGAGAGAAGAATGACTGAAAACTCAGTCATATATAACTTTTTTCTTGATAACAATTTCACATGTAAAACTTAGGAAGTTCCAGATGAATACAAATGGATATCAATTATAATAGTAAAAATAATCATAAATAATTATCATGAAAAGACTTGGCTTTCGCTTATCGTTTTACTTTCCTGTTTACCCCTTATCTTTTCATATATGTATTTCCATATGTGTGTCTGCATCATGTGTGATAAGTACGTCAAAGATAATGACATAACGATCAGAACTGAAAACGTACAGCTGAAAAAAGTATATAACTACATCTATCTGGGACAACAAATCTTCATGAAACCTGCAAAAGGAGAAAAAATCAATTTGAGGATCACTTTAGCCTGGCAAGCATTCGGTAAAAGCAAGTTTAATTTCCAAGAAGATCCCATTGTTTTTTTTTTAGAAGGGTCCGCAACAAATTTGTCTCCCGATAACCCCGTACAGAGCCGAAACATGGAACCTTTCAAACTATAAGCAATACAAAACCCATTCATCGTAACTATATATGAACTGGCTTTCATTCAGTTTTCATGGGTGACATAAAAGATTTTAGACCATCGACCCCTTCAGAAAGTCCTTTATCTCTTATCGACCCACATGCATCGCTGTCAGGAGAAAGGTATCAAAAGTACCATTAACACAACCTAAAATGTTTCAAACCTCCAGAAGACGTACCAAATCCATCAATCTATCAAAATTGGGCGATCAACAAGAAATTAATAGTAAAACCCAAAGTGAACACACATTTATGTCGAAGAATGTAAAACGTACCAAATATTCATTAGATCCCTCCTAGAGTTGTTATATCCCTTCCGACCACCTGACATTTATTGGTCCCTTCAATAGTCCCCATCGACCCCAACGAGTTGATATCGACTACTTAGGTTACCCCTGATTAAGTGTACGCATTGGCAGATGTATACGATCTCTAAGTAGTTTGTTTTGTCTATTTCTTGCTGGAAAGGCTAATAACTATTTGACTGACTCGAACATAAAAATGATTCACAATAATCAGCACTGTTAAACAGAATATATTCTTCCTTTCCTTGTAATTTCTAATTAGAAAACGATGTAATCACCGTCTAAACACGATCGGAAATGAAGAATGATGTATGGATTGAAGTGAATTGGGTACAAAACGTGGAAAGTATATGTCCGACTAAGCACTAACACTAATCCCTTAATGGTTATAGTATTGAGCAAAGAATGACTGAAAACTCATTCACAAGTCGGCTGGAAAATCTTTGTTAATCACAACTTCATATTTAAGAGTTCAAGAAATTCCGTATGAATACCATAGGATAATAACAATAATAATTATAGTTTTCACGATAAAAAAGGATTATTGTGATCATGACAAATGATCATCATGGAAGGATTAAGATAAGTGCGACTTGGCTTTCGTTTTTTTCTTTTTCTGTCTTCCAATTATCATTTGATACAAATAGATACATATATATATCTATTGAAAATCTCATTGAAATAAGTGTGTGTGTGTATGTGTGTGTGTGTGTGTGTGTGTGTAATGCCCTCAATTTAGATTAATTCAAATCTTACCAGCAGTATGATTTATCGCAGGCAAGACGCAAACCCACTCACCGTGTCCTGTAGTAAACAGAACTATATGATCAAGGTCCAATTTTTGTTTTTGGGTGAAAAAAAAAAAAAAAAAAAAAAAAATATATATATATATATATATATATATATATATATATATATATATATATATATATATATATATATATATATCACTCTATTTCGCTTTTGTATTTATTAACAATATAGAGTGTGCAATATTTTATTTAAAATCATTAAGATAGATTAAAGCTCTATTTTGAGAATTTTAATCAAAATATAGACCTCTCTATGTTGTTATCAAATACAAAAAAAACATTGGTCTATTTGTATTATGTGGAAGAAATACGCCGAGGATGATGGCACGACATCAAAAAAAATCTTTAAAGTGCAGGGTAGATAACTGCTTCTTCTTTAGATAACACTTGTTGAGAAAAAGAGAAATCAAGTGAAGAATCATCCCAGCTTCCGGCAGAGCAAGTTGAATTTTCAAGAAGATCCCACTGGTTTTTGGGATCCGTCCCTCGATAGCCACTTACAGGGCTGAAACATGGATCCCAACCAGATGATTGCAACCTCTCATCCATCGTAAATATATATGAACAGGTTTCCATTCAATTTCGAACAGCGTTTTGGATCATTGAACCCTTCGTGGAATCATTGATCACTTATCGATACCCAGGTGGGGCTGCTAAGAACAAAGATATCAAAAGTATAAGAAGCTCACAATAAAACGTACCAAATCTTGGGGAAAGTACCAACTCTATGGATATGATTATATATCATAATTTAGAGATTATCGGAGAAATTGATTGTAAAATACAGAGTAAACAAGCATATATACCAAAAGATGTAAAACATACCATATATTCAACGGGCCTTTCCAGCGTTTATCGGTCGCCTCTCAACCCTGACATTCATCGACCCTTTTGTACAGCCCCATTGGTCACAAGGGGTCTGTCTATGTCGTCGATTTTGGGGTGATTTGATTGAGTGTATGCATTGACAATTGTATGCGTTCTCCGAGAGCTTTGTTGTGTTTATTTCTGACTGAAAAAGCTATTTACCAATTGATTGACGATCACAAAAGATTATTAGCAATAAGCTGCACTGATATGCAAAATGGACTCTTTATTTTCCTGCAACGCATAATCCGATGTAAACGTCAGCATCAACCAAACATGACCAAAAAGCAAAGAATGAATGAAAACAGGAAAAGATTTTTTTTCAAAAACACGAGAGGTAGAAGTTTGACGAATTACCGGCGCTAATCCCTGAATGTTTACAATATACAGAGAGGAATGACTTAAAACCCAGTCAACAGTCAAATATGAAATTTTCAATAATAACTTTGTATTCAGGAATTTAAGTTAAGTTTTTTTTATACTTTCTGTCTGCCAATTATCTCTTGAGATGCAAATAAACACGCACGCGTGCGCATATTCATGGGTGCACACACACATCACGCATGCACATGCACACACCCATATATATATATATATATATATATATATATATATATATATAAACAATGTATTGATGAGCAGAATATTGAACATCCGTCGCTATCAATATAGCTGGAGGTTCTATCTTTTTTTGATATGCTTGTGCGTTTTCATGTTGATGTTTTTGTGCAAATATACTTTGTATTTTTTTTCTTTTTGCAATACATAATCAGGATAGGGATGTCATCATCGTCTCTACGCAGCAAAACAAGGGGTATGAAAGGCAAACTGGGATAAAAACACTGGTTTGGTTGGTCATTCAATAGAAACTGTTAAGGGACCAACATCTTTTTTGTGTTGGGGGTGATCAATTGAGACAGAAAAATGGCTAATCAATCCATAAATTACGTTATGTTGGGCAGAAAGCACTAAAAGGTGTGAACTTTCACAAAATAAGTGAGGAAGCAGTCAAACACCAACTAAGGGACAAATTTAGCGTAAATTTACATTAGATCCCTACCGTAAATGGATGAGGTAGGTCAAAGAAAAAACTATAAAAAAAACTATTCATGATAAGCTCCATTTGTGGTATCTGTCAGTGCGATACATTCATAATCAGTCAGCCGTCCATAACTACTTGAAAATTGGAGAAACCTACGTTGATAGTTTCGTTGACAGTTTTATTGACTATTTCAGATGACAGTTTCCCAAACAACAAAAAGTAAAAGTTTAACGAAGCCTTGGTACTGGTCCCTGAATGATTATAATGTAAAGAAGAAAATGGCTGAAGATTCAGTCAACTCTCAAGTAGAATTTTTTGTTCCATATAAATAGAATCAGGATAGTAACAATAATAATTATTGTATTGATCAATAATAACCATAGAAAGAATCACTATTGGCACAACTTCGCTTCAGTGTTTTTTTCTTTGGCTGCCAATTATCTGTATGTATATACATATATATATATATATATATATATATATATATATATATATATATATATATATATATATATATATATTGTGTCATCCCCAGACAGCTGTTTCGTCGTATTACATCTCTTCAGTATGGCTATAGACTATCCATTATCCCATCCAGTACTGCGAAGTAACCTTCACTTCAGACCCGGAGGCAGGCCGGCCGGCCGGCCGACCTCTCTCTCTCTCTCTCTCTCTCTCTCTCTCTCTCTCTCTCTCTCTCTCTCTATATATATATATATATATATATATATATATATATATATATATATATATGATATGATATGATATGATTGGGCAGCAATCTTTCATTTATGCAAATTTTATTGTACACGACGGATATTGAATGCTGTTTAAAGATTTTCAGTCGTTTTTCTTGTTTCCTCACAAGAAAACAAACTACAGAGACAAATAATGTTGGAAATGACCAAACATTATTTCTGATCAAGCTCATTATCAAGATCTTCAATATTTGTTTTTTTTGGGGGGGAGGTTGCTTTGTTCTTTGATGGACATTATTTGTGACATCATTAAAAAAGTATATAGTTTTCAGTTGTGACGCTTTTTCGAGCTCATCTGTTGCAAAGTCGACAGTAAATCAGAGCTATTGCTCGGAAGAATTGCTTTAGAAAATACACTTATGAAAGAAAGCGAAAAAAGTGGCAATGTAATATATGAACTGGTTTGGATACGGTTTTTATCTAATTCATGCCTTTGCATAGGTCTCTTGATACTTTATTTTGTTTATCTTTTGTGCTGTGAAGGCTAGGGGGTTTGTTGACGAACACAAAAAAAATTGCAATAAGCTCCTCCGATAAGCCAAACATATTCTTCATTTTTTGCAATGTATAATCCGATAAGAACGTCATCATCATCTCAACACACCAAAAAGCGAAGACTGAATGACAACTGGGGAAAAACAAGATGAGAAGTGAGACCAAAGACGCAAGAATTTTTTTGTGTGAGGTCTAACAAGGACAAATAATTTCATAAATATCATATCGTATAGAATACCAAGGTTTCCGTTTGTGTGATAGTTGTTCAATAAGAAAAAAAAAGTACCTGTTAAATTTGTTAATATAATTGTAAAATCGAAGAAATACTGAACAAGAATATTTTAGCGTTAAATGGACGAACAAAATAGTAATGCAGTGGGATAAAGCAGCGATTTATTGTGGCATGTGCCCACATTTAGCTGAGTTTTGTTAAATAACAGTGTTTAATTTCCCTGTTGCATTGATATTTCTCGTCTATTCTGTGGTAAAACATTGTGTTCGTTTTTTTAAAAAGTTTTTACTATTATTTCAACAAATTGTGCAAGTGTGAATTTTTCTTACTAGTCTTGTTTTCTTGAATATCAATTTGTACACACAGAGTCCTCATCTATAACTACTATTGCTTGAAAAAAAGAGTTTCCGGTTGGATTCAAACCATCAATCTCTCGATTACAAAATGAATGCACCAAACAACTGCACAATAGAGACCTATAAACAAGAAAAAAAAATCATATAAATCATGCGTTCCTCGAAATCTTTCTCATTTCCAACACTAAAACTCTTGATATCTGTCTACAAATTTGAGAATCTTTGTTTATTTTCAGAAAAACACATTTGCGATGTCAAATTAAGCGTTTGTGGAAAGTTTGGTGTAATTCATTTCTACGGTGTAGGCATGTACTGCGTTGTATCGAACGGAGATGTATTCTTTCATTTCTTTTATGCCTTTACAGAAATTTATCAACACATCCCCATAAGAAACACCTAACACTAGGCCATACAATTTTTGTTCCTAGATAGTGAATGTTAAATTAAATAGAAAAATAGAGAAAATGGTTATTATTCCTTTCAAACTATTGATTCTTAGAGCAGTGCAATTATGTTCATATGTAGGTGTTCTTCTTACTTTCTATGATTAAAAACGTGCCAATTCACCCGATTTCCAGTTAAAAAAGTTCTCAAAATCTCATTGTCTTAGTCACAAAAGCAAAGTTTAGAGGGAATGATTGACATTTCAATACTTTTCAGACACAACTAGTTAATAACACTTATAACCCAGGAACAAAACAAGTGAAAGTCACTCAATAGACACTGTTGCAGGAGAAACGACTTTTGGTAGCATGTCATGTTGCGCGCGATCAATTGAAAAAATGGAAAAAGCGGTAATAAATGAATAAGTTACTGCTCTTGCAATTTCTTAGGGAATGGTCACTGAAAAAAGTCCAAAATTGCAATGAAACAAAAGGTGCAAATTTTCACATTAGCTTACATTGCAAATTGAACATCCGACAAAATAACTATTTAGGGAAAATTTTTTAAAAAGCAACAACATTTTTTCCTAGACATAATAAGGAGTAAATGCTGAGATTTTCAGCCCTTTAACTCCATTAGTACGGCCTGTACACGAAACACATACATGACCAAGTCAACTTGAGAACTATGTTGACAATTTTGGTGACATTTTTTATTGACTGTTCCTATCAGATCGATAGATGGAAATCAGATTGCGTTTGATGCATTTTTTTTTCAAAGAGTGATATTTGTGACTTTTTGAGTTTTTTTACGATCTCAGAACATGTTAAATGAATATACTAAGTAAACACCGGTTGATTTTCCCCCTTGAAACTGGATCATGTTTGCATAAAATATAGATAAAATCAGAAACCGGCAACGAAAAGAGGAAGGGATATGGGAGAGAATAAGAACATGCAATTAAATGGTCTACTGCTCCAGGTAGTAATATCTATTTGTCGTACATAGTGTGCAGTTTCTTTTTAAGTTATCAAATTATTGTTGCGTAGACAAAACCAAGACAGATGAAAAGATAATTTCTTGTTCCGTCTTTATTTCTTAGCACCAAACAAAGCGAAGGAAATAGGGTTAGTTTGATCAGAGGATGGGAGAAAGCAGAATAGAAAATTAGGTAGTTTACTGCCGGTAGGAAGAATTTGGCGTATGAAAGTAATCCATGTTGTATACCATTTAGATAAAGACATGGTCGGGAAACGAAGATTGGAAGGGATAAGAGAGACAGTTGTTAGTAAGGCTCAATTCTGGCTTGCCAGGCCTGTCAAAGCTTCGTTCTGTTTACGATACCAGTCATTCCCCAATGGTCACCCATCTAGATACTGACCAGGCTTCACATTGCTAAACGATGTATTCAGCGTGATTTAGCCGTAACCTCTCAACCTCGGGAGAGGTTCACCAATCTTAATCATTGTGTCGAGAGGAATTAGGTACCGTTATTGAAGTCTTTAGTAAGACTTGTTGGTGGATTGAACCATGGCCTCCCTAACCGAATACAAATATTCTACCGCTTATCCACAGTGATCGTTTTTCCTCATGCTTCGGTAGTAATGGTAATTTGTCGTAGACAGTGAGCAGTATTTTTTAGGAGATTGATTTACTATCGCGTAGAGAAACCCAGACGGTGAAAAATAATTTCTCAACCTGCTTCTTTCCAATCACCTAACAATGAAGTAGATAGGTAAATAAAATTTACATGCGATGAACATGGTGGAATTGAGTCTTGATTGAAATGTAATATTATCTTCCAGTCAAATAATGGTGTCTTTTTTATGGAATGAGAAACAAGTATGGCTAGTCACTCAACAGAAATATTCAAGTAATCAACGTATGTTGGCAGCATGCTGTGTTGAGGGTAACCAATTACAAGAGTTGAGAAAGGAGGTGATCAATGAATAAGTTACTTCATTCACCTCTTGTTTGGGGGGATAGTCACTAAAAAAGTCTGAATTTCAAAAAATAAGGCTGAACTGCCGATACAAATTAAGGGGACGATTCAGCGTAAACTTACGTCTCTTTTTTTGAATTTAGAATTGGAAAGCACATCAATTAAACGATCCATCATTTATCTTAACTACCAGAGCCCGAGGAAAATCCATAGTTGTTGACGACTACAACAATTCACTATCTCATGAATCTGCTTTCCACTCACCCTGTACCAGTACCTCCTTATTTTTCTGTGTTCTATTCCAATCTCTCTTGCCCATCCATTTTTTTTCATCTGAAAGCTATACAAGCATGGGTTAATTTTATATTCCCTAATCTCCCTACCTCTCAGTAAAATACCCACCTTTCTTTCCTGTCTTCTTTCTTCCGACTATCTTATAGAAATACCCAACGTTCATTTCTGTTCTTTTCCTCCTCATCCTCTCTAATGCATGAATTTCCTTTACTCTTTCTCTCTCCCTTTCATTTGATTGGTGAATAAGTAAACGCACAGAGAGCTTCTCTTGCAGTCAAATGATATCTTTCTTTTTGTTCTTAATGAAATGGGAAACACAAAAGTCAAACGATACTTCGTCCTCGTGATGACGCGTATCTGTTTCTTCCACTGACCAGAGTATGTGTGTGTGTGTGTGTGTGTCTCTCTCTCTCTCTCTCTCTATATATATATATATATATATGTCTCTCTCCAACTATCTCTTGCCTGGATCAATCTGCAATCAGTGCCTTCTCTCTCTCTCTCTCTCTCTCTCTCTCTCTCTCTCTCTCTCTGTGCCTGGATCAGTCTCCACTCGGCTCTCTCTCTCTCTCTTTCTCTCTCTCTCCCTCTCTCTCTCTGAAAACTATTTATTAGCAATTCCTAATTAGGTTAAGAGAGATTTCAACGTCTTGCAGTGGGACAAAGATTCAGATATTCCCTTCTTTTGCAGAGAGGAAATTGCAATCTCTGAATATGAGAAAAATCTTCTTTTTTTTAATATATATATTCTGCCCTGAATTGCCAATCGTATACGGCGTAGATTCTGATTGAATCAATTCTTGTCTTATTGTCCGAAGTATTCACTTCAATTCCAAGCAGTAAGTAACATTTTCTATTGAGTGTAATATATATTGCAGCTGTCTCCACCGATTGAGGATGTATATACATAGAGAAAGAAATGCCGTCTGACACAAAAAGAGGAAGTTTCGTTGAATAAATCATCAGAGAAAAAGTGAACGATTACACATGTATATATAATCACCGAAACAGTTACATGGAAAACCATTGATTATATCAAACAAGAAATAATCATACATAGAACCATAATATCAAATTCTGTGTAAAACATGAAAGAAAACACTGAAAACACTGCGTCAATTAAATTAAAGATGTAAGGAAATAATTAACTGAAATGACATGTTTTTTTTCTCCATGTGTCAAGTGTTTAAAGCTGTAAAAAGTTTTAGATTATATATATATATATATATATATATATATATATATATATATATATATATATATATATATATATATATATATGTATATATATATATATATATATATATATATATATATATTCTGGAAAGCTTTACAGCTATAAACCCTAAATATTAAAAAAAAACCTTTTTCAAAATTCTTTTGAGTCACTCCACTCACTAATTTCCCCATATCTGTTTTATGCAATCTACGTAATTCTCTTCAGAGTTTTATTCCGTTGTTAGAGTACGATGTGTAAATTTCTCTTGTCGGGATCATCAGTTGCTTATCATGTAACTGCTTTCGGGATCTTAAAAGCAAATATGTTATATTAAGATGGCATCCCTGCACTGTTGATCAAACACCACCTCCCTTTCAGCAATGATTATAACATATAACTTGTCATACATGTAGTTTGTTATTTTACACAGGGTATACTATGTTTATTGTATATGAATGTTATTTTATACTAAACATCTTTTGATTTTTTGAAGCAGGGCTTATTTTCATAGGTTACCCCTTAAAACGTTTTCAACGTTGAGAAATCACTAAGTATAACAACAGACGCGAGTTTCTATTTGCAGCACTTCTATTGAGTGTTCACCCATGTGAATATTACATCCGTGGTCGGTTTAAATCTCAGACTGCCTGCAAGCCAACTTATGATATCATCGTAAATTACGCAGACAAATGTCTTCGGTTTGATTCTCACCTAACATGTTCAACTAAAGAATTTTACATTTCCCCCACTAACCTTAAAGTTGATTTTTCGACGTCGTATACTATCTAGATTACATCTATCTTTCTCTTTCTTCTGAAATATCAAATAAAATATCCTTATACAAATATATCTTTGGAACGAAACCGAACCACTTTCTAGTGGATAGTAATACCTCAATAGGCGATTTCATTAGTATATTTGAACTAATAGACCAGAGCCAAATGTTGTCCCCTTTCCCTGCTTCCAGTCAATGCAATGACTGGATCCCTCTCTTTTGGTTGTCTAATTACCCTTACATTAATACAACTTGATCTATTTTAATATACATTCATTCTATTTTTATATGTTAACAACTTCTTCAATTTTTATTATTATTTCATTACGGTGCCAGCTGATAAGTTTGAAAGGGATCAGGATGTCTAATGATGACTTTGGTTTTTTAATTGTGTAAAAATCTTTCTAATTTTACTACCTTGATTGACCATTCTTAGAGCTAAAGAAACAATTTTCAGCATAAAATGAAAAAAGTACCTCTTGCTATTCTCAAATATTCTGATTATATTGTTCCGTAAAATATATAAGATGGGTTACCAATGGTTCTAAAAGACAATCGTACGATACGGAACGTAACAGAAATGAATATTGTTTAACCAACAATTTGCAGACATCCCATCGTCGATTTTGATATTCAAATCTGGAGATGTTGCTTGCATTCCTTTATATTCTCATTTTAATTCAAGATCCTTAACGTATATATGATCACACGATTTTCCAAATTTCCTCCATCATAAAGAGAAAATAAGCCGTCAATAAACGGGTACAACCTAAAAATGAACAACCTCGCTTTTTATTTGTCTCGATCAAAGAAGACACAAATGTTTTTTTTTGTTTCTAATCCCACCCCCCACGAATAATTTTCGTAGAGATTCAATTTACAATGTAAGTTTATGTTAAATTGGCCGTCTGGTGTATTTCCGACTTTGTTCTCGTTGTTTTTTTTTGGGGGGGCAGGGTTCTCGGAATTTCGAACTTTTTGTTGATCCAATAAAAGAGAGAGATGTAACTTATTAATTGATCACCCTTTTTTCTAACTTTTCGATCGATTACTCCAACGTCAATATTGTATACTGCCAAAATTCGTTGGTAACGTGCAATTTCTATTGAATTACTCTCCAAACTTGTTTCATTTATTCCATCTCCCATTTGTACCGTGAGGGGTCGTTGGGCAGGTAGAATCGGCGGTCTATAACTTGGTGGATCACCCCTGTGTCGGACCATGGGACTCTACTGTTTCAATACCACACCCTTGATGCAACGCCGATTGTTCTCTAGCTTTTCCATTATTGTCCATCCATTCACCTCTCCCTCGTATCCATACGTGTTGATCAGCAGGTGGGACTTCTTGACAGAGTACAAACAAACAAAGGATTTCCTTTATTGTCTGATGGTAATCTTAGCAATAATGTACTTTAGAGAACGGCTATTTTGACTAGCTAAACGAGAATGGATTTGTTAGAAAACAACAAAAATTTCCAGGTAACGGTATATTCATGGCTTCAACATGTGTATAGTAAGGGTAAATAAAATGAATATTACTAAACAAAGATAGAGGGTGGTATCTTTAGATGGATAATAATGTTATTCGAATGTTTTGATCTCTAAATGAAGAATAACGTTAGTTGAACGGTTAGATATTTAGATCGGAAATGACGTCTATATCAAATCAATACATTGTATATTTGTACATTCGTACATAGTGCAAACAAACCGAGGATTCCCTTTATTGGTTGATAAATCCATAAAGTCTTTATGGCCTGGTTGTACAAGTACACAATTTTTCTATCGACTAATCCAACAAAACCTTAATGAAATTGCGCTGACGCCATTATGGGCAGCAACTCACAGCTTACAAACACAAACTTTAAGAACTCCACGTAAAGATATTGTCTGTAATTGTGAAAATAGTCATTAACATTCAAAGAGTTTCCCCGATAAAAAAATGATACATCAGTGGGCAAAATGGAGTGCCTGGAAAACCCTTTGAGTGTTAATGAAAATTATAGACAACCTCTCCGATTACTGATTATTATCATTATTATTACCTTGTATAAGTATTGATCGATAACGCTTTGCATATTAATATTAAGGAGAAAGAAAACGAGTCTGTTTTTTAGAAGCTTGTATAGGGTGTACTCTGAAGTATTTCTGACTTCCAACTAAATTCAAAGGTCCAACATGATAATGTTGTGCTTCAAAGATGAAACAGAATTGAAAACCAAACGTCATATCATTTGGTTTTGACAATTTTAACTTTAATATTACGTATACTGCAAACTATGAAAGAGATTCATCACAAAAATTACTTTGATAAGGAAAATCAATTTAGAAGACGTCTCTATCTTCCAATGTAAAGTAATCAATACTAGAAAATCGATTACTCTTTTCAAATGCTGAGGAACTCTCGAAGTTTTTGGCTTTAAACTTCTTTGAATCTGAATTCAAAATTACTTACTTATTTAGGGGTGTATTGATTTTTTAACTGAAGGTTTTCCATGATACCCATAAGAAGTGTTTGTTAAAGTTTAACATTAGTGCTACCAAATTAAAATGTGCGTGTGCTTGTATGAATTCATATACAAAAAACTTTCTTAGCAGCCTCATTTTCTTTAATCATTTATTCTTTTTATGCTGTCTAAGCCAGATGATACATTCACTGAGTATTAGCGGAAGGTCATTTCATGTAGAATCTCAGAATAATACAACACATTTATGAATATCTCTGGCGGATTATATATCTATTTCTCAATAATGATATTTATATATACATTTATTTGCACGTGTGTATGTATGTATATATATATATATATATATATATATATATATACATATATATGTATATATATATATATATATATATATATATATATATATATGTATATATATATATGTATATATATATATATATATATATATATATATATATATATATATATGTACATGATTAATCATTGTGTCATCCACATTGTATTAAAACTCTTCAGTGTTGCCATACCTAAGAACGCTCAACCCTAAAGAAGAGAGCATTATACATATATATATATATATATATATATATATATATATATATATATATATATATATATATATATATATAATTATATATATATATGTATATATATATATATGGTCAGCATCAAAAATAATAGATACATTTCAAAAAGGTTTTTAAAATCTTTATACAAATTCACTAGATGTGTGTGCGTGTGTGTGTGTGTGCGTGCGTGCTAGCGTGAGTGTATGTGTGTTTGTAGAGAGATAGAAAGGGGGGATGGTAGTGATTATATAAGATTGACGCAATTTATATCACCAAAGAAACTAACCTCTTTTCCCAACTCTGATCAATGAAATACATTCGCCATTTTCTTTGTAAGACAAAGTGTTTCAATAATTGGATGATGTTTTGTTGGATTATTTCCTTTGTTTATGTTGTTCCAACGAACATCGTTTCATCGAAGATGCAAAATACACACATCCACAACGCAAACATACACATTTTCACATACGCATACATGCACATACTCACATGCCACATTCCACATATACAAGCACACATATTCTACACACACATACACAGACACACCCAACATTCTCACATTCTGTGTTTGGGTGTGTATGCGTATTATGCATTCTTTGAGGAAAAGTCGTGTCACATTGTTATTTTGGTCCTAAAAAGAAGAGAATACAACTGATGCATACTCCCGATAGTCACCTATGGAGCTAAAACATAGAACTCAGCCAAGAGACTGACCCACAAACTGAGAAATATGTAACGTGCACATAAGAAGATTATGCTCAACCTCACATGGAGAGATAACAAGACATCACAATAGATCAAGGAAAAAACAGGAGTCTGAGACATCATAGAATCCATTAGAAAACTAATATGACAATGGGCTGGTCATGTTGCTAGGATGGCCGACAATTGATGGACATAATGACTCAAAAATTGGATTCCTAGAGATCATATTCAAAACTAAGGCCGGCAGAATACAAGATGGCGAGATAAAAAACACAAGTTCAGAAAAGGATTGGGTTCGCAACACCCATGATAGAGAGGTCTGGCGAATCCTGGAGAAGTACCATGTCCAACGACAGACGATAAAAGACTAATGATAGTGACCATTACTAGATTATCATCAAATCACCGTAGCCCCACAAACAGTCTGCACGACCGACCAACCAACCAACCGAGTGGACTTGAGATTCTCCTCTCTTTTCACGTCTGGGTGTTTTGGGAGGGGAGGTTCCAGGTGCTCATGGTCATATTTTGGGACTACAACCTTGAAAATAGGTTTGAGTTCACCACTAGGAACCATCCAGAATCATATTTTGTTTTTTAAAAAAAGGGCTTTTCCGGGGTCTGTACGGTCATTTCGGACCATCAAATCTTGTGCTGGTATCATTTGGAAAACTTCAGATGAAAAATCTATTTTTCAAGATGATTTTCGATATGTTTTTTAGTTTGATTTATACGATATTTTTATCACGTCATTAGAACATGACTGATATTATGTTATAAAACATCAGTTACACGAATGAAATTATATTTTACAATGTCAGTTGCGTACTTTAGCGCAACAGAAGACATTTGCTTACTATTATAAGTGGAATTTGTGAAAAAACGTGAAAATAGAACTCACGGACGAGAAAATTACTCGGAATCAACCATATACATTAAGATATGTCCGCAGTTCTTGGATTTTGTCAGTTTTCATCATTGAATGTTTTTTAGTCTGAGTAATTTACCGGTCTTTGATGTTGCTTTTTTAATCTTCTGGTAGAAAAATACACATCAAAGCCGATGAATCATACTATGAAATACGTCTTCATATAGACATACTGCGTTAGATATATGTGTGTTTGTTAGGAAGAACAATTATGTACCTATTTTTCTCTCATGATGATATATATAACAAACGAAACAATTAGAAACTGTCAATCAAAACTGTCAACAAAATTTTCTAAGGTTCTCAAGTGATTTTGACTGGCTGGCTATCTATCTATCTATCTCATTCTGTTCAGATACCTATCTATCCATCTATCTATCTATCTATCTATCTATCTATCTATCTATCTATCTATCTATTTATCTATCTATCTATCTCAATATGTTCATCTCTATATATCTATCTATTTACACATTAGTCTCTTCATATCAATTAATCAATATATCTCAGGCTGGCCACATCAATTTATCTCTCCATCTACCAGCCAACTCATATTAATTAAGCAATTTATCTCAGTCTGTTCATATCCATCCATCTATCTATCTATCTATCTATCTATCTATCTATCTATCTATCAATTTATGTCAGTCTATTCATATCTATTTATGTCTCTTCATTTCTATCCATCTATCTGTGTCTGTTTATATCGATATATCTATTTATGTGTCGCTCGTACAGATCGCATTGGAGCGAGAGGGCTGAACACATTTACTTCCTATCATACCAAAAAAAAAAAAGCATTTTTGTTGCTTTTTGAAAATTTCCCATTCCCCAAATACTTAGTAGGGGGTTCAGTCAGCAATGTACGGTCATGCTAAATTGGCCCCTTAGTTTCTGTCCAGCAGCGTCTATCCTTTTTTTTAATTCGGTCTTTAACTAATACGATAAGAGCTGAGAGATGTTACTTAGTCATTGATCGTACATTTTCCAATTTTAAATTGATCACCTCCCTATAAAAAAGCATGCTGACTTTTGTCACCCAACAGTTTCTGTTGAGTGACTAACCAGACTTGTTATTGTTTTTCTCTTACTTTCCCTCTTAAATTCCACCCCCAAGTAGCCAATGTCATATACGTATAGATGTGTGCATGCTTGTGTATCTGTGAGAGTGTATATATGTGTGCGTGTGAGTGCCAGTAGTTTCTGTCATATTTGTTATTTATTCCGAACCGTGAACCAAAACTATAACAAGAGCTGTCAACAGAGGTTTCTTCACTTATCATGTTCGTCTGTCTGGCTGTCTGGCTGTCTGTCTGGCTGGCTGGCTGTCTGTCTGTCTGGCTGTCTGTCTGTCTGGCTGGCTGTGTGTTTATGTATGTGTATACGTACGTATGTATGTATGTATGTATCTATCTATCTATTTATCTATCTATCTATCTATCTTTCTATCTATGTACGTACGTATGTACGTACGTATGTATGTATGTATGTATGTATGTACGTATGTGTGTATCACGTGGACAGAACACGCCAATGGAACTAGAGGACTTAAAATTTAAACGTTATCTCTTTATAATGTCTAAAGAAAACCTTTTTTCACCCACCTCTCAACCGTTTTTTTCTCAGGGGGGCAATTTGCAATGTAAGTTTTTTTCCAAATTGTTCTGTTTGTTTGTGCCCAGTCAGAGATTTTTTCACTGATGATTTTTGATTGAATTTTATTCAACCTTTGGATTATTGCATAAACTTGCCATTTTTGTATAGTGTAAACCATTCTTTAATAGCCAAACTACCATTGCGATTCTGACAAGTTTGCTGCTTCCAAATGTTGTGTGATAGAACCTTAACCTTAGCCCTAACCAAAACGCTAACACTTAATCTAACCCTAAGCACTAACCTTGACGATAATTCTAAGCCTAACCCTAAACCTGACCCAAAGCATTAACCCTAACACTAACCCTAAACCAAACCCCAAGCACAATCCTTAAACCTGACCCATAGCAGTAACCATGAACGCTAAACGTAATCCTAAGCTCAAATTCAAATACTAATCCTAAACCTGACCCATAACACCAATCATTGAACATTAACCTTGAATCTAACCTTAACTTTTATCCTTTGTAATTAGACATAAAGAAATGTAGTTTTAAATGGTCAAGTTTACTTCTTTTTGTTGTTCTGTAATTGACTTAATTTGTTTTCAATTTGATATATTGAAGTGTAAAGGTGTTTTAATGTTCAAAATTTTAAATAGTCAAAATCACTTCAATATATTCGCTTAACATAGTGAGCTAGTTTCGATATATAATTGCCAACCTTTGAATATACCAGAGTTATTTTAGAAATTCACAATTATTTTGCAGTCTGCAACCACGCCCTTCAGGGGATTCAGGGTAGGGAAGGGGTTGGCCAGCGTTATTGAATCAAAGGGGCCACTGACCAAACTCGACGACGATTATATCGGTAATTATAAGAGAATGGAAATCTACAAAGCAACTGGACCGTAATGATCTTTTTCATGGAAAAGGTTTTCATTTATATCTGATTACCCATCACTACCAAATGAGAGACGTAGGAATCAGGGTTTGCATCGCCATATGCAAATGCATTTACTCACATGCACGAACTCTGAGAGGGGGTTCAGCCTATGCAGGGGAGCTGACAGTTATTTGGATAGAGCTGTGTATTGAAACTAAGTCGAAACGATATGTCCATGAATAAATTAGGTCGAGTCTATCGTTTACTGGCGAACGAATATATTATGACTTGCTAGAAGCAGACGAAAGGACGAGGGTCTTTATGCAACGTTTGCGTGATAGGAGGTTGAAACAGCCTCACATCAAATCATAAAATTCCTCTCATATGCCTTTCTCCCATGAGCGTACACTTGTTTGTGAGTTTGTGTACTCTTGTATGCACATTCACGTGTCTCTCTTTCCTTGAGCCACAGATATCGTTGGCATGTGTTTCCCGAAATTGCAATGAACCGTGAAAATCTGATTATTTACTATGATTTTTATTTTTATTTATCTCATGCAGGTGCACATTCTTTTTCCACTTCAATGCTGCCCTCAAATAAATAAAACTTGTGTGAAAAGGATAAAAACTGACATGGATTTCGTGCCAACTTGTTTATTTGCACATTAGGAGCAGAAAAAATTTCAGTCGTGCTTGTCAATTTATGGGGGAATACGATGCAAGACAGACAGAGATGTTTTTCGGTGTCATACTTTGTTTTTATAGCTACGTATATCACAAACACACACACGCACATATATATGTATATATAATTGTGTCATGCACACACAGCTGTTTCGATGTTACATCTCTTTAGTGTGGCTATAGACTTTCCATTATCCAATGAAATAGTGCGAGGCAGAATTGAAAACTTCACTTTAGACTCGGAGGCCGATATCCTACGTCTGGACTACGGAACTGGACGGTCAGGCTGAATTTACACACAAAACAACAGGGATTTGCTGGTGATGCTATAAATAACAAAAAAGGCGTAACAATATCCTGTAAAACAAAGAACCAGAATGAAAACAATAGGAATAGATAAACAATGTGTTTGGGATTTGTTCAATCGCTTTCACTTTTGAGAATGAAGCTGTTTGTCTTCTCTCTGTCTTCAGTTTCAAATCAGCCCCCTCTCACTATCTTCCCTCTGTCAATGGCCAGCACTAAATTAAAGCTATCAACAATTGAAGAAAGGAAAACCTTTACTGATGGCTCAAAACATTGCAGCCAACAAAGGAGGGGGGCATTTCTGCCAGTCAAATAGGCTCCAAATGGATGGTTATCTGTTTCTATCTATCTATTTATCCATCTATCTCAGTCTGATGTCGATACCCTGACAGATTTTCTGCCTATTCAGAATGCTTTGAATGGTCTTTGGGTGAATTTAAATTATCAGTAGAAGACGATGAGCCAAAGAATTTGACCAACGTGAACATCTTTAACGATCTTGACTTAAGCAGCTATAATGAAGTTGGAAATATTTCCTTTGACGAGGACAGAAGACGATAGCAGTTTTGAATGGATAAAATTGGCTCGATTTTCCAGTGACTGAATCTGATCTGATCTAATCTATATAATTATACTTTTTGGAGCCTTTGTATCAGTTTGGAATACATATATATGTGGGTGGGGGTGCAAGAGAGAGAGAGAAGAATGAATGTAGATTCGACGGAATGTTGAGTAAAGTAGGCAATACAAAAAGAAAAAGACTAAAATCCAATTAGTATATCTCAAATTCTTTATTAAAGTATAATTGCTCACGTTTCGTCCTGGGAATATATATATACATATATATATATATATATATATATATATATATATATATATATATATATATATATATATATATATATATATATATATACATATATATATATATATATATATATGTATGTATGTTCTCAATTTCTAAAAATACAAACAGAAAAGGAACGAAAACAGATCTTATCCGTTTTCGATGTTAAATCACAATGCTCAATATTTAACACCGTAAACAGAGCTATTAATAAATAAAAAAAAGATTACAAGGACATATACCCGGTGATTGTTAACGTTTCGAGCCCCTTTCACTCATCACTAACCGGCAATTCGTATTTTCAAGTGGATTATGAAAATAAACGACCCCTTTATTTTCATAAAATAACATATTCTTCAATTATCTGATCAGGTTGGAATGTTTTTGAATACCTAACGTTTCTTACCATTCATACTAGGTATGTATAAGGACAATTCATCAGACTTACTTCCCCTTTTTTGAATGAACAAAAATGTATAAAAACGAATATAAGATCATTTTGCCTATACCGAAAGTTTATTCTAGCGAGTTTCCACGTATTTTAACGCCTGGCGCTATCTCTTCATACTCAGGAAAACATTCAGCGTTGAGGGTTAAAACATTCAGTACAAAACGGCTCAAAGGAATCTTCACTTAAATCTTTTTCAACACTTACTAAATCGAGTAAATTATAGACATTTTAGAGAACCACCGAATTCTTGAGTAAGAAGTTATTCTAAGATATGTTTAATTGTAAATAAAAATAAAATTCAGACACATCTTCAAAAGTTTCCAATCATTTCAACAGTTCGAGATATAAGTATTGATAATTAGCATTATTCATACTTTCTTGTTTTGTTTATTTATTATCTAATTTAATTTTTAATAAAAAATATTGAAGATGAGCGTTTTTAAAACTGAATTATACCATAAATAAAACATGTATGTGGGTACATCTTGTTAGATTTGAATTGTAATGCTCGAAGTTGTATTTATCAGACAAGGTTTTACGACTAACACGTTATCTGGTGATATAAACAACGCTATTACTACTCTATTTTTACTTCCTTTATATTTACATTACTGATCGTAGCATTCTCTAAGGAATGGCGAAGGTTTGGATCGATACTTAGTTATTTGTACTTTGGACAATTTTTTTTGTTTGAATCAGACCAGTTCCATTTTTTTTTTATATATATGACTAAGTACGGAATAGTTCTTTCGAAATGTGTCGGTTGAGAAGCTTGATGCAATCGAATTTCAAGTGACATTTAATAGAATAAGTATTTCATTCAATCTATAGTAATGAAATGTGCAATAGTTCAAGTAAGGTAATATTTTGATGAAATAAATATTATACATTATGATGACATTCAATTAATTGATATGTAATTCATTACCGAAATTGTAGATATGTATATGAATATAGATGTTTCTAGATCATTTTTGTCACAAATTTAGATGTAATCTTGGAAACAAAGTTGGCAACAGTGTTTGTGTCAGGGTTGAATAATAAGTGACGTAAAGGTTGATTAGCATAAGAACAACATGGGAATAAAATGATAATGAACCTCTTCCGTATACAGACTGCAATCGTTTATCTTCCCTTCTTTCTTTTCCTCTCCCTTTATCTTGTTTATCTATCTATCTGTCCATCTATGTATATATATATATGTGTGTGTGTCTGTCTGTCTGTCTGTTTGTCTGTCTCTCTCTCTCTCTCTCTCTCTATCTCTCTCTCTCTATCTCTATCTCTATCTCTCTGTACATATATGTTTATATTAGTCTGTTCATACCTATCTCAGGCTAGTTATTTCTATCGATCGATTTATATCCTGAATGACTTTCGTGGGCTCCCGTTCATTGTGAGCCAACAACCTTTTTTTCCATAACTCTCAATTCCCTTTGTCCCAACCCAACAATCCACAATTACCTTTCATCTTTTTGAAGTCAACGAAGACAATTCTTTCTCTATAAATTATTAAAAGCTTCTTCTTCCGATCAGCCATTAGATACAGTCTCAATTGACTTCTTTTCAGCAGCGTCTTTTGTCTAAAGAAAAAAGTCTTGCCTCTTCTGCAATCAGATCTCTCTTTAGATTTCTTTATGGGAAGTTTCAATTAACTTTGCACATCTTAACCCCTCCCTTTCTCTGTCCTGATGAATCGTGTCTGTTTTGTCTATTCGCGTTCATCTCTTCAAAAGTTCCCAATGAATTTTAATGAATTCCTCTGATGAAAGGTGGCCCTTGGAGTACGGAAGAAGTGATTGAATTTTTTGGACGAATCCAATAAACGATCGAGAGATTCTTTATTTTGCTTTCTTTGCAATACAAGATGCAGAATGGCCAAGCAGGTAATGACACGGAGAGGGACAAATTTCTAAGCCCGGCTGAGTCAGGTTGGGTTCATATTCGCACTAATGCTATTGAGAAAGGTGTGATTTCATCTCTACCCCAGGCTACGAGTAAAATAGTGCAGAGTGAACTGAGTGCTGTCACTTCGGGTTCTTATCGCCTTTAAGTTTATTTTTCTTGAATAGGCTGCGTCTACCAGGAGGTCATCTCAACGCAATGTCGCTCTTTTCTATCTGAGCTAAACAGCCAGGATTGGAAGTCCAAGAACAGCTTCATACCCAAATCTCGCCCCGTTTATATACCGTCCATGTTAAAATCGCCTCCTGATGGACGCAGTCTCGATTTCTCTGGTAGCTGATTTCTTCATTTGCTTACTGTTATCGCTATCTCAGCCAATCGACATATTCACTTCGTAAAAAAAGAGTGTCGGTTCAAAAAGAGTTCTCAGTAAAAATATATACACATATATATACTAGGTTGGTGGGCTGGTTGTGTCCATCTCTATGGATCACAGTTTTTTCATGTATGCAAATGTGCTGAGTTTTTTTGTTTGTGATGAACGATTGAATTTCCATTGAGTGAGGATAAAAGTATGTAAAGGCCTCAAAGTTCAACAGAGTTGTGCAGTTTGATTGAAGTTCACCAAGAAGTTGATCTACCTTAAGTCTAAAAAGTATCAGATAATTCTTTCTAAAATTGATTTTAACATCCTTTATACATTTTTGAAACTGACAGAAATTGTACCTGAGATTTTTTTATCCAATTTTTGATCTTGTTTCAATGTGGTTTTGTGTATTTTTAAATCATTTTTTAAAGTTTATAAGAATGTTAAGCATTTTGAGATGTATCAGATAAAGTTTGCTCTTTGTCATGTTCCTATATATGAGAGTGAAATGACAATATTTGAAGGCTTGCTACACACACGCACACACATGCACAGACATATAAATATATGTCAGTTTCTATTGAGTGACTAACTAGACATATATATGTATATGTGTGTATGTGTGTGTATGCGTGTGTGAGTTTGTATTTTTGTATATATGTGTGCATATATATGTGTGTGTAAGTATAAGGGTGTGCATGTGTGTTTTCTGGTGTAGCCGATTTAATCTTGCAAAGGAAATGTTCATATACTTACGTCATGTCATCCGGAACATTATTTCCAGTCTTAAGACAGATTCAAGTAGAAAGACTCTAAACTTTAAATTTGATAAACCGATTGGTGTTGAAGCTGAGAACAAATGAATGTTGTTTGATTGGGAAATACATGAATCCACTTCTTTCCAAAATATGGTTAAATTGCAGGCGAGTTGGAACCTTTTTTCCTTTAATGCAATCCATCTTCAGCTTGGGGCTAACTATCCCACCCATGAAATCTACTTGCCACTGACGTCAAAGAGCAGTCCTATGCTTCTTAGTCTGCACGAATAAATCATATAGATACGTACATTGCCAAATCTTTTGATCTGTTGATGCATTGATATGTTGATCCTTAACAACTCACCGACACCTCGATACACATCCGTTTACAACAATAGCATATTAGAGTATACGAAACATGGTGGAATATTGTTCTTCCCTATGATCACCATTAAAAAAAAACAGAGGCATCCAAGCCCTTGACAGTGTGCAGCAGCATCACGTACCAGCAGAGCCAGTGGCTACGCTTAATTGCCCAACTGGGAAAGAGACTTTGTTAACTGAACTTTATTTCACTCCAAAAGAGGAAATAACGCTACATGGTCATAATGATATTCAAGACACTGCAACAACATATACCCAACAATTCAAACATCTCATTTCTCAATGGTGGACCAAGGGGTATCCACGTCACTATTCCAATTCTAATCCAGGATTCCACATTGAAAGACCCAATCCAAATATGATGAGTTGTTCTCGGTGCTTGGATCAAGGTTTTGGAACTGTATTCCCGCCGAGACCACCTTAATAACAAAACCAATGAGCATCAACATTTCTCTCAGCAAAAACCTACACAACCAATTGACACTTGAATACACATCCATAGACAACATACGAGAGAATATTGTATTCAGTCAACATCCGTCCAAAAAAGGTCGAGGAGCCCAACTTCACCAAATGGAAGTTATCAAAATTATCAAAGATATAGATTCGGCGATATTTTAGTAAAAGATTATCCGATAAAGTTGACTGCAAAATTTCACAGGAAGTAGCCTTGTCAATCCCAGTCGTTTTTTTGTTTGTTTGTTTGTTTTTTTCCAAAAAGACAGAATCAATTGAAAAATTCTGAAAAAAAAACTTTGATTATCCGATTAAAGTTAAATTAAATAAACGCTGTTTGATTTTCAGCCGAATCTTTCTTTTCATCTCATAGCAAAGTTAACGCAGAAGATGTCAAATAAGTTTTAATTAGATTCACGATATTTTCGGACAAGTTTCTTCTTGCTGTTAAAAATTGATAATAATATTTAAGTATTTGGGGGGATAGCACTGCCAGTTTATAACATCAAAAACATGTTTCTCTGCATTTTTTGAATATTTTTATTTCTTCTGGTATAATAAACTAAAACATCGGTAAAATTAAGAGGAGATAAAGAATAAATGCTGTGTAGGGATTATCATACCAAACAGTGGTGTTTGTAATTTTGTCATCATTCTGGCTATCTTATAAACTTCACTGCCGATTCCTGATATAATGCGTTCAAAGGATCAGTGAGTACGGGGTAGGCCATGAAATCTGGCAATGTATGAGTTAGGATATCCAATTTTACCAAGACTACCAAAACCCTACAAGCTCGATATCTCTCCATTCATCGGGTACAATACACAGACGGGGAAGGCTACAGGACGGATCAACTGAAACAGTGTGCTTAAAACGAAAAACTATGAAGACAGCAGTCCACATAAGTAAAGAATAACCGGAAGACATTTATCGTTGCTCAGTCAAGAATGAGTGGGTCTTTTGCAAGCGCCTTCTAAAATAGATAATGAGGCACCTTTGCATAGAAATAAGAACGAAAGTTCAGTGAGGCGTCCACTCAAACGTTTAAACACCATTGTAACCAGCTCACGTGACCCTGATTAAATGATAGGTTTAGATAAAATCATCTTTCGTTGAGTACCATATTTCTGGCTCAGAACAGCAGACAAAATTGATTTTAAAGCATAATGTTAGAATATCATCGTTTACGGATTACAATGCCCTAAGTGGAAGATCTCTATAGGTGAGAAGCATCAAACTAAGGGACACCTTTCTACCAAGTTACAAGTAAACATAACTTGAAATAGCTGAGAAACAATATGGGGGCCATCTGATCAACAGACAGGGTCACTAAAAATTTAGGGCAGTGGTTTTTATAGGAAATTTCTTTATTTTTTCGAAATGTAATCACAGGAAATTTCGAGTCGGAACGCTTCGAGGCAGGATAGATATATAATTATTCAATGTAACAAACGATAGCTGGATGAAATGAGTGACGTTGTTTCGATCATTGCTGCCTTTAATTCTATTTCATATTTTGCAAATGGCTGAGTGAGCAATAATATGAAATATGAAGACAAGAATTAAAACAGATCAGAGAAAAAAAAACATTGATAACTTTGAACAAACGGCGTGTTTTCAAGAGAGGTTCGTTCATTCGAAACACAAGTACGAAAGTTTAAGTTTGGATTAGACTTGGTTTGTTAAACCAAATATTGGCTGGAAAAAATGAACATGTGTTAAAAGCCACGTAACACTGAAACGTGACCACAAGGGAAATTATTGAGAATAATTTTAAGACGAAGAAACGAAACATAAAAAAATACTGTGTCCCAGAAATAAAGCGTGATTCATCCCAAAACAATTTCATTGATATAATAAACAAACTACAGATATAATAGACGTAGGAATATGTGAATTGCTACGTGTAAGGTATACGTGTGTAGAGTGTCGTCTATTCCGATGTATTAATTCAGGCAGC
This sequence comes from Thysanoteuthis rhombus, assembly GCA_963457665.1. Classification (NCBI taxonomy): domain Eukaryota; kingdom Metazoa; phylum Mollusca; class Cephalopoda; order Oegopsida; family Thysanoteuthidae; genus Thysanoteuthis; species Thysanoteuthis major. The sequence goes on from OY735216.1 coordinate 631,857, forward strand.
AAGCTACTGATCTGCACATAATTGGACGAAATTCAACGTCGATGATGGCAACTTTTCCTTCTTTTCTGGTTTTCAATTCTTGTGGGTTGGTTTTTTATTCCATGCACCATCGTCCAGATGACTCCCTGCAGAATGAAATCTGGAAGATATGCCAAGTGTTTTTGCTGGCCATTCTATGGTACCACGTCGTCCAAGCCAGCGGCCTTCAAAATTATCATCAATTCAGTTTCGCACAATGTGTTACTGTTTGGTTTAATCGGACGTTACTTTGATGTCAAATCACACGTTACTTTTAAGATAAATCAAACATAAGACACATCGACATTATTTTTGACAAATAGAGTGTCACTTTTGGGCACTCCATATAGTGACACATTACTTTATCAAAGCCAAGAGACGAAAAATAGGTTTGCATTCAAGGCGAAGAATGAAAGACGTGAAAGTTGGAAGTCATTTCACGTCTTTCTAGTCTATAGTGCACAATCTAATAGATACCACAAAAGAAGGAAAAATTCTTTTCAACATGGAGCGTCCAGAAGACATTGTGTCTTAGTGAAGCAGGATTTTTAATCAAACAACGTTCCATCGAGAATGCATTACACACACACACACACACACACATACATGCTACAAACACAAACCAAAACACACGCACACATTTGTGTATGCGCACATATGTATGTGTTTGTATGTGGCAGGGGTGCATGATTGTATGTGTGTGCATAAATGGGTTGTGTGAGCATGGATGTGCATAAGTAGTATATGCAACGTGTGTGTTTATCTAAAACGTATTTATGTGGTATGCGTAAGCATGTGCATATGTGTCTTGTGTGGGTAAGCGTATGTGTAAGTATATGTGGCCTACCTGCACACGTGTACATGTGTGGACGATATACGTGTTTATGTGTGTTCGTATGAGGCTTGCATGTATTAGATATGTTTATGCATGCATGTATGTGCGTATGAGTGTATTCGTTGCGTGTATGAGTGAAGTTTGCTTCCTTGATGAGGCATAATTCGATTAAAAATCTTAATGCTAGTTTTAAGAGAAAAGTTTTTTGTAAATGTTTATTGTTCAGGGTTGTAGAAAACGAAATGACTGTCTCCTTCAGAAAAGAGTCATTTCTATTGCATATATTCATAAAGAGTTGGAGAGCACGAAGATCGAGCTGGAAAGAAGTGAAGAAGATATATCCTAGCGAGGACAGTTGTAGAGTAAGGACAGTTTTTACTCATTTGCACAGAATGGTATTTGTCAAGAAGAGGTGCCCCCTTCCGTAACCATTTAGATGATATGACAGTGGAAAAAAAGAGAAAGAAAGTTGTTACTCCGGTAACTTTTAAAAGAGAAGAAATCTAAAACTGTAACCATCTATACGAGCATTTATGACCTCATGTTAATCAGGTGACAGATATACAATGACCATTTTTTCATGATAACATGCAGAAACAGATTGTATCATGTTTATTAGATGCAGTTTTTTTCCGATTGGAAAATATTGTGAAACGCTAGTCGAATGTCTGAAACAATACTCACCAAATTAGGGGATATGAATCAATATGAAAAATACACATCCCCTATCGTGATTTGAATTTACGACTAGCTGATTACTAGGAGATAGTCTTATTGACTAAGCTATATTGACAATTATTAGATATTCACGGACATTTATCATATAGATACGAATGGTCTAATTTCATTCTGATAGATAAATACAAGAAATATATATATTTATAACTTTTTATTTATTATATACGTATATAGATTTGGTTATATATATATATATATATATATATATATATATATACATATATATATATATATATATATATATATATATATATATATATATATATATATATATAAAAGGCAATAATTGAAGGAAAATAGATCTTTAGAAGGAGTGAACTCTTTTGGTGACATAGTAGAATATACATATTGATATTTCAAACTTAACCCGGGAAACACATGACTTATTTATGTCATACAACAAATTTAGCACCCAGATCATTTTCAATTCCAGATTAATGGATAGAAAATAAGTCACAAGAGAGTATGGTAGACGTCATACTGCAAGACTGGCATACATGAACGAATACAGAGGAATACCGATGATATTTGAATGAAATTTATAAGCAGACTTTTCGGTTTGGAATTGCAAGGTTTTGACACATGGAATGCTCTCATGGACAACAGATTCGTTGGAATATTGATCCATTTAAAGGAAAATCACTGAACCCCCATCTTTCTCTCAGTCTCTCTCTCTCTCTCTGTCTCTCTCTCTCTCTGTCTCTCTCTCTCTCTCTCTCTCTCTCATACACACTTGGATAACATTGGTGAATGGAGAGGGGAGACATGCTGCATGGGCAATACTTTATTTTTCATCCAAACTTACCCAGGCCTACGCTCAGGAGAGACTGAAAGCATGACTTGATGTGCGTGGATCAGTGGCCTTCCGGGAATTATGGAGCCACCCAGACTGCATTGAGGGTCGGGAATGTATGTTCATGAAACGATAAAAATGAAAGTATTTACCTGACTAGTTCCTGGTTCTCAAAGACACAGATTTTTTGTTTTTTTTTGTCAGAGCTGATCCAAAGTGTCAGCAACACGGGCACCTATAGATAGAGGGCGCCTGTCATACTCCTGGGAAAGTAGGACTTTTTAAATACAAATTAAGACATGGGAAAATAAATAAGTTGAACAGTAAAAGCAAAAAAATTCCATAATGTGGATTCAGATCTTCAGGAAAGGTTGACAGTTAAATACTTTCTGTAGGTGGTGAAACAAGGTAAAACAACAGGCAAAGTTATATCCCTTGGCTGAAAATAGGCTAAATTAATCGATTCTTTGTAATTTAGGCTATTGATAATTAGCATTAATCAGTAAATCAGGCTTTTAGGAATATATATATATATATATATATATATATATATATATATATATATATATATATATATATATATACGTATGTATGTATATATATGTATATATATATATATATGTATATATATATATATATATATATATATATATATATATATATATAAGCCTAGTTTCTTAAAGTCAACTTCTATCCCCTCTGAAGATTATTTCTGCAACTTTTGTGTTGTATATATGATAAATAACAAATTGTAAAAAATATATTTCAGTATGAATTTATTTATTAAAATGAAATAAGCCCTCGTATATTTTTAACATATTTTCGTAGTTACGTAAGACTTGTCGATTTAGTTAAGTCAATGAAAGAGCCGCCCACGAAATCACAGGAATGTTAACTTTAAATATCGGTTTGGTTTAGCGTGACGAGTTAAACGGAGAGCGTCTGTGATGGTTAGGGTTTTTTGTTTAATCTTGTGATGGTCTTTTTTGTTGTTACGGAAGAAAAACGAAGTAACCCCAAGGCTTGAAAAATTAAGTGATGATTGATGTTGTTGATGTTGCTGGTTTTGTTATTGTTACGGTAGAATAATGACGCCAACTCCTGTCTAGAGTTTGACAATATGTTTATTTTTTGCAAGAAAAGAAAAGTAAATAAATAAATGGTGCTAAAGTTCAGTTTGTGTACAAAGAAACTACTATTTTTATTGATATCTTCCTTTTTCGTGTTAACAACATCGATGTCCATTCATGATTTATAGTCAAATCTCGATTCAGACAACCTCGTTTCTCTTCCGATGATAAACAACATCTGATATGTACGGAGACTGCACGTCATATGTCGAAAAACATTAATGTACAAAATAAAATGAATATAGCCGATTAATCTCTTCGTCTTTGAAAACAAAGCCATTGCGGAGTGAAATAACGACATAATTTGTTCCGACCCGATGGTCTTCTAAGACTCGGCTGCAGTCTATTTGCTTTGCAGGTTTCAAATCCCCCAAAACTGTAGCCAATTAAATGGGAAGACAATATCTCCATACTTGCAGACATCTATTAAACTCAAGTCAAAAGTATCGGAGCCACCAACATTAAACATCGGCTCAGATTGACAGGCCATGAGGGACGAATGAGTTACATAAGACTTCCTTGACGGATCCTCTAGAGCAGTGATTTCGAAACTACGAAAACTCAAAGACACTTTCTAAAATGGTATTATCCTGGCAGACCTCTATTTTCATCATTTGACATGTAGACAGTAGTACTGAATTTCAAGAATAAGCAACTTTTGACCTTTAAATTCATTTTACTTAAACGTTTTTCGCTTCATCAAATCCCAATATATACAGATTTCTGTACAAAAATTATGTTCATCGATATCTATACAATGATTGCTGACGTCCCTCTGCCACAACGTCGTATTTAATATTTGGTGTCGATTCTCATGTCAAGTTCAACATTCAGTTAGTTTTTCTTCATTTCGTTTATACAACAGCATAGCAGAATTCTGTTCACAAAGGTAACTTGTACAAAAGAGCCCAGCTATGTTAATTTCAAATTGACAGAATCAACTTGAATTTTCAACTGCGGACCCCAAACAATATTTGACAGACCCCACGGATCCCAGTTTCGAAACCACTGCTGATTGAATTCTGCACCGGCAAAAGACACTGTGGCTCCCATCAACACATTTATTAAGATCATTTCTGACTGTGAAGGCCAAGATCAAACCAGAGACCACACGGCTGATCCCGAAGTCTGGTTTCCAAACCATCTTAGAAGCTGTCCACCAGTTTCAACCGGTGCCTTGCAGAAATGAACTCAATGAACGACAAAGTCGGTCATAGAATGTTGAACACAGACTCTCCCAAAGATTCAACAGATAACTCTATCGCAGGTGTCACGACATCAATTTATCCTGAATCTTATTTTCAGTTTCGCATACGATTTCTGGAGATCCACCTTGTGATTCCTGATGTCCAATGGTTGTTCCCTTGCATTCGCAACATGACCTACCTATTTCAGTTTTGCGATGGAATTCATATCTCTGACTCTTTCTTTTCTCTTATTATACAGTGTCTTGTGATCTCTCCGTGTAAAGCTGAGCATGATTTTCTCTTGAGCACGCCGGATATTCGAGTGTTAATCTTTTGGCTTGGTTCTAGATTTCCAAACCAGATGGATCGGCAGGGCATATTAGTTATGGACCCTTCTTTTCAGGATTAATGAGATTATATATATAAATGGTTGACGACATGTTCACCAGTAACATGTTATTATTAATCAATAGTAAATGTTTATGGACTTTTCCGAACGAGAACACTTGCCCAGATAATTTAATCTTGATGTCCAGTCGCCATTTGTTGGGCGACCAGTGGTCGGGTGTGTGAATTCGCTCTTTTCCAATTTATTATCTACTTTGAACCGTTATGTGATTATTGATGTTTGATTGAACTTAGTAAGCAGACTTCTCGGTTCGGAATTGCAAGGTTTTGACACTTGTAATGCTTTCATGGACAACAGATTCGTTGGAATACTGATCCATTTAAAGGGAAATTATTGATTCTCTCTCTCTCTCTCTCTCTCTCTCTCTCTCTCTCTCTCTCTCTCTTTCTCTCTCTTTATTATACGTATATACAGTCACGTGTCTTCAATAAATGAACTCATCGACATCAGTCTTTGCACATCTATTTATCTATCTATCTATCTATCTATCTATCCATGTACCCGTATGTATGTCCACAAATCTATCTTTCTATTTATATATATATGTTTACTTATTATTATTATTATTATTATTATTATTATTATTATTATTATTTGCAATCTCATACCAGTTGCCTGCTGGTAACCGCTGGAGTTTGAGTGACAGCAAGTCTCCACAAGTCTCCAGCCCTTTTCCCCTAGTTCTCATAGGCCAGAAGTAATACTGCAGTTTACAGTTTCACACCGGTTGCCCAGTGGTCATTGCTGAAGGCTGAGTGATAATAAGTTTCCCCAGATCTTCAGCCAATATCTCTTCTCTCCTTTGCCTATCATGCCAGTGCTGTGGTTTACGTTTCCGCTTTCATTTTCCTTCCTCTGTTAGGTCACTGTTAACAATCAGTGTTGCAGTCTTTATATTTCTAGCACTTTCCTCAGTATCCGTGCAGTTCCCAGCAGTGCTATGGTCTGTACAGTCTCAATCCTTCCCTTTATCCCGATCTCCTCCAGTCTCACCCTCAGTGTCTTTGGGACAGTTCCTATTGCGCCCACTATGACTGGCATGACCCCGGCTTTCATGTTCCAAATCTTCTTCAGTTCTCTTGATAGATCCTTGTATTTTTCCAGTTTTTCACTCTTCTTCCTCTTTACTCTATGGTCTACAGGTACAGCCATGTCTACTATTTGGCAGGTCTTCTTCTTCTTGTCTACGATTATCAAGCCCGGTCTTCTTGCCCCCAACAAACAATGACCCTAAAATAAATCCCAATGATAATTTAAAAAAAAAAACACGTACACCCACTCTGAACCTACCTAGATGGCATCAAAGACATACCAGCAACCAAAAAAAAAAAATTCAAAATTCAAATTCAAAAACACACACACTCCACAATATCCTCTTTTGATCTCAGTGAAATAAAAACAATGGGCCAAGCCTCACAGATATCTGTAGATTGAAGCTGCACTAATAAATAAATCACTATAGGCCAACGGAAAAGACCGTGGGAAAATAAACAATATACATTGGAGATGATTTTAATAACCCCTATTCATTCACAACTCCCTCTGAAGGAGATGATTATACAGTGGAAACCATTTAAGGAATATGTATAGTAGACGAAATAAAGATGAAATGAAATCATTTTTACTTCTTCAAACCAGCAATAAACGAAAGCATCCGAAAGTTGGAGAAGCTTACAAAAAGGTCTAATAGACTAGGAACGACGATCCTGTTTAATGAAACGCACACACACATATATATATATATATATATATATATATATATATATATATATATATATATATATATGTGTGTGTGTGTGTGTGTGTGTGTGTGTGTGTGTGTGTGCATGTGTGTGTATGTGCAAGTGTGTGTGTGCTGATGAGTGCAGCAGGCAAAAAATGTTACCATTCACTCGGTATGTATTCTTATAATTCTGATTTTTATATCTTAATTGCTGTATTGACTGTGTTAAATGTGAATAAACATCTAAAAAACCTGTTTTTTATTTTCTTTTTTTATATTTTGAAAATGGAAAGTATATCATGAACTATATATATGTGTGTGTGTGTGTGTGTGTGTGTTATTATGAACTATATATATATATATATATATATATATATATAATTATGTCAAACTCCCAAACTTTATTTTGACAATTCTCACCAAAAATCTGCGAGAAACGATACGTAAAATTCACATCCCTTACCGTTATTTGCACCGACTGATCGGCAGAGGGTTGTGAGACTGACTGAGCCAAATTGACAAGTTTCAGATATTTGCGAAAATTTATCGTACAGATACGCAAGGGCTTATTTCATCCAAACAGAAAAACAAGTACAACATAAGAGTTGTAGTAATCATCTGTTGTCAGAACAGATGTTAGAATGGGGTCTGATCCTGCAGTAACCTTGTATCGTTAAGTATGGCGTCAAATCAACCCGCCTGCTGCAGAGTTTCTGGAGCAGAAGTTCCGTAGAGATGAACAGGGTTGACAACGAAGAGAAAAGATCGGAAGAGCCCAGAGGAAGCGAAAGAATCAGAAACTAGATTTACCAACATCGACGACGACGACGACTCAGCAGTAGAGAAAGAGTCAGAAGAGCAGATACAGCGGCTGAAAGACACTGAGATTGAAGACTTTGCCAAATTGATCAAGGCCTCACCCATAAGAAATGAGGAAAACCCACGAAAGATTTATTGTGAATCGGAGTCTCCTCCAGAGTTTCATTATTAGAGTATTGATCAGCTAAATCGGCTCCAAGATTAAAATCAACATAGACAGATGAAAGAAAACCAGAAAGCTTTGCAGAGAGCGAATGCCTCAGCCTATGCTGTTGTCACTAAAAATGAATGAAAGTTACTCCATATATGCAACGGTGCAGGGGAGGTAGCTCTAAAAAAATTCTGGATCAACCCCTAAATTTAATCAATTTTCCTTAGCCCATCCCTCCTCAAAATATCATTGGAATTCATTTAGAACTTTTGGAGATATTGTGTGGACAAACAGACATACTAGAGCATATTTCGGCTGATGTGATAACATAAGAATATCTTCCATTGGAACTTGTAGTGTGGATGTTGATTGTGTCCATAGCTAATTCCGAATTGGTTAAAAGGCTTTTGTTTGGGATAAGCAAAGGAAACAGACAGCTACAATGGAGAGCTTATTGTAGTGTGAAGGGTCTAACAATCTGTGTGGAAAAGTCAGAAGTAATTGACATTTAATGTCAGCTTTTGTTTCAGCAACCGGACCCAGTCAAGGGATTCAGTTATTCAATGTTCGCTGATCTGAAGAAGAGGATCCCCTCGGCTACGATTAAATGTCACACTGAATCACTTTGGAACAAGAAACTTTGGAAACTTTGGATTCCTACTATAATCCTCTAAATGTTTGTCATTACATTTGATGAAAACCCTGGCACCACATAGCATATTTGCATGGAATTTTTCTGTGAATCCTATTGAAACCCCTTAGCAGGTTTCTAGCAAGTTAGTTTTTGAGCAGATTTTTAGTGCAGAAGCAGTCCTATCTTCAATGTGAATTTATACCAAGTTGGTCCTTTATTTAGTGTCAAGCAGCATTCACGTTTACCCAGAAGATTACAATCTTACTAATACAGACATGCAGACATTAGGGGAATTATAAGACTAGCAGAAAAGATCATACGTGATGTACGTTTTCAGCTAGTTTGCAGAATGCAAGCAGTGAAATGGTCAACGGTGCAAACAATACAATAGGAGAGCCGAGCTCAAATTCCAAGTCACCTGACATTCACTTCGCACCAATAAATTTGGGAAAAGCATGAATCGATCTCTCACCTCGGACTATTCAAAGAACTGACTGGGCTCTCTAGCCTTGAGAGGCAACAGGTCTTAAAGGGGAATAACTCTGAATCCTGAAACGCACGGAGGGCAATCAGAAACCACTCCACTATCCATCCCCAAAATAATCAATGCCATGCACAATTCAAAGCCACCCAAAGGGATATGGCACCAATTGGGCCAAGAACTGTGAATGTTACCTGCATTTCACTCAACTGGGATCAAAGTAAAACTAACCTGACCGCTCCAGATTAAACACTACTAATTTTATTCCGACTGAAAATAATTACTCAAACTTATGTATTATATACACACACATATATATATATATATATATATATATATATATATATATATATATATATATATATATATATATATATATATATATATTGAAGAATATAAAAATATTTTTAGTATAAATGTATTTATCTATTAGAATAAAATAGGCCATAGCGTATCTGCAAGATGAATTTTGAGGATATGAAAGACTTTTCAGTTTGGCTCTGTTAGTAAGAGAGACTGCTACCACACACAAGACTCAGTAGAGAAATCTTCATTGTATAGATGTTGATCATCGAGAACAAAAATTACGGAAAACTCTAGGTTTGAACCTCAGTTTGACAAAATGCAACGAATTGAATAGTTAAAAACAATTCAATCGCATATGCAATGAAGAAGAAGAAGAAGAAGAAGAAGAAGAAGAAGAAGAAGAAGAAAGAGTTAAAAATAGAAATGTCTTCATTTTAAAATGTATATAAGTGAGTTGTGTGTAATGTAAAAAAAACAACTTATTCAAATTTATTAGGATTTGTTCAATATATTTTTCATAATTTTCAGTTTGACAAGTTTAATTTAATTGATTATGAATACAGTAGAATACCTAAGAATTCTCTGAATTTAAAAGAGAATTGATAAATCATATTTCTCAAAATCATCCAACACAAAAAATAATTGAAACACTTGAACTATAAAGGGAGTGTGGTCCTACCTTGGAAGTATTATTCTGCTGACCATACCCCCTCCCACCAAAAATATTTCAAATAAATATAAGCCTATTTTGTTTATATCGCGTTAAAACAAACCACAAATATAAAAATAGATGTTTTCCATGATTGTTCTCCTTATAATACGATTTGGCAGCTGCGATAAAAAAATTTCGGTGCATTTAATAATCTTTTTAAAGTTATTTGAAGGATAAACAAATACGTTGTTTTAATTTGATCAAAAGTTCATTTAATCAGAACAAAAATATGAAACAACTTTTTTTTCAAAATCAAAAGTTTGTGAAATCAGAGTGAAATCAGACTTTAGGCAATTTCACTGACATGCACACACATACGTATGCAAGTGCACATACAGACAGATAGACAGATACACACACATACACACGTATCTATGTGTGTGTATGTATGTGTATCTCTGCAAGTCTATGTCTGTGAGTCTGTGCATGCCAGGAAAGTCATTTAGTTCCGCCGGGAAAAAAACATGTTCGCTCATGGATGAATGTCTGTTCACAGAGTGTAGTAAGTTGTAAGCGAAGAGGAAATCATGAGTCACGTGGACAACCTTTTCCGAAACAACAAAGTTAGATGGAGAGCGAAGAGGCCGGAGAGTGAACGTCATGGAGACGGGAAACTGATGGTTTGTGTTCACTCGGCACTAATACCCTTGGAAAAGGCATGAATCAATCTCTTCTTTGGCGTATTTTAGGGGTGCCTTAGTTCTGTAAATATAATAACATACACTGTTTCAGCCAATTCTAGATCACGATCACACAAACAAGTCAACAGAAATTGAATTTCAGTATTCTATAATCATTGTAACGGGTCAACACGCTGGTCTTCTTTAGGGAGTTTATTGCATCGGCAAATATTTCATTTTCATCTAGTATCTTCCTGCAGCCGCTCCCAAAATTAACTGAATCAATGTAACTCACTAAGAAATAACATTACTATTCATATATTCATTTGGGATTGAATTAAATCGCATAGTTCATACTGAGTGTCTTCAAAAAAATGCAACGTCAGAAAGGGAAATTAGCTGATTGGCTTGACTGAGGATACATCTAAGCGATGAATTCAAGGGAGGCAACTCCAAAGTTCCTTGTAAAATGGTATTTCCCTGCCATGTCATCTTTTGGGGGATAATCTGTATCAAATCGAAAATTTATGAACAAACAGATTCACGTCTAGCACGTAAGAAAAACATTCTGAGTCAAACGTTTATTTCAATTCACTTGTCTTGATTATGTACTTTTTACTTTTACAATATTCACGGCTATATGCCCATTTCTCGATTGAAAATTGTACCTCTGTAATAAACAGTGCACTTCTCCTATTTATCTCTCTGTGGCAATGGACTCTTCAACTTAAAAGAAGCTATTCTGAATATATGAATAACCCCTATCCACCATTTAAAACAATGGACTTTGCCATCTTCTTCAGGGAAGCTGATCCCTCCTCTCACTGTCCTTCCTTATCGAAGAAAAACCCAATACAAACAATCTCTGACCCCATCTTTCACGGACCAAAACTTGACTCCCACCTACACAGATACAAACACCCCCGCACTTACAAAAAAAAAACCCACAATACAGAAATATCTCCATTTTTCTCAAACTCAAACATGTAAACAGCACACAATTTTCTCTATGTCACTGCAAGCTTCTCTGAAAAAAGATGGCTGGCACCCATGAAAATCCATGGAAATTTGCCTGCGTGATAATAAAATCTTTCAAAGTGTAGCGCCTGCTTTTTTCTTGAATTCTTTTCTCTTAATCTCCCTTTTGTCACTTCCATCACTATATATATACATAAATATATATATATATATATATATATATATATATATATATATATATATATATATATATGAGTGTGTGTGCACACATATATATATATATATATATATATATATATATATATATATATATATATATATATATATATATATATATATATATACATAGAGAGAGAGAGAGAGTAAAATCAACAAAACAGTTACATGGTAAACAACTGATGATACCAACAAGAAAAATTCGCTCATAGTACCAAAATATCTTTTTCTGAGAAAAACATAAAACCACTGAAAAAATGATATAAAACATATTAACAGATATTTGGAAATAATTCACTGGAATTCTATAATTTCGCAAAGTAAAAGAAACCAAATTAAATAGGAAAAGTAAGAGTTGCGAATCGTTGAATATCTCAAAACTAACTTCGCTTCCTACCCCCCATCTAATTTCAAATCCCATTGTTGACCGCAAGGCAGCTAAGCCTGGCCGACTAATTACTTCACACTTTAGGTCAGCAACCCGAATTGGTAGGCGGAGATGGAATTTCTGAATAGGTAAAAATGGTTTAAAAGACTATCTCTTCACCGTGTATTTCAGTTCGTCGATAAAAAAAACAAACTGTGTCGTGGATGTTTCATTTTTAGATAAATATCACATTAATGATTCAAAACCTACAAAAACTCCATCAGTTATTCATTGCTACTTTTAAATATTTTCCATTTTTTTCCAGACGATGAGTCGAAAAGTGACTTATTGTCTGGAATATTTCAGATCGTTAAAAATCTAGTCTTTTTTTAATGTGTGGTTGTTTTAGTACTTTAGTAGCAAGATTTTTATACATTTATTTGCATGTACTTCTTGGCATCTTGTTCTTGGACCCTAATTTAGATCCTTTTCAATTCATCCAACCTTTTTTTTTAGCTTATTCTCTCTTCTATGAAGTAATCTTTAAGTATTACGTTAATGAAATAGGATTTTAAACATATCCATGTTGAGCTACTTTTTGCTAAAGTTCTGGCTAATTTTGTTCTAAACGTATCTGGCAACTCTCGAGGAACACGCATGTTTATTTTCTCTTCATACAAATTTTGGCTTTGACTGAAGAGGAAATGTAACACACATATATATATGTGAGTGTGAGAAAAGTCATTTACTTCTACCAGAGGAAGCGTATTCGCTCAAGGATGAATGTCTGTTCAGAGAGTGTAAGAAGTTACAAGCCAAGAGGAAAGCACGTGGACACAATATATATATATATATATATATATATATATATATATATATATATATATATATAAGTATTTTTATCATATGAGTTTAAAAGTGCAACTGTAGTAGTAGTAGTAGTTGTAGTAGTGCGAAACTCGTTTTATTAAATCATCAATTATTATTAGCCCTGTTATATTGAATTATAATCACTTACCTTTAATAGTCCCTTTCTGAAATAAGGGGCATTATATATTTCTTACAAATACGCAAAAACAATATATATGTGAGAAATACATACTTTGGATTTTATACACGCACACGCACACACACACACACACACACACACACACACACACACACACACACACATATATATATATATATATATATATATATATATATATATATATATATTGTACAAACCAGTAATATAATATCTGATGTGTGGTGGATTTATTTTATCAGGTGCTTGTATGATCCTGCCCACTTTGAGTTTCTGGTAAATGATTCGATCTACATAGATCCCTATTTAGGACGTTTTGGGGTCTATATATTTCTGGATGGTTTTATTTTCAAGGGGGAAGGTGAATTCATGTCCGGTAGTTATGAATTACTTGAGACAATAAAGACACTTTCTTTATCAGTGTGTTGTTAATCCATCAGCTCTTTGTGGTATGTTTCTTCTCAGAAAGTTTTCAATTCCTACTCATGTCTGTGAAAGGGTTTACTCTTACATGGCCATAGTTGTTTAATTCTCGGTAGGATTGCTCCTATATATCCAAGATAATCAGGAGGAGGTGATCAAGTCGCTTTTCAAGTGGCTGAAGATATGATGATAACAATGTTATTAGTAATACTGCTTGTACTATGATTAATAAAGAAAAGATGAATGATGGTTGATTTTTGTACGCCTGTATGCGAGGTATTAAATCATGTGTCTATCACTGTATTTGCAAGTGATGATTTAACACCACAAAAATCCATCACATAGTAAATGACTGGAGAACTTCGTGCTGGTCCACGAACAAATTTGCAAATCTAACAACATATTTGTGAAAGGACACCAGACTAACAAAATATACGAAATGAATTGCTAAGTCTACAACAAACGCCTGAGAAATAATATCACTCCAAATAACAAAATAGTAAAACACCAAGAGGAATATTTACAATGCAGCTATAAGTAACGAAAGCAAAAGCATCACTGACCACACAAGTAATGGAGTTGGAAAAGTACAGAGAAAAAGATACTAATGCGGGACTACAGACTGGACTTCTGAAATAACTCCTCTAATAGACTAATTACCCCTCTAAATCCCAAATAAGGGACGTTAGCAAATAGACTAAAAGACATAAATTATGGCATCAAACTACAATAGAGCTAAACCAACGAATAAACACAAATGATACCATTACTTGGTTTAGTAGCATTAATCAAAAAACACCTGTGCATCTATACAGTTCGATGTAATGGACATCTTTCCTTCACTATTCAAATGAATCTTCGAAGAAGCCATGGAATTCGTGAAGATCTAGAACAACAATAGCAAAAAATGGAATAGAAATAACCAAACAACGTAGACAAAAGGTACCAAGAACAATGCACTGAAGAAAAACGATGTTTTTGGCTTTGATGTTTCAATGGCGAGACTTAATCGGTTTGTACATTATATACAACCTTACTAGGAAATTAGATTTCCAAAATATACGACCCTAATGAACTTATGGTAAATTAATTGTAGAAAATAGCAGCGCTGAAATACGACAAAAATAACAGAATACATATTTTTAATCTAATCACCCAAACAAAATCATAGAAAAGATCCCTAAATCAATAAAAACTAGGCTAATATACGATTCCTCAAATGGCATAATATACAAAACTGTAAAGAAAAATACACTAAAGCCCTAAAGGATAGCGATTTTACCGAAACTTGCTTCAAATACGATGAAAAATTGAAATCCAATAGAGTAAACTACAGCATATATATATATATATATATATATATATATATATATATATATATGTGTGTGTGTGTGTGTGTGTGTGTGTGTGTGTGTGTGTGTGTGTGTGTGTGTGTGTAAGAAAATCATCTGGTATAGGCTGCCATTCAATCTACAAGTAAAAACCAACATGGGGAAGATATCCCTTCAACTAAAAGAAAACTACTTCCACGAGCAACACACTATGTAAAATATTCAACAAGAACAAACTGACAATTAATTATGGTTGATAACTCTCAAAGATTCATAACGAAGCATAATGATACAGTAATAAGAAATAATACGGGTGTTGAAAATTTAAATAAACTAATCTGCAACCGTACAAAGAGCAGCAAGTGTCCTTCACAAAACAAATGTCTCAAATTGAATAAGCAAAAAAAAACCCTTTGAAGTGGAATGTTATACACGAATATCAACAACACCATTTGAATTGAGATTAGCCTACCATATATCATCCTTTGCCAACGACAAATACAAAAACAACACATCACAATCCACACATTACTGGAGTATAATAGAACGCATCTTCATACCCACAGAAAAATGGAAAATGATAAAATAAGCACACATATGCCAGAACATGGAAACCCCATGCTACCTATACCTAAATGTGAAATTAGAAATTCTCACCTTTACTGAAAAAACAAGAAAACAAAGAACGGAATTACCGAATAGAAAAAATGAAATAACTGAAAAAGAACAACTTGATCGCCTTCTCATTATTATCTTCATCATAATCATCATCATCATCAGTCTTTAACGTCCGTTGTTGGACATAAACCTGCCCTAGGATCCGCCACATCCCTCTATTATGGGCGTCACGGAGCCAGTATTTTATATACATAGAAATTAACCCTACTAGAACGTAAAAATAATTAAGTATAAACAACTGAAATCATCCAGAAGTGAATCCTCACACTAGGGAGCAGATAAAAGTAGAAATAGAATAATTCCTATGACGAATCATACCACAAACAGCTGAGGAATTAACAACATACTGATAAAGAAAGTGTTTTTAACATCCCAAGTAATTTATAACAACCAGACATGAATCCGCGTTTCAAATGGAAAATAAAAACAAGCAGTGATCAACAACAGAACAAGGAAATGCAAAATAGAATAACGGGAAAGTTCTCCACCCCTTCCAGTAGCATCCTAAATAGGGATTGAAATTAATCGGATCATCCGCCTGAAGGATCAAAAGCTGCGCAGAAACATAAACATGTTTGTGTAGCGAATCTTTTAATTCATTTTATATACACGTATATATTGAAAAAAAATTTTAAACAGTAAAATATCTTTATATGGTATTTTGATGTGTAAGACATCTCTTCGGGAGAATGGATAGTCTTTGCAAGTAAGGTGGATTCCACAATATCTCATAATGTGTGACTTGTTGCAATGAACTTCCAAATAAGGTACTTTAATTTTTTATGATTAATATTCAGCTCCTTTTTGGCACCTACTTTTTCGAATCGGCAATTCTGATCTAAAAGGATGAAAATAGTCAACTGCCACAGATTCTTCTCAGAATATAAATAAGTTCTGTTTTTGTTGAGTTTTTTTTTTCTTCTCATTTTTACGCACTGCTTGTTGAAAGAAAGAAAGACTTGTGTTGTGGTGACACTCGAAATACATTTCTGTCACGCCTGCAAGGTTGCAGAAATTAACAGACATATATATATATATATATATATATATATATATATATATATATATATATATATATATATATATATATATATACATATATATATATACATATATATATATATATATATATATATATATATATATATATATATATATATATATATATAGGAATAAATCAAGCAAAGAATCACACTTGGTTAGTAAGCCTTCGGGAGGGCAAGCCCAAACTCCAAAAATAAGAAAATTCCACTTGTGCTAAAAACAAGGGTATACAACCAATGCATACCCCCAATAGTCAACTATGGAGCTGGAACATGGAACCTAGCCAAAAGACTGACCCTTAAATTGAGAACCAAGTGACTTACGCAAAAAAGAGTCATGAACAACCTCACATGGAGAGATCACAAGACAGCGCAGTATATTGGAGGAAAGACAGAAGTCCGAACATTATGATTCACAAAATGGATCCACAGTGATCACAGGCGAGACCGGGCCGACAAAGTATAAGATTGTATGAAAAACTAGGGCAGTTCAGAAAGTACTGGCTCCGTGACGCCCATGATAGAGAGTTCTGGTGAATCTTGAGGAAGTCTTATGTCCAACAACGGATGCATGTGTGTGTGTATGTGCGTTTGTTGTATATTTTGACAGCATTTTTCTTTTCCGAAAAGTTTAATAAAGACGACTGATAAGAATAATTTTATTATTTCTTTTTAGTATGACAGAATAATTTTAAAATGCCATCCACTTTCTCCTTCCACAGCAAGAAATTATTTTAGATTTGTCCAACAAATTTAAATTTCTTAAGTGCCATTCAATTTTAAAATGATACACATAAATATTGGAACTCATAAATATTTTAACTCCGAAGTAAAGTAATTGATATTTTTCTTATGCTCTAAAACCAGGTGATACGACAAATATGACTGAAATATAAGTAATAACTGAATGACCATAGCCACCAAAGGTGGCAATGGGTTCTATTCTTTTTATATGTATTTTCCCAGTGCTTTTGGCCATGCCTGTCTTTCAATGTTCCAACAGTCCTGGCCATAATGTATTGTCTTAAGGCTTGAAAATTGGCATCAGTACTCCAATAGACCCCCCCCCTCGAAAAAGCCTTCTTTTGAAGAGATTATTCATGATCTAGTTCTTTCTGGGTGTTTTCTACTGTTTTTGTTTTTGTTTTTTTTTAACACTATTTTGGATGTTTCCCAGTGGAAACCACCAGTGATGTCATAGATAGGATGTATTTTGTCTATATTCATTCTTCGATCGGATTTTTTTTACATGACTTCAAATTTTGATACTTTGGCTGTTCAATTATTGTCTGTGATGGTGATTATTACTTTGTTTTTGCTTTTATCTTTGTGCAAAAATCTGATTTGCCGTTCATGTATGCGTCGTACACGTATCACATAGATACCACAATTCCATTAATCCTGTTCTTTTCCAAAAATACTGTTATGTCTTTTGGCCCTTCCATCAGATATTGACCATGACTCTTCTCTGTTCACATTCCATGGTTTTCTGTTCGAGTGTCAATCTTTTGATTAGGTTCCATATTTCAGCTCCATAGGTGACTATCGGGAAAATGCATTGGTTGAATACCCTCCTTTTTAGGACTAATGGGATTTTTCTCGTTCTTGGCGGTTGCGTTGCCTCCATTAAAACCTCGCCAACCTAGTGTGATTATTTGTTTGGGGTATTATGGTAACAGAACCAGGGCAGAAAAACTGAATCAGAATCGATAGCTTGCAAGCATTCGACGGCGGGGCCTTGTTAATGCGGGGCCCGTGGCACATGTTACTTTTGCTGCACAGTTAATCCAACATGGTTTATGTATCGTAGAATTTACCGAGACCGTCTGCCAAAGCTGTCGCCCAAACTGTCAACATAGATTTTTCAAGTTTCTATGTCAGTCTGGCTGGCTATGTATGTATCACGCGTGCACACCACACCAATCAGGCGAAAGAGCTGCAAACTTGAAGATTTACACCTTACTATGGCCAGAGGAGTAACTTATTCATTGATCACCCCATGCTGTCAAAAGACTTCGTTCAGGTCATGGTTTCTATTAAGTGATTGAACAGACCTATTAGCGTTTTCGTTATTTGAAAATGTCTTCAAGTAAAAAAAAATGTTACGTACGATTTGTTTTGAATTCATGAAGCATAATTATTTTGATTTTATTTTTACGATTCATTTTATGATTTGGTATATTTCATTGATAAGTAAACAAAAGGCAATAAAACGATTATACTTTATGAATAGACTTTGACTTTGAGGAGATTATTGGCTTCTCAAATCGTCTTTGAAAAACATTTAGTTCTTTGAAGTTCTAGAATTTTAAAAAGTCATACACACAACGATAAACACACACAAACATATATACAGACACACAAAGCAAAAAGACACACCAAAACAAAAACTGATAAATACAAGACTGGCTGCTGCACGGTCAAACTCTACTCTAACTTCTATTCCAACTGACGATGATTACTGCAACTTTTGAATTGTGGATATGATAAATAAAATATTATCAAAATATTTTTTGTAAAAATGAATTTATATACTAGAAGAAATAACCATGTAAATGTATGATAGATTTTCGTCAATATCTAAGATTGCAAATTTAGCACAATCGATCCAACAGCCCCCCTCCCCCACACACACACCGACAATCATATCGTTATGAGTTCAAATCGTGGTGGAGGAATGTGGGTTTAAGATATCGGTTCAAACCCGTCATTGGTCTTAATGTTACTTGAGTTTGACAACAACTCCAGACTTTTTTCACTGGAATTTAATCCCCAACTCAAAATTCTCTATATGTGTAAGCTTCTTGCCTTCGAATTTCAGTAAAGCAATCTCTGTCTTCTGCCTTTTCGACCTTCTTTCCAAAAACAGAGCTCTATAACAGCCAAGATGAGGGCACTTGTCCGGGTAAATCAGTGTAGAATAGAAATTCTCATCTTTGTTGTTTTAGTCACATGTCACTCATTTTAGTCGCTATTTCAACGATAGGAAGGTGGATGAATTCATGCTTTTCTAAGACGTATTAGTGTACTGATAGCAGCTGGGTTTTGAACTCATCTGGCTGATTCAATTTCTGTGCTGCTAACTGCTTGGCAACCGGCACTTCCATCTTTAAATAATGAACCCAACGATTATCCTTTCACAAAAGACTTGGATGAACTTATTAGCTTCTCAAAAAGTCTTTAAAAAATAATAAGTCTTTTGAAGTTCGGAAATTAAAAAAATGTCAAATAGACAGACACAAACACACTTATACATACACAAACAAAGCACTTCCTAATACATATCCACACACACATATATATATATATATATGTGTATACATATATGTTTATTTATATATATATATATATATATACATATATGTTTATATATATATATATATGTTTGTTTATATATATATGTTTATACATATATATAAATATATATGTTTATATATATATATATATATATATATATATATATATATATATATATATATATATATATATATATATATATATATATATATATATATATATAAAAGCTTTTGTCGCACTACAGTACAAAGTCTGGAGTTTACTTTGTTTTTCTACGGTAACAACAAGAACATTTCTTACCAAATTCTAAGGGATAAAGATTGAACATTCCATAACCAAATTTGAAAACATAGCCAACTGATTCAAAGGATGGTCTCCTACCGACTGAGTTACACTGACAATTTTTTCATATTTCCTTATTTCAATAAACGTTTTTATTCTAAAAAGACGAATAAGAAGCTGCCAACCAAGACGATCACAAAAACTGTTAACATACGTTATTCTCAGTTTGGCCAGCTTCTTATGTATACATCACACGTACTGGCTACATCAGTGGAATTAAAGGGCTGAAAACTTCAAAATGTAATCCTTTCTAGTGATAACTGTCGAAAAAAAGAGAGAGAAGGAATTAATCCATCGATCACCTCTTTTTCAACACAACGTACTTCCAAACGAAAATGGTCACGTGACGGTCTCTCATGTGACTAATTAGTTAAAAAAAAAATTATCATTATACGTATACAATTCAAAGGTTGCAGTAACCATTTTCAGTCGGAGTAGAAGTAAGAGTGGAGTTTGAACCTACAGCTTGTCGGAGCTCGTTGTCTGCTTAAAATATTTGCTGTTATTTTTGTTGTGCGTCGGATGTCCGTAAACGACTCGAGTTTTAATTCATTTTACCTTGTTTTATCCATGGTATTATTTGCATCGTGAATCTGTGCTTCTTAAACTAGCGAAAGATATATCTTACATTTTCAGGGTGTTCAAAAACATGAATAAAATAAACAAATGAGTCAATTTATGCTTTTTGTTCATGATACAAAATGAATTATGCATTTACACAGGGGAGAAAAAGAAGAGATCGATCAGGAACATATGGAAATTTAGTCACAGGTGAATGAGATTTTTGTTTTAAAGTCTCCAAGGTGAGTGACACTGAAATAGTTCAAGAAACGCTGTCATAAATAATTACGTAAATTATAGCTGTAATGTTTTTCGTTTTTTCTATTCAGGAAAAACTTTTATTGGAGATTTGCTCGCCCATACACACACAATCAAGGACATGCATATATACGAGCACACGCACATACACACACACATACACACATATATGTATATATATATATATATATATATATATATATATATATATATATATATATATATATATATATATATGAGTGTGTGTGTGTGTGTGTATAGAAGTACAGATATGCAGAGAAATGCATAAATTTTCCTTTGAATTTTATTGCAACGACTTTTGTTTTCAACTTTCTTCCCAATTACAATGTTCTGAACTTATTTGCATATTTACTTCGTTGGCCGAGGTTTAGGCATTAACTCACGCCAGTCCGTCTGTTTGTCCATGTATTCACTCATTCTGGCTATCCATTCATTCGTGTCAGTCAATCTGTTTTTCTACGAATTTTATCATGTCTGTCTATGTTTTCACCCTTGTGTGTCCGTCAACTTGTCTATGTGTTCAATCACATTTGTCTGTTTGACCAGGCAATATCCCCACTCTGTGGTTGTGTGAGCCATCTGCTTAGGAAGAACTGATTAAATTCAGGTAAGGATCCAGGATTCTTTGCCAAAGAAATTATCCATGTAAAAACTCTATTCTATACAGTACAGAACTTATATATGTGTTGATTTTCACTCGTTTTTTTCCAGGGTATGTTTCCCAGTCGACAAAATCTCCCCAATGTAGCTCATAGGAATGCTGAATGCAATACGTTTGACATTTGCTTGACTGCAGGAAAGGACACCAAAGTTGGCATCCAATTTACTTAAGGGCGTTGCACTCCCTGGTTTCGAATCAGAGTCGTTCTTTCTCCATGCTTTTCCCAAGGGCATTAGTAGACTGTCCCGATTGAATTTTGAACTTTGCTCACTAATCCCATTATTTGCACTGTTAATCACTACGCCACGTGCTCCAGCATAAGATTTGATTTACGACGGCTATAGTGTGCGGGAGTACTTTTTATCCCTGCCACTCCCTGCCTCTTTTTGTTGCTTCCTACCTCACGATAATCAATCATTCCCATTCAAAAATTTCCAATATCTCACATCGAGTACTACTAGTTCTCAAACATAAACACCAAACAGTTCCCTGCCACTTCCTGTCAGACATTGATTAATTATTCTATGTTGTATAGTTTGAACGAAATAGAATTTTTCTTGAATATATTGATCATTCTTACTGCAAAATATTTCATTAATATGTAACAAGTATGAAAAAAATTTGGCCTTTTAACTTATTACTAGATGATCATGATCAGATTAGAGGTTTAGTTATCGTGTTGGGTCGTTGGATTTCAAATGATTTGATTTGGACTTTTCAAGTTTGTTGGAAAAAATACATTCGGTTGATCCTATATTCAGGGCCAGTGCAAAAATTTCATGTGCCTCGTATGAAACTTAGAAGCTATGCAAATGTTACATGCATCCAAGGAAAGACTTAAAATTAGCAACCACACTTGAAATTGCGTCTTTTTTTCGGTTTGATGTGCATCCCTTTGCGCCCCAGGCGACCATTTAGGTTTGCATAATTGACGGACTGGCCCTGTCTTTACTGTTCTATTTTCTTCCACACCGAATCACTCTAGCCCCACAAATGACCCGCCGGAACAAACAGCAAAGTGGGCTGCAGATTCTTTCAGAATATAGGGCTTGCTCAAAAGAATCAGATGAATTGATCGGACAACCAAAAGAATTAATGAACAACAACAACATAAACGACAACAACACCAAATTCAGTCCACTGTGGAGTCTTCAGTTCTTTCTGTAGGAGATGCAATCCCCTGACCTTCTTTTCTTTTTTTTTTCTTTTTTTCATTATTATCATTATTATCACGGGGGCGTTACCCATTCCAAAGGTGCATGTTTCGAAGGGGTCAGAAAGATGGCGTCAGAAAGAGACTGCTAAAAGAGTCATAAAAAATTATTTTCTGTCCGTCGAACGAAACTACGATTGCTGCTTCAGATATTTCATGTCTAAATGTAATTCTCACAATTTTAGATGAAAGATCTAAAATCCGTATTTTTCAATCTATCTTTATTAGATTTCCCTGGCACCACTGATACCGTGTTTGCTGATTAGTACATCCGTCGAATGACAATTTACAATGGCTAGTTGTCGAGTAA
This sequence comes from Thysanoteuthis rhombus, assembly GCA_963457665.1. Classification (NCBI taxonomy): domain Eukaryota; kingdom Metazoa; phylum Mollusca; class Cephalopoda; order Oegopsida; family Thysanoteuthidae; genus Thysanoteuthis; species Thysanoteuthis major. The sequence goes on from OY735216.1 coordinate 655,139, forward strand.
TCGCAGTGCACACACGCACGCACTTGCAGAAAAAAACTTCTTTATTTGCAGTTAATCGATACACCATTCGCACCTCAATTTTTTTATATCACTCTTCATGCCGGCTACCACTCACATGGTCGTGATTTCAAATCATGGTAGGGAAATGTTTATGTTATAAACGTATTTATTTATCAGAATGAGAAAAGTCCCTGCGTATAATTATGATAAATTTTGTCAAATATGTAGATTTGTCCATTTACTTCAGTCGGTAAGAGACATGACTAACAATTAGGTGGTTGCGATTTCAAATCACAATCGGGAATTGTAAAGTTTTACTCTCCTAAATTTTGCAAGGATTGTTCTTGCTGTTCTCGTAACAAAAGAAAAACAAAGTAAATTCCAGGTTTTGCCTAGGGTTTGACAAAAATGAATTCGATCGTTTGAAAAACTCCTTGAATATCCCAGGGGTTCTCATACAGTATGAAGCAAGGACAGACATATCCTGCAGTCTTTTTTCGTATATCTGCTTAACCATAATTCCTTTTGCCGCTATTATAGATTATGTGGTCCATGCAGATTATTCTTGCTCTCATATCCACGGGTAAATCTCACAAGACATTAGAAGCGGCCGAGAACTGACTTACACCAGTAGCGACGACAGAAATAAATTAGCCAGATATGCCTTTATCAACAAATTCTGCCTTTTATGTGGGATTATACTCTTGGGTTGTTAGTGTACCAATGTAAGAATGGATCGATAAGAATCCCTGAAGGTCTATCTACTGATCTATCAGGCAGTTCACATCTAAGTTTATTAACATATATATATATGTATGTGTGTATATATATACACCTTCCCTCCCGCTCCTACTAAACTACCAAACAGCGCAAAAATGCATCCATTTCTTTCCTCAACTCCAAACATGTACACAGAAAATGTTTTATCTGAACCGCAGAATGTTATTCTCCGAAAAAGATAACTGGCACCTGTCAGAGTGCATTGAAACATGCATAATCATAAATGAATATTGAGATGTAACACCTGAATTCTCCAAAGTTTTTTCTCCATCTTCCAATTCATCAATATTCTGTCGGATCACTTCATATCCACAATACAAACATATAAATATCGAGATATATATGTATGTGGGATACCAGGGTAGTTGGTACATATTTCACTTTGATGGTTGTAACTTGATGTGAAAATAATTCATTAAAAGGCAAATTTGACCAAAAATTACAATGGAAAATATTTTATATCACGAAGAATAGATTTACCTTCAAGAAGATTCGTATGAGAATAGACCTAAAAGATGCATTTTGATGAAGTGTGATATGAAAAAAAAAAACAGTTAGAAAAGAATGACCACACTAATGATTTGTTTTTCCGCAGGCTTTTCGCTTTTCCCATTGCACAATTGAATACAATTACAGGGAACCAAGTAACATCATTTGCAAATTATCAATCCACCCTAAATACATGATTTTCCTCACATTCTCTCCCCAGAAAAGATCCCGACAGACGCTGCTTGAAATGTAGTATATACACTGTTCGTTGCAACGCTATCATCGACCCCAGAATGCAGCATGAACTATGTACTCGTTTCTCCAAGGGGAAACTCTACTTACGAGAGTGAAAAGGCATTTTTCATGCAAGACGTTCCGTGCTTACAAAAATTAGTAGCAAAAAAGGGCAAATATTTTCTGCTAAAAATGAGATTAAAAGTAGCTCCATCTCCGTGAATCAATACTCATTCACCCAATCTGTGGTTTTCCTTATTGTTTATAGCTTTTCATCATTATCTTGCATAAAACGTATCCATCCAATATATATATATATATATATATATATATATATATATATATATATATATATATATATACATATAAATATATATATATACACATATATATATACATATATATATATATATGTATATATATACATATATATAGTACATATATATATATATATATACATATATATATATATATATATATATACATATATATATACATATATATATATATATACATATATATATACACATATATATATATATATATATATACATATATATATATATATATATATATTGCTAGATAAAAGCCGTGACACACAGATGGAACTGAGTTGCCATCAATCACAATAAAACTGAAATTTTATTCGTTAACCATAGACCTACTGCGATTGAAATGTCCATCGTTTGCAGTTAACCTTGAACTGTGGAATTGAGTTTTGTGTTTTACAGCTTTTCAAGTGAAAAAATTTTAAGCCCAGATTGAGTCTTTTATCGATTTTTGGACAACATTTTCCTACGATCATATCCTCCGTGTCTTTCCATAAGTGTTTTGGGGAAATTCGACTAGCTCCAGAATTGTGCTAAAATTTTGTTTCAATCGATGTCTCTATTTTGTTGAAGAGACGAGAAATGCACATAAATTCAAACACTTCAGTATGCCCTTTTCCATGAGTAATGACTGCACACTCTTTAAACTAGCCCTGAGCTTAACCCCCCCCCCCCTTTACTCAGACTAGGGACCAGCTATGGCAACTGCAATGTTCTGGGTTTTTTTTTTCTGGTGGAGTAACCTTCCTTTTGATGGACTGACTTTCAAAAAGGGTTCCAATTGCCCTGCTATTTACCCATAGCTGGAGAGAGGAATGAATTCGAGCTTTTACCAAGGGTATTAATGCAAAGTGAAGGTAAACAGCCTCGGCCGAAATTCGAAGTCACTCAGCCGGTTTTCGTGCCACTGCGCATTTCCCCCACAATATTCATTGACTGATTGATGTTGTGAAACTTTGGAGGATTTGATTTTGCTCCAGAGCCATATTATAAGAACACGTAGTACCAGATTTTAAGAAGCAGGTGTATTGGGCTGTGATTCATGCAGTGGTCCCCAACCTGGGTCATAAATGTATTACTGACGGTCTGTTGGCAGATCTTTCAAAAGCCTGTAAGCTTACTTAGTAGGCAGACTTTCCAAAAGTATTGGGTCCATATGAAAATTCATTTAAATAAACGGGGCCCTTAGGTACAAGAAGTTTAAAAATCACTTATTCAGTAAGATTAGTTATCTATAATGTTCATAAAAATGCAGCAGGTGAATTACTATTCAAGCTTTTTAAGGTCACCCTCCATTATTGACCAGACAGTCGATTTCAAATTTGTAATCTCCATATTCTGTAAACGGCTATGGTAAGCAACTTTCTGTTGCTTTTTGTTTTTTTTTCGAGATTGACCATTGATCGGATCCCAATTAACTTCTCAATTAACTTCGAATAAAGTTACTTTCTTTGACCATTGAGGATAAAAATGGCCCTCAATACTGACGCCTGCCAGTGACGGCACATCAAAGAGAAATTTGCTTTGTGCTCTTCTGCAGACTTTGAGAGCTTGGGCAGGTTTCTGGAAAATTTAATGAATCGATTAGTAGAAAAATTGCTAAAAAAAAAAGAAGTGGAGACTGACTCAGATATAAAAAGATGAAGAGATATAAAAATAGTTATAGATAGATGGATAAATAGATAGATAAATAGATATGAACCGACGAAGAATGATAGATAGGTTGATAGATAAATATGAACCGATTGAAATAGATAGATAGAATGATAGATAGATAGAAAAGACGTATACATACATGTGCATGCATGCACATACATACGCAGTCATACACGTGCATATACACATGAATATATATTTCTATGTATATGTATATGTGTTCATGTCTGTAAATGTGTATATGTTTATATGTATGTGTATAAGTGTATGCATGCATGTGTATGTGTGTTGATTTATTTATACATATATGTGTGTCTATTTGTAAGTGTGTATGTTCATGTTTGTATATGTAAGTAAGTATGTGTATTTAAATAAGTAAATATGTGTTTATGTGTGCATGCGTATATGTATGTAAGTGTGTGTGTGTGTGTGTGTGTGTGTATGTGTGTGTGTGTGCGAGTGTGCATATATATGCATATTAGATCTGCTGATGAATTGTCGTGGACATCGAGACAGTTGGATAGATAGATAGATATGAACCGATTGAGATAGATAGATAGATAGATAGATAGATAGATAGATAGATAGATAGATAGATAGAGCGAAACTACAACTACTACTACTACTACTACTTCTACTTCTACTACTACGAATAATAATAATACCACTACTACTAATACTAATACTACTCCTACTACTGTTTTTTAACCGAAAATGGAAACAAAGATTTGACTTATCAAAATCTTGACCTCAACTTTCAAAAAACTGAGTATACTCACTGACCCAGCATTCAGTTCAAGGTATTCCGTTAGAAAAGCAACAGCCCTTTACTAGAGACTATAAAACAAAACAATGAGTTTTATGAGGCGCAACTCTGTGTAATCTTGCTGCCATAAGTAAATCTATTCTTGAAGCCAAATTAATATCAGACTACCGTTTTCTTTATGGCTTATCTCAAAAGGGAATATCGGAGTTTTTTTTACTTCATCCCTCATTTAATCTAGTTGGAAAAATAATAATGATAAAAGATGAAGTTTCATCGCGAGTACCTCTGAGTCACCTTACTGTTACAAGTAAATAATGTCCTTAAGGTCATATCCATTTCAGTCTATCATTTTTTTACGTCTCATCACAAAAAGAAACGTCGAAGTTTTATACTTTATCCCTCATTGATCTACTTGGAAATATTAATAACGATAGAAAATAGAGTTTCATCACGGGCTGCACAGTGTAACCCTGCTGCCATAGGTGAATCTGTTCTTGAGGCTTTGTTGACTTCAATCGACCTTTTTATTTTCGACTTAGCCTAAGGGGAAACATCAATGTTCATTTTACCTTCTAGCCAACATTGTAATCTATTTCATATCCCAAAAGATTCAGTCAGAAACATTTATATCCCTTCAGCTGTTAGAACCAATGTCCTTACTATTGATACTAGCAAGATATCAGCTGTACGAGCGGGATATTTGGCTGGGTTTAGATAAAATAAAACAAATTATATTTGTTCAATCTTATGAGACAACATATGTTTAGGTTTAAATTTTGAGCAATATGAAATAAAAAGATATTTTGAGACGATAAGTATAGAAATTCTAAAGAAAAGCTGAAAATTGAAATGTGCATAAAATTTAGTTTAAATCTACGTATGAGTAATTCTTTTTGTTGTATGTATATAAATACTTTGAGAAAATAAATATATGATATCCAAAAAGTAAAACTTAAATACTAATTTGGCGTGAGGTCTGTGGGCTTATTAATATTTTTAAATAATAGGTCTGGCTGCTTCAGGGTCAAACTCAACGCTATCTTCTATTCTGACTGAAGATGATTCCTGCAAATGATTTTATATGCAATTAAAAAAAATAGAAAAAAATATATAATTTCATGGTAAAAATGTATTTATTTACTGGAATGAAATAAGCCCAGACTTTTTCTCTGTGATAAAGTTTCGATCATAGCTAAGACTCATCGATTTAGCTCAATCAGTAAGCAAGCTCCTTGCAATCAAGCTGGTTGTGAGTTCAAATCACGATTGGGAGATGTGTATTTTACACCCCTCATTTTTGTGAGGATTATTCATACTGTTCTTGTTATGTTAGGAAAACAAAAGCAACTCCAAACTTTATTTATTTAAGTCATGGGCTGATTCAGCATCAGCTAACATATCAGGTGCTATATTTTAGCTTTCTTTTTTTTAAAAATAAGCATGAATTTTATCCAAGAAGAGGAAAATTAGAATAGATCAAATTTGGGGATCGAATACTCCACATATTCTGCTAAGAGTCTTATATTATACCTCAAGATGGGGTTCGAAGGCATTACTCCGTCTAGATAAAGAAAATTCCAGCCTGGTGCTATTTGCACACACCAAGTCTCAAACCTACTCACTTTTCTTCGAATTCAACAGATGTAATCTTCTTCTGTCACATCCAATTAAAATGATAAGCTGATGTTTCAAATAAACAATCAGATTGTCACGAGAAAAAGTTCCACAGATCCTCATCAAACGTGTTTTGTTTTCAACTGATTAAATCACCAAATTAGGCAGCTGATCCATTTTCACACACATACACACACACACACACAGAGAAACACACACATATATATATATATATATATATATATATATATATAATCTAGAAAGCTTTACAGCTTTGAAAGAGTCACGTGAGCCAAGTTATAACACCATTATTATTAAAATAATATAAATAGAAACACTATGAACAATAAAGTTTCACATAATAACATTATAAAAAACTGATGAAACAGGAAAAGAAATGTGCAACCACCTTATGCACACGAACACCTTCACTAGCTCTACCACAAAGAAGATTTTCCACACATACCTCAATTCTAACTGTCGAAGCAAAAACGTAATGTGCCCCCCCCCCCTAGAGTACAATAGATACAAATTACAATAGATGAGCACGTTCAAGGGGCAATTCAACATTAGATTTAATAACTGTAGAATCAAATCATCTAATCCTCCAAACCTACACTTCTGCACCCCCAGGACATAATTTTGTCACAGACATTTGATTCATAATCATTGGAAAAAAAATAGAAAAAAATACACCAAGAGACAAGACAAGAAATCTAGAACAACACGAAGACATTTGGATTCTCAAACTTAAAACTCACTATACTCAACACTGAACTTGACAACCTTAACCACCCCAATATCTAACCTTATAATCCTCCAACAAATAACGACCCCATATCCATACCCTACCCCCTTCATGTATATTCAATATTGGGAACGTCACACAATCACACAGAACCCAAACTACAGAAACTTTTGTATGGTATTTCATTCGTACAATTCAAAGCCATCAGACTTTTCAAAACATCCACAGTGACCATCAAGGACAAAGATAACAAAGTTCTCTGGAGATATTTGATCATACATAACAAGGATCTCCTTGCCCCGCCATCTGGACTATCCGGAACTTACCAAGCATCCACAAGTTAAATATTTAATCACTACTCAACTCCTTAGTAACCATGACAGCTAATGGCCCCTCTAAGCAGTCACCCCAAATACATGCTGCTGCTACGAGGATATCCATAAAGATGCTTACACAGATTTCAAAACGCAGCCCTAACTTATCACGATGACCTGAAAGGAATCCTCTTTCTTGATTTCCATTCTTGCTTCTAAAGCAAAACATCTGATGCTAAATTTGTTTTGTACGATAACCCATTAACCACTGAAAGATAAATACAATGCTACTCAAGATGGAAGCCCCTACCGAAACATGTATAGCATACAGTTCAGTATTTTGAGTGTTATTTCGTTGTGAGGGTTCCCTTATTTACTTCCATTTGGCCTTTCTCTTATGGTGATCTGTCTTCGGTGATTTGTTTTCTGTAGCAAAATCAAAGATTGAAATCTCCTAGGAACTTATACAGTATTTTCATTCTCCGAATCAATTTCCCCAATATATACTCAATTATGACAACCATATGATACAGTTTGTATAACGGTTAATCTTATTTTACTTTATTTCCCATTGAGTATTGTCATTCCTAGTTTATCAGTATGTATCTGTCATCAGAGGTATTGATTTTTTTCTATCTATATTTCCCACTTCTATGCTATGACCGCGAGTAGCTGGTAGAATCCTATTTATTCCAAGTTAATTGCAAGAACTCATGTGACTGATATTACTCTTCTTACATTTTCAACAAGGGCTTCTTAATAATAACATTCTCTTTGAAGAAATTGTTTACCAAACCTCGTGTACGTCCAAGGAATGTATATGAATATATGCTTAAGCTATTTTATTATTTTTCGTTCTCCTAATTTATAACTGTGTTAGGGGTCTTAAATTAGTGGTGTAGAGGTTCATATATATTATTGATATATATATGATGGATTTTCTTCTATTCTCTCCTATTGAAACCCTAACAATAGATGCTTTTTGTATGTATGCTTCGTATGAAAACTCGCTAGATTGAACGTGCAATATACTGAACAAAGAGAAGGCAGAATGATCATACAGGTTTCTTTGGTAGTTCAAGAAAAGGGGAGGCAAGTCTGAGAGTTTGTTCGTATGCATACATAGCAATAATGGTTCGAACCATTATACCTTGGGGAAACCTTCAAACATGATTGTAGAATACGTTATTCAAAACTGAATGGGTTGATTATTCTCAGAACCCACAGGGGACAATTAATCGCCGGTAGCTGACGACTGCACGAGGCACAAAATATTTACGTTCACTGATTATGTCCTCTTAAATATCACATATATATACATAGAGAGAGAGAGAGAGAGAGAGAGAGAGATAAATCGGTGCTTCACAGTGGCCCCTAGTGTCAATTCTTTGCAGGGAATCCCTATTGACAGTAACACAGGGTCTGACAATCGCACCAGCGTGAAACTCAGAGTCAACATGGAGCACATATTTCTCTGCGTATATCCATTTACATATGCTCTATCTCAGATACGGAGCATTCTTCACTTATAGATATCTCAAACGTCAAAAATAGTTACAATATATATATATATATACACACACACACACACACATATATATATATATATATATATATATATATATATATATATATATATATATATATATATATATGAAATTAGTAATAAATTTTCATAGAAACATAAATGGAAAAGTTTAAAATGGTATGGAAATCTACAATTTGAAAGCCTAATTGAAATTTAAAGAAAACACTTAGTGTTCATTGAACAAGAGAAATCAAACTTAATTTAACCAACCCTTTCCGGTTCCATTGTCTGTCTATCCGAAAAGTTCAATTGAAATTCATTGAGTACTTTTGGAGATATCAGCAGGACAGACGGAAAGACGGGTTGGACTTCATATGTCCACATCTCGTGTTTTCAATTAGAAAACAGTAACGAAAACTGTCACCAAAACTACTGGCATAGGTTTCTTCAGTTTCCAAGTAGGTCTAGCTGGCTGGCTATGTATGTATCACGTGTAAATGCCGGACCATTGGAGCTAGAGGGATGAGAATTTAAAAATTTACTCCTTACTATCCTCACAAAAAGAACGGTTCTTTCGTTGTTGCTTTTTTAAAATTTCCCCTTTTGAATAAGTTTTCAGTGGATGTTACCGATTCACATTGTAATTTCAGGCTAAATCAGTCTCGACATTGCACCAAAATGCGTCTACGGTTGTCATTGTTTTGGAATTCAGACATTTTAGTGATCCGATAAAAGACAAGTAATTTCTTCACTGATCACCCCCCTTTTTCAATTTTCGATCGCTCCCAACCCGGCATGCTGCCAAAAGACATCGGTCACGTGATGGTTTCTATTGAGTGACTAACTAGACCTGTGTTCAATTCTCATTTTCTTTGCTTCATTTAAATGTTTGACTTGAATGCATTCAATGAAGCTCCGAACGACGTCAATTGTCAATAGGGATCGATATCCATTAGGAAAGGTGAACGCTGAACATTATCCAACATGCAATATTCACGAGGTCATCTTTTTTTTCTTTTTCTTTTTTCGATTAGAAAAATAGATGAATATTTCGTTCCAATTTCATTCCAATAACTGATGCTGCTTAAGTTTGTCTGGTCCTGGATCGAGCGGTGTTGGTGGAGCTCGTTCCATTTAGGGATGTTTAATGGAAATAGGGGAAACCTCGAAAGCAATTTTCGCCATCCTCTTTGTCCACCATCCCCATCCACTCTAATTATACAGTGTCGCCCATAAATGTGTTCATCCCTAGAATTATTTCTACCACAGAGTTTCAACGCTGTAGAGCAGGCATCCTCAACGGGGGAACGATATTGCCTCCAAAGCAACAGAAAGTCGAGCTTAAGGGAGCAATAGATTTTCAAATACGCATGGATTTAATCACAGCAGCTCTGTACACTTTATATTCCAAGGGAAAATGAGAAGAAAAAAAGAATTTGGGATCGAATATGACACATATTCTGCTAACAGTCTTTTGTTTTGTCCAATGATACTTTTCAAAGCCACCGTGCTGTATCATTTGATCATTTTTTAAAAATTATTTTAATTAATTAGTCCTGATTTTTTTATTGTTTCAATTTATCGTGCAAGCACGCGTAGGTCGTTTTGAAGCTCAAAATATCTGCCGTGCACAATTTTTGTGAAATTTACTTAGTTTAGCCAAGATAGGGTATTGCATAATGGAACACAAGGACGTACTGTCAAGCTATTTAAAGTGAGTATTTGCTTGACTGAAGTCATCAGATAATGTAGAGCAGGCATTCATAATGGGGGCGATATCTCCACAAATGGGTCTGAAGGTGGCGATGAATTCAGAAAAAGGAATTTGAAAGGAGCTGAGACGTAGAACCGGAGCAAAAGATTGACCCTCAAACTGAGAAACGTGCAACATCACATGGAGAGATTACATGACAGTACAGTATGTGAAAGAAAAAGCAGGAATCAAAGATATCATAGAAACTATCAGAAAAGTCAAATGACAATGGGCTGGTTATGTAGCAAGAATGTCTGATAACCGCTGTACACCGCGACTCATAGCGTGGAACTCAAGAGATCAAATACAAAATATTGTGCAAAATAAAATAAAATGGCGTGAAGACCTAAACAGGTTCAGAACATACTAAATGTTAGCTGCAATAGAAATGTCTGGTGAATCTTGAGAAATGTCTATATCCAACAATGGACGCTAAAAGACTGCTGCTGCTGCAGGTGATAATGATGTTTGGCTCAGAAGATAATCAATTTTCTATTGTGGAAAGTGGCAAATTTGTATAAGGGTAGGTACAGCGTATATACGGGTAGCATCGAGCCGTGTTGATTATGTCGAGAACCGGTTGAGCGGCCTTGATGTAACTTACGAAGCAATCAGAGGGTATCTCATTGCACATGCATGGACAGACACTCTCTCATGGGGTTACTTATTTGTTAGTGAGACGCTATTTGGTGAGCTTGTGAACTGTGTGCCCATCGATTCCTCGCCTCTCGTATAGGTTTTTCTTTCTTTGGGAAACATCACATGTCAGTCCCCTCTATACAGTCAAGATTAGGTTCCCTGGCTAAGAGATTTCAGACCATTGACGAAATCAAAAGTTCCGCTTACGGGAGAAAACGAACCTCAATGGCAGGGGAATTTCTCTTCCATCCTCTTCTGTATAATAGTTGGCTTATCTTAGAATCAACAGGCCCCAAAGAAATTTCTCTTCCTTGAAATCTTTGAAAGATCAAAGGAGAGACATCAACAGACCTTTGAATAAACTTGCAGACAGTAAATTCAAGGAGAACTTACAAATCCTAGCCTCAGTGCCTTGACGAACGATCTTCTGTAAGTAAACCACGTGCAAAGGAAACCTACCTTGGTAATTATCAAAACATACCCGATTGTCTTGAATTGCTGCGCCCATTTTGTAAATACTGGCTGCTTATGGCTCCAATTCTGAAATTCTTACGCACTTGTGATGGGACATCTCTTTCTCAGTATATATGTGAATATATATGCTATCATGTGTGCATATATATACGTGTGTGTGTGTGTGTGTGCATGAGTTTATATTTATATATGTGGCTTAGTAATCTAGATCTGCAAGAAATGAGGAAGGGTACAATACCCCTGGAAAACTTACCGATGCTGCACACATCTGTACTTTCCCTAACCAAGAGAGAATATTATCGATGCTAAGGGCCAGTGGAGCCCCGAGTATACTGATTGAAACCTCCCCCAAATCTCTGATAGGTTTCAAGAACCGGAACGACTTCAACCCTGGTTCATCTGATTCACACAAGGAGTATAAAATAGTTATGACAGCATTCTACACAGCATTGAACGACCCAACTGAGAACACAACGACCAAAACATATTCTATGAGGAGGGAAAAGTGGACTTTTATATCTGCACCTACATTGATGCGGATTAACTTGCAACGAAAATGAAGAACACCGCTAACAACATCGAACAGGCAGGGGTGAACCAGCTGGAACATATAAATGAAACAGTGACGTGAGAACTTCCTGTACATATCAAAGACCTGACAGTGGACAAAATAAGTCTAACTCTCAATGACATAAGACCTGGAAGAGTGGTATCATCTGTACAAACAGACAATACAAATAATGAATTGCCGAAAAACAATATGATCAAAATGATATCAGCGAAAGGGAAAATAATTGGGGAATATGTAAAGGAGAAAAATTCCAATCTCCACGATACACAATCAATTCCCAAAATCCGAAAAAAAAACCATAAAAATCTCCTTACGATGAAAATATACAAAAGAGTGCTCAAAAGAAAATGAATACCACTAATATAATTATTTTAAATAATATGGTATACTATATACAGTAACAAATGCAATCGGGTATAAAATTTACAAAACTAAAAACAAATGATAATAAGAATCCAAAGTTGTAAGAATTGATGCAAAAAGAAATAGATTACCTAAGGGGAGAGTTATATGTAGTTGATGAACTCTTTAAAAGAGTGAACATTAAAACCAAAAATGCTGAAAAATCGAGAGGAAATGTAAACTAGAAAAAAGAATATAACTCCATTTAAAGAAAAACAGATACAGATGCAAGTTAAGTTCCAAAGAGTAAGACAGTTTGAGAAAAGGGCAAGATTTTACCTGCTGAATAAAACATGGTGTTCAATACGGACGCCAAGAAATCTTACAGAGAGATAAGCAGACAGCTAATGGAGATTAAAGGACTGCCTTCAATAGAAGATGTAGAGAGATTCTGGGCAATAATTTGGAACAACGGTAAAACGCTCTGCTCAAATGCAAAATGGCTCTGGAGAGGAGATGAAAGAATGAAAGGTGAAAGGTACATAGATGGAAATCGCCAGGAATGGATAAAATCCCCAATGTCTGGCTAAATACATTCTCATCTGCCCATGTAGATTTAATAAAATCTCTGTCCAACATCAAGAACGCCCAACAGGAAGCACCTACATGATTAAACAATGGCACCGCTTACATCCTGTCCAAAGACCCCAAAAGCTACCGGGCTATTATCTGCCACACAACCACCGCTAAACTAATTATGTCGATTCTGTCGGGTGAAATGTAGTCCCAACTTGAAAACAAAAATAACTTTCCTCGAGAACGAGAAGGCCACAAAAGAAATTTTATGGCTGGAAAGACCAATTTCTAATCAATAAAATGATACTCAAGAACTGTCGATCCAAACGCCGTAATCTAAGTACAGCTTGGATAAATTACTAAACAGAGTTCGGATACTAAAAGCCTTAGAAGTTTTTAGAATCACACCAACTATAATTGATTTTTTCCAACATAGCATGACACTATAGAACACCAGACTCCTTCTTAATCACAATAAAGGTACCTTTGAATCCAGGAATATAGCCATTAACTGTGGAATCTTCCAAAGAGATTCCTCCTCACACAACTCCATTCTCTGTTTGGCCCACATTCCTCATTCAAGTGAACTCAGCACCACCAACTATGGATACAAGACTTCATGGGTGAGCCTAAAATATATGTGAAGGATGACTTTGAGCAAGGGAAGGGTCGCAAACTGTTAAGAGACTCAGTGATGATATTTGAATTAGATTTGACCTTAATAAAGGTACAAAAACAACGTTCAGGCGGGAAAAACTAGATATCCTTTTAGACTCAGACAAACATTTAAGAACCTGAACAAGAATGTACCTTTATTGAAGGCAATGGAATCTGACATATATTCATGGAAGAAGGAATTCTTCTAATACTACAGGAGGGTTCGAGCTATCCTTAAAACTGAGAACTCAACGAATTGAATCTAAGCCAGCAACACCTTAGCAATACCTATTGCACAGTACAGCTTCTACAACATTAACTGGAACATAACTGACACACGCAGAATGGATGCTAAACCTGAAACTTCTCACCAGCAGCAGAATGCATCACACAAAAGCAGACTTGGATCAACTTGAACTCCACATAAATGACGGTGGTAGATGAATCACTCAGTTAGAACTGTCGTACAAAACTGCAACCATTGACCTTCACGCTTACCTGCAGGCAAGTGATGATTGGATGTTAACTCTGATGAAAAACAATGCAACAACAAAATTACACACTACACACTACACTGGTATGAATCCCACCCAAAACTTGTAACTGAAGTACAACATTATGGCAATATTACAGTACATAGTTATATAAAATACAAAGTACTTACATGGACCGCCCTTCGCGAAGCATTGTCTATGTAAATATTTTGTATTTTATATAACTATGTACTGTTTCGTGTGTAGCCTTTTGTATTGACCCCAAAAGTCTTATTCCACTGTTTCCCATGATCCCATTCAGATAGTACACATGAAGAAAGTCGAAGAGTGGATCGGCTGGAACGTCGTTTTAACAACAATAAGGAGTTCAATCATCAATTAAATCCAATGAAATTTATAGATTTTTTTTCTCTCCCTTTCGAAATTTGTTAAATAAGGCAACTTGACGACTCGGCAGAAAATCTAAACTAACGTAGAGTAAGCCTTCCCCACATTCACGATCTCTCCGACGCAATTTTTTCCTTTACTGTTATTATCGGCAAAGCAATTACATTTTTGTCAATATCCAGTAAAAAGTCTGGAGTGTACTTAGTTTATCTTCTGTAACAAAAACAATCCTCACCTAATTTAGGGGGAGTAAAAATTGATTTGAAATTACGACCAATTGATTTGTAATAGTGTTTCTTACCGACTGAGATAAATTGATAAGTCTACCAAAATTTATGCTAGAAATACGCAAGTGCTCATTTCCCTCCAATAAAGGAAAACATTTATAAAATAAACACCCCCCTACCGTGATTTGAAATCACCACCGAAAGGTTGGTAGCCAGACTGAGCCCAACTGATGGGCCTCACATGTTCATGAAAAGTCATCTCACAGATACGCAGGGGATCATTTCATTCTAATGAGTACATTTACACTAAAATATTTCAAAAAGTTTTTATTTATTAGCTTACAATACAAAACTTATGGTTATCATCTTCTGTTGGAATAGAAATTGAGGTAGGGCTTGACCTTGCAGCAACCAGGGTTATACTGTTCTATTTTTATCAAATGAAGTTTTGTAATCCTAACTATGATAGAAAGGAAAATTTGGAGGAAAATTGTTGTAAAAATTGACACTTTCAATGCCACTTGTTTTCTTTGTTTGTTTGTTTTTTACACTTTTCCGCTGTATTATGCTACTCGTTGCCTTTGGACCTTCAATAAAACGGAAAACTGGGTTATATTACAGCTAGATATTGTTACATTAGGCAAACATAGAAAGTAAAGTACTGTTAGGAAAACGAAAATCTTTGTATTTAACAGTTGTGGTGTAGAAATGTAATGGTTTTATGTTCCAATAGATTTTTTTAAAAACCTGCTCTGTTTACAACAACGTCAAAGACACAACGATCAAAATCGAAAGAGCAGAACCACATTTACCTACGACAGCGAATCTCCATGAAGTCATCAAAAGAAGAAGAAATCAAGCAAAAAATCTCTTTACGATGGCAAGCCTTCGGCAGATCGAGCTCAACCTTTCAGAACAAGATCCCATTAAGCCTAAAAATAAGGGTATGCAATCAATGCATCCTCCCTATGGAGCTGAAACATGGAACCTAACCAAAAGACTGCCCCTCAAACTGAGAACCATGCAACTTGTACATGAAAGAATCATGATCGACCTCATAGTGAGAAATAACAAGACAACTCAATAGATCAGGGGAAAAACAGGAGTTTGAGCCATAATTGAATCCATTAGAAAACTCAAATGGCAATGGACTGGTCAAGTTTCAAGGATGGCACACAACTGATGAACATCACGACTCACAACGTGGATCCCCAGAGATCACATGCACAACTGAGGCCAGTAGAATTCAAGATGGATGGATTGATGAGCTCGACAAATTCAGAAAGTATTGGCTCCGTGACGCTCGAGATAGAGTTGTGTAGCGAATCCTCGGGAAGGTCTATGTCCAACAACGGACGATGATGATGATGATGATGATGATGATAATGTCTGAAAAAGTGTTTTATTTTTCAACCCCCATACGTTTTTAGTTCGGGATTCAATATGCAATGTAATTTTATGCTAAATTGATCACTTGGTCTGTGTCTAGCAGCAATCACGCTCGTTTTTTTTTTTGCTAATTCAAATTTTTTTAATGGATACTGCCCAACAAAAGAGAGATATAACTAATCCAATTTTTAATTGATCACCCGAACTGGGCATGCTGCCAAAAATGACTGTTTCTACCAGGGGCCAACCTGATCTGTTTCTTAATCATTCCGCCCCCCTGTGTAACGACCTCATCTTTTATTCTCGACTAGTATCGACTTTTTCGTAAGAGTGAACCCCTGAACTGCCCAACCTGACGCTCCCATCTCCTAACCGCCCAACCTGACGCTCCCATCTCCTAACCGCCCAACCTGATGCTCCCATCTCCTAACCGCCCAACCTGATGCCCCATCTCCTCGCCTGGCTCGCCTCGCTGGATGATGATGACTTTGCAATTACCAAAGCCGATGCGTTCTGGTAAGGAAGGCGACCGTGAAACCTCAGCGACACCAAATCCACGCAAAATCGAGGCTGGTAAGGAGATAGTTGCGCATGTGCGAGCCGATTTTTTCTTCTCTCTTTCACGCAGCGATTAAACTCAGAAAATTAGAATATGGTGGACGCTTGTACTGATCAGGAAATGTGAGACAAAGCCAATCAAATTGTGTTAACCCTGCGATTCCAGAAACTATGGTACTGCAGGGTATTTGAAAATATTATTAATTTTAGGTTATCATAATTCAATGATGGGAAGCGATATCTGACAAACGCATAGTGAATCACTACACCCATCTAGTCTTTTATTTCACCATTCTAACACTACATGTCACTCGTTTGATAAACCAAGTATACATTCAAGATTTCTAGAAATGTGTAGAATATTCTAGATACATGGTCTGTCTTTTCATATGCATCGGTCAGTCTCCCAAATCTACGCCTGTCTGACTTTACATATCTATCTATCCTTGTTTTAATCTATCTGTCAGTCTTTTCATGTCTATTTATCTATACAATGTTCGTACCTATCGATTCAAATATCTGTCACACCCATCTCTATGATTCTATTTATTCATCTATCTATCAATCTATCCATCTATCTATCTATCTATCTATCTATCTATCTATCTATCTATCTATCTATCGATCTATCTAATCCATCAATATCAATGTCTACCTTTTCATATATATATACTATCTATAAAACTGAATATATCAATCGATATATGCATCTATTTATCCATATATCAGTCTGTTCTTCCTCTATCTTAACCTGTTCTCATCTATCAATTCATCTTTCTTTCTCTCTACCCCCTTCTCTCTCTCTCTCTCTCTCTCTCTCTCTCTATATATATATATATATATATATATATATATATATATGTACCTATTTATTTGTCCTTTTCATATCTAATAATCTATCTATCTATCTATCTATCCATCAGTTCTTATCAATCTAATCTGTCCATACCTATTACAGGTTAGATCCATATACCTTTGGTTCTATTGATCAGTCTATCAATCTTTCTATTCATATGTATCTATTATTCATGTCATATATGTCAGTCCCCCTCTTTCTTTATATTCATCTGTCTAGCAATCTATCTTTCAGTCAGAAGGCATTCACTCAAAATTCCGAAACTATGCGCCATGGCTCCCAGGAGCACAACGATTATGTTGTAATGGCACCTCAGGACATTCAAATATTTTAATCATTTTAAGTTATAGTAAATCTAAGATACAATCTGAGGAAGCAACATCAGACGCAGGGCAAATCCCTACATCCATCTGGTCTTTTGCTTCACCATTCCAAACACATTCAACAATATTCTACGTACATGGTATGTCTTTTCATGTTGTATATATATATAAATATATACATACATACACACACACACACACACACACACATATATATATATATATATATATATATATATATATATATATATATATATATATATATATATATGTATATGTATATACACCGGTTTGATCAATAAGTCCAGATATTAACAGAATTTTCATCCAAATATTTTATACAATGTTTCGGGATACGTCATTAATATTCACAGTTGAATTGAGGGCATTATCTCTCTCTCTCTCTCTCTCTCTCTCTCTCTCTCTCTCTCTCTCTCTCTCTCTCCCTCTCAATTAGGCCTTTTCATTACCGTTGGTTGTTCAGCCCAACGGTAAGAGCAACGGTATTATATATATATATATATATATATATATGTGTGTGTGTGTGTGTGTGTATCAGTCAATATGCATTAACCCTTCGATTCACGCAGTACATGGCAGTTGCACGATAAGGTATACCTTCAAGATTATTCTAGGACAAGGTACAGAATATTCTGGATACATGGTTTGTCTTTTCGATTCTATCTCAATCTATTCATATCTATATATCCAATTATCTATATGTTTACAAGTCAGTTTATTAGTATATATTAGTATAGATATCTATTAAATCTAA
Organism: Thysanoteuthis rhombus; assembly: GCA_963457665.1. Taxonomy (NCBI): domain Eukaryota; kingdom Metazoa; phylum Mollusca; class Cephalopoda; order Oegopsida; family Thysanoteuthidae; genus Thysanoteuthis; species Thysanoteuthis major. Next base: position 673,618 of record OY735216.1, read on the forward strand.
TCTGTATATCTATATATCTATCTGCTATATCTCTATCTTCCAATCTATGAACCTATTTATCTATCTGTTTTTTCATATCTATTTACATACATATCTATCTCTATTTGTCCATATCTTTCTATGTACCTATCTCTCCATTCATCTATCTATTAGTTCTATCTTTTTATATCTGTCTGCCTGTCTTTCATTTCATATCAGTTTATCTATTTATATATATATATATATATATATATATATATATATATATATATATATATATATATGTATATATATATATATGTATATATATATATACATGTACATGTGCATGTATATATATATGTATATACACAGAATTTCCATCAGAATATTTTACTGTCCAATGTTTGTGACATGTCATTCATACTCACCACTAAAATGTGTGCATTGTCTAGGAAATAGATTGGGTTGAAAAATGAATATTCGTTGTGTAAATTTTTTTTTCAATACTAGACTACGGATGCACCGATGTACTACTTATTTATTGGAGTCTTCCCGTTTTTTAACATTAAAATGAAATTTTGAAGGAGGGCGGGCAGTGGACTATAGAAAAAGCGACAAAATTTTGGGGAGGAATCTTGCAGTAACTTTTCCCGTTTGGTAGTTGTACTTTTACTGAGACAATTGTAGAAAATATATGAAAAATGGAAATTCACATAGTTACCTCCCCTGTATCGAAGGTATCTATTTACTTTTTAGTGACAATGGCAGTGGCAGAGGTATGCTCTCTGTGGGTGCTTTCCGGTTGTTTGGGGTTTTCACCGATTGATTCTTCAAACTATTTGACTAGACTCGTATCTTTGTCTTATTGATTGTTATTTCGATATGACATATTCATTATCTTCATAAATGTATTTCTCTTCAGTTCACTTTCGATTTTATTTTGTTGATATCGATTTATTTATCTATCATTCAGTAAGCATCGAGTAATTTAGCCCATGCACACACACACACACACACACAGACACACACACAGACACACACACGCACACACACACATACACACACACACCAACTCACAAGCCAACGGAGTAGTAAAAAAAAAGTCTAAACCATGAAGAAATACATGATCTGTATTGCTTACTCAGTTCCCTTTTTACGGAGAAAGAAACTGAAGCAGGGAAGAAAGATAACTTCCAATCCCCAACCTGATCTGATTCCCTTTTTCCCAACAATACCCGGCCATCAACTGCCATTAATGTTGCTTGCATATTACTCACCATATTAATCAACGTTGAGTCCGGTCATTACCTACATAGGTAAGAGTAACAGTTAGCCAGCCAGTACAAACTTCTTCACTGTTCAGCTAATGTGGTTTTAGTAATTCTCTACTACTGACTTAAATCTTGCCGCAGTATTATGGCCTTGTGCCAGGCTAGGTTGAAAATCAAAAGATTATCTCCAGGGGTGATACAATTACCAGAACCAATCGATTTTTTTTAATGTTTAAAACAGAGGACAGAAAGCATCTATTAAAAAATTGACAAGTCAATAGTTTGATAGTTCAATTAAAGCCAATAAGTCTTTCGTTTAGACCAAATTTGAATCGGTTCATAGATTTCATTAGAAACAAAGGTTAGAGAGACTGGGCCAAAAAAGTCTCAACTCAATTACGATTCTCTGGAGATAGGAATCGAATTGTTGCCGATTAGATGAATACTATCTTACTGTAGACTATTTTCAAGGATGTTCACTCGTAAGTGTGAATGACTAAAGTTTGAATAAATAAGTTCTGTGGGATAAGGAGGTACGATAGTCTGCTCAAAAACATCAAAAATGCAAGCCGTTCACGTTACAGATATAAGTCGTTTGAAACCGTGGTCCCCACCCGGCTGCAATGGGGCACGAGGAAACTTTGTAAAATAAAATCAGATTCATTTCTTTGGTTCTTGATATTGAAACGCGTTAGATAAACCCTTTTAGAAACTGAAATCAATGTATTAGCTACTTATAAATGACATAGTTCACCTACCACATTTATTCCTGTCGTGATTAAAAAGCCCTTGTCGGTAGGTCTACATGAATATTGTCAATATCAAAATTGGTCCGCTGCGCAAAATGGTTGGAATTCACTGGTTTGAAAAATGAACATTGTACAATAAATGTGTTTTAAATAAAAATGAATCTATTCAAGGATTTGATTGAGTCAATATTAGATAGAGAACCTGGCTACTGCAGGCTTAAACTCCACACCTACGTCTATTCCAACTAAACAAGATCACTGCAATTTTTGTATTGTAAATATAACAAATAAAATTAAAATTCATTGAAAAAATATTTTTAAAGATTAAATGTATATATTCATTTGAATGAAATAAGCCTTGCCTATTTGTAAGATAATCTTTCGTAGATTTGTAAGTTTTTGATCTACTGTGAAAAGTCATTAAGATTCTCATATATCCTTTGCTTATTGGTGTTTTCATCAGTGATCTGAAAACAGCCGTCTGATTAATACCGTTGAAAGCTTTGGTAAGGTCGAAACCCAGATACGTCGGGTTATTAAATTCTATAAGTTTTTTTATAATCTGTTGAATAGCTCGTATTTGTTCTATTGTTCCTCTCCCGGGTCGGTATGCAGCTAGAGATGGTGGATACATTGGTACAGATCAGATTTAATTCGGTTAGTAATAATCGTCAGAAAAAAGTCTTTACATGTGTCTCAGCAGGCTGATTGGTCTAAAGTTTTTGCATTAAAGATGGTCTCTTTCTTTGAACAAGACAATTATTTGCTTGGTATGTTATTACTGAGTATTAGCTCGAATGACTCCTTTGCTCCCAGCAATATGTTATCTCCAGAATTCATTAATTTTTTGACAATCGAAATGTTGTCATACTCAGGTGCTTCTCCAATCCTACAGTTGTTTTGTAAGAATTGCAATGATTATAATTTGGTGTAAAGATAGACATCAGCACTAGTTGACTCTTCAGAATTCTCAGAGGTGTCATCCAAGGTGATACGCTGACAATGACCCTTGTTCAATCATATTTAATCGAAAAAACCCTTAAATCTTTGGAGAAGTTGAAATCTCAAATATGTCTTATGCAGCTGATATCACACTAAGATCTCATAACAGGAAAAGAGTTGATCAAGACGTAAATTAAATTAATGGAAATAACGACATGTAAGACTAAATGCATACCAACCGACAAAACAGAAATACCTATAGGTCTTTGCACTAGAAAAAAAAAATAGAACAGGTCATGCAGTTTAAATAATCTCAATTAAAGTGATTATATATATATATATATATATATATATATATATATATATATGTATGTATGTATATATATATATATATATGTGTATATATATGTATGTATATATATATATATGTATGTATGTATGTATGTATACATATATATATATATATATATGTATGTATATATGTATGTATATATGTATGTATATATATATATATATATATATATATTGCATAGCTGAACACTTGCAAAGCTTCAACAAAAAAACAAAATTTACCGTCATCAAAAATATCTCAATCAAAACAAAAATTAAAATCTGAAATACTTACATTATTCAAGTAGTGCTTTATGGCTTTGAATGTCCAACAAGGAGTTAAAATAACTAAAAAGGAAAAGTTCCGGAGAAATAGAACACATGGAACATCAAAAATACGTTGGTTGGATGATATCAAACTATGGACAAGGTTTGACAATTGGAATGAGATAATCACTAGAACACAAAACGGAATGAACTGGCGGAAACGTTCTTATGGTGATACCTATTCTGCTACTTGCAAAGAAAACGCTTTATTATAAGTAAGACTTGTCAATTTGGACCAGACATTAAAAAAGATGCTTACCAATTCACTTGGTTTTGATTTCAAATCATTGCAGGGAAATTTCAATTCTACCGTTATATATATATATATATATTCATCAAAATTCGATGAAGTCATTGCGCATTTGTAACATAAACCTGTTGGATTTCAAATCATGGTATGGGAATGTTATTTGTTATTTCTCAAAATTTGTTGAAGATTCTTCTTGTTATGGTAGAAAAACAAAATCATTTCCAAACTTTGACTGACGTTCAGAGTTGCGTGTAACAAGTGCTTAGGTATAAGATTGGTGCAAAAATTTTAATGAACGATTTGTTTAGTCAACACGTTGTCTTCAACGTACGAATTCATTGTTATTTACTAAGTTAAGGACATTCATTATGGAAATTCGAATTTCCACTGACACCAAAGAAAATAATTGAATTGAATAAAGCCTGACTTTCTTTCGAGAGATTGATGCGAATTATCACGAAAAACAAGTCACGTATGTTGTTTTACTCATTGATCTCTCATCGTCAAATACGTTTTTCGGGTGAACCACGTATATAAACCCTGTGTTTCGAAAAAAATGGATGATTTGTTGTATAAGATAACATAGTATTGATCGACAAAAAAAACGTTTTTTTCAATGTTTAAAGCTGTAAAGCTTTCTACACAACACACACACACACACACACACACATATATATATATATATATATATATATGTGTGTGTGTTTGTGCTGATGAAAGTGACAACTGGAGGTTCTGTCTCTTCTCCTTCATATCGTGATTCTCATCAATATTCTGTCGGATCACCTCACATCCACAATACAAACATATATATATATATTATTGTGTCATCCACATTATTACATCTCTTCAGTGTGACTATGGACTTTATCCCATCCAGTACTGTGAGGCAGAATTGAAACCGTGAGGTCGATATCCCACTCTGGACTACGGAACTGGACAGTCATTAAGGCTGAATTTATGCAATATATTTATTTTACGCAGAAACTCCTCATATATATATATATATATATATATATATATATATATATATATATATATATAGTGGTTATTTGACAAATTGAAGGTGGAGAGAATTTTAAAGAAAAAAAAACGAGTGTTAAATCTAAAAAGAAATGTCATTATCCCATTTTTACGCATATTGTTGATAACCATCAATTTTTTTAAAAAGCACTTGCAGTTGTTGCAGAGAAATCGTCTGCTACGTTTGAGATTCAGGATTGAAATTCAGAAATAAGGATCAACTCATATCCACACTGCAATTACACACACCCGCACACGTGTGCGCACACACACACACACACACATACATTGGATCAATCAGACAGCAGTCCGGTACATTTTTCACCTGATCTTGTAATTGTATAAAAATTCTATCCCCGTTAATGATATCCACGACTGAATTAAGCGCATTGTCAAGTGGATATATCATGTTAAAAAAAATGTTTTTTGCTTCCAAGAAATGGGTGTGTTTTTGGTTCGTCTCCAGGTGTATGTGCGTTTGCATACTCACTTGTTTATCAGCAAATTCTTTTCCAATCGTCCAGTTGTACTCGAGATATCATGCAGAAATGGGGACAGCTATCAGACTGATGCATCCATCCGTTCATTATCTTTTATTTCACTTGAGCAATTTGTTATAATCTACTTCCTACTTCTAATCGGAGGTTTTTGTGGAATTCTCCCGATATTCACAAATGGATCTGGAATATGGAACCTAATCAAAAGATTGACCCTCTAACTGAGAACCAAGCAAGGTACACTGTAGAGAATCGTGTTCTGCAGCACATAGAGAGATCACGACAGCACATTATATTAGAGAGAAACAGGATTCAGAGACATCATATAATCAACCAGAAAACTCAAATGGCAGTAGGCTGATCATGTTGCAAAAATATCAGACAACTGCTGGATATCTTGATTCACGACGTGGATTCCTAGTGATCATATGCGAAACTGTGCCCAACAAAGAATAAGATGGTCGTATGAGCTAGTCAAGTTCAGAAAGTATTTACTCTGCGACGCCCATCATAGAGAGCTCTGGTGAATCCAATGACCATTGACGCATGCTAAAAAGATGATGATAATGATTTGATTGGATGTGGCGAGTCACACTGACTCAATTTTTTTTCAAAAAGAATAAATGAGATTTGTTCACACGTGGATGCAAATTAGCAAATGCAGCTTCCTACAAAAGAGTTATATTATCTTGTGAAAACCACAAATCACTTTAATAAGACTCTCTTGTCTTTTGATGATGATCCTTTGTTCTCACAGGACAATGTGGCCAATTCCTGTTCCTGACCGAGAAACCTTTCGCCCAAATAACATATATCATAAAGCGAATTACTCGAACAAACTAGAAATCACCCAGAGAGTAAATGAATCTGACAACGTCATACACCAACTGAAATGATACTGAAAATGAGTTCATATATAGCTATGATGCAGAAAGATAATTGTAAGTGTTGAATCTCCATATTTCGAACTATTGTCTTGATACATGAAATGAAGTATCACTAAATCGAAAAACTATTCCTTGATTCACCCATTTTTTTTTACTCATTGAATTTTAGATATCGCGAGAATAGACAAACGCGAGTGAATCCATATACGTTTTTCAAATTTGTTAGCAGACTCAACCGAATTAGCAGATGGTCAATTCCTATTTCCAGTCGAGAAACCTTTAACCCATGCATCATACACATCACAGAACGAATTTTTCCCGAGCTGTCAGATTGGTGGATTCTTTCTACGAAAACCCCGATGAAAGTTTTTTTTATTTTATTTCTAGGCTTGTTTTTTTTCCTCAGTTCCTTTTTGTTGGAAACTGTAAACCAAAACTGTCACCCAAACTGTCGAAATAAGTTTCTTCGGTTTTTTACTTAGTCTGACTGGCTTGCTATGTATGCATCACGTGGTACAGGTCACACAAAAAATGTAAATATTTACTTCTCATTATGTCAAAAAAAAATTTTTTGTGCTTTTTTTCAGTTCCCCTCCCAAATAGGTCTTTAGCGCGTGGTGTGTATACAATTTCTGATGTAAATTTATGCTAAATTTGCCATTAGTTTGTGCCAAGCAACATTCATTCTTGTTTTATTTGTTTTCTAAAAATTCAGACAGTGATTGAATATCCCATTTTCTTCATTTTTTAATTGATCACACCCAATGCAGTATGCTGCCAAAAGATGTTGGTCACGAGACTGTCTCTATTGATTGATAAGACCAACCATTCTTCTTTTCTTTTTTTTTTATTAATCCCCTTTCTTACGTTTTATTTTCTCTACTTTCTCCTTACCTGTTCTTACCCCCCAACATTCCTTTTCTTTGGACTTTCTCTGAATGACGTGGAGTGGCCGAGCGCGAGGAGAATGGACTCGTCGGGCTGAGTTCAAACTCCGACTGAGACCGTTTGTGTTCACTTAGCACGTGCCCTCTATCCCTCTCTTCCCCCTACGTATGGGTTGGTAGAAGCCTTTGGATGATGCATGCTATACTTGGTTAGAAGCTTTCTTGTCTTTATATCTATTCTCGGCACTGTACAGAAACAACAGGTTGTGCCAAGGTGTTGATAGCTTCTATCTTATTTGGTGCATTTAGTTCAATTTTAATCGTCGAAGACATTCATTTCAAATTTTCTCTTTCATTGCTGCTACTGCTTCTTCTTCTTCTTCTTCTTCTTCTTCTTCTTCTTATTATTATTATTATTATTATTATTATTATTATTATTATTATTATTATTATTATGTCCTGTAACATCTATTGTGAAGTCGTTACCAACACCTTATGACAAAAGAAGTTACATTTTTCCCTAGTTTTATTTTGCGTGTGTGCTGTAGTCTTTACGCCAGTATACAGCAGATGATAGTGCTCTTCTCAATACATAGACAGAGCCTGTAAGCTCAATCTTCTGGAGTTCAAAAAAGAAGCGTCCCCAGGAATTTCGGCGGAATGTTTTCCAGTGCCGATGGCTCTGAAAATAATGACGACAGTTTGTGTTTTCTAGAGCCTCATTTTCTACCTCTCGATTTCAAGGTCTTTGTACTTGCCTAGTTTCACAAGTTCCTTTACTGTTAGATTTATATCAGAAAGGTCATCTATGCCAATTAACTGGCAAGTTATTTTCTGGTGGTCCTTGACTATTATGTCGGGTCTGTTCACTCTGATGGTCCTGTCAGTACTTAACACAAAGTCCAAATGTATTGTGGAGTTTTTCCTCGAATTACTTGGGCTGATTGGTGTATATATCAGTTATTCAGTAAGTATTCCGTAATACTTGCAGGTATTCCTATGTAGAAATGGACTCACTCTGTCATACCTGGATTTGTATTCTGTAAATGTTAAATCAGTGCAGCCAGACATGAGGTGGCCTACTGTTTCTATATGAAGGTTATAGAGGCAGCACCGTTTTTCAAGATATTCGCTTGAAAGTCTCGAGGAGGCAAGCTTTGGTCTTGAATAGCCAGTATGTATCCCTTCTGTTTTCAATCCCATCTCCCAGGGCCACTGATGAGTGTTTTTTCTAGTCTACACCAGCGTCTTTACTTCTGAGGACGTATTGTCCGTGCAGAAGTTTTTATCGGCATTTCACTTCGAGCTGTTTATGGACCTGCTTCTTCACGTGTTGCCTCATCCTTGCACACATGTAGCCATGAGTTCTCTCCCCTGTTCAAGTTTATATCTAGTTCTCTTGCAAGCCTTTTACTCTATTTCACAACCTTTTTGCGACTTTTTTGTGCCTTTCATGTTTCTCTACTAGTTTTAACATTTAACCCAGAGTGATTCTGAGGTACTGGTGTAATCCTATTGTTGGTGTTTTGTAAGTCAGTTCGAGTTGCATAATTCCCCTACCACCGGTATTCATTGACAAATAGAGACGATGAATGCTAGCTTTAGGGTGTTGGATTCTAAAGTAAGTCAGTAGTTTCTTTGCTGTAGTGTCTATTTTTCTAATCTCAGCTAGATTCCACTTAATCATATTTAAACTATATGCTACGATAGTAATAGCAAGCGTATTAATTGCTTTTACTTAATTTCTTTGAATTCAGCCCAGTTTTCAATATTACACGCATCCTTCAGAAACACTCTTTCCTTACTTTCTCTTTCATACTAGAAGGTTGGATTCTATTACTTTCATTTATTCCTAAATATTCATATACATCTCTTTGTTCTAGGTCTTTTATTGTTGTTTGTATGTCTAGTTCCGTAAGGTTGGTTTTGACTAGCCTTTCTCTTTTGAATGTGGCTTTAGCATTTTTATCCCAGCCCAATTTCATTCATATGTCTTCACTCCATTGCCATCTTTGTTATCAAGTTTCCGATCGTCTATGTAGATAAGGTGGCTGATTATGTTCCTCAACTTGTATCCATGTCCGGTTTTGTGTAACTCAGGGTATAAAGGAATCAGTGAGATATAGAAAATCACAGGAGAGAATAAGTCTCCTTCAAAAATGCCACAGTTTATGCCGACATTCAGGGATATTATTATCCCATTTGAATGAGAAAGGAAGAGGTCAGTGTTCCGTAATGACATATTATATTGCAAGAAATTCACCAGCACTAGAAACAACTTGAAGACTTCCATAGTTTTTATTATCTACGTGTGTGGAACACTGCCGAACGTTTTTTTTTTTTTGGTAGTCAATCCACGTGGTGTTAAGGTTTTTGCATTTACTGCGGCAAGTTTCTGGGATCATGTGATTAATAAGGGGTTGGTCCCTGCATCCATGAGATCTTCTTTTTGTTATGCTGGGAGTTCGTTTTTTTCTTCCATGGAGGCGTACAATCTCTCCGTCAGTATGGTGTCAGGATTTTGTAAGTCACAGAAAGATATGGCATGGGTCTATATCTCTTTAAGGTTACCTGTAGCTACCGTTTAAGACAGCATGTATGTAATGCTTTTACCATCCAGTTTGGACTTCTTTCAAGTTTGTTTTGTATCTCATTACACAGCCTCGCTATGTTATCTGACAGAAAATAAGCGGGAAAAAGCCAAAAATGGAGGTCCTTGTCAATGCTTGGTTGTTTCCATTTGTGTGATTTTTTTAGCGCCTGTTTTGGTTCGCAAATCAAAATATCCAACAACTGCCGTCTTTGCAATGCTTTGTTTGGCTCTTCTAACCCTCCATTCGATGTTGCATGTTGGGTGTAAGTCTTTTAATCATTCCAGATATTTTCCAAGAAGAATCTCACTTGATCTTTAGTCGGGAAATCTTTTTACTGTGATGTTTTTGCTACTTCTCGGTAGGATTCTTTTCTTTTTTTTTTTTTTCATAGATTTAGAATATTCCATTTTGGTTGCAAAATTTGGTCCTCGTTTCATATCTCTTTATTCTTTATTCTAGCTATACATTTTGTTTTAATGTCCTTTTGATAAGTGGTACATTGTTTGGAGTTTTCAATTTAAATTTCTTCTTCCCTTTTCTGGCTTTTTTACTTTTAGTGCACCCAGAGTTTGTAAGCTCATCCACTATCGAAATCTTTCCTTGCATTATTTCTTTTTCTTTTTCAATTGTTTTTTTTTCCCTGTTTTTCATTTTCATGCACTTAAATTATTTCACTTTTGATGGATATATTACTTCCTTAACTTTAATAGAATTTGGCTTCAGATCTTTAAGGATGTCCTTTGTAGCAATATTTCTTATCTTCACTTGTTTCTTATTGTTATTGCTCATAGCTACTTTTTACTTTTCTCTGTCCCAGATTTTAATGGATTATAGCTTTGTGAACTCACATAATATTTCGTCTTTTTATTGGTGTATCTCGTCATAATGTTTACTCATAAATTGTTCATCCACCATCATTGTTTCCTCTACATTTTTCTTTGTTGCTGTAGCCTCGTGCTTTCTCGTGTATTTATCTATTAATAGTTTTCAGGTATTTGTCCGGATTCATCAGTGGAAAGTAATAGGGCCTATGCTTGTATTGCGGGTATTTCTCTGATCCTGGTATTTCTATTCCTTACTATAGCTGAATCACAAACCTCTGCTCGTAGGTTTAGATCTATTTTGACCTTTTGTTTGATTTCACCCAGTTCTACGTATTTGAGTCTTCAATATGTCTTCTCTCACATTTGAAAGCTTATTTTCATCCAGATTTCGAGGATTCTTTACCATCCATTCTTCTCATATTTCATGGGTATTATTTGTGTAGCTCATGTCCGATGGTTTGCCAAGCGAGTGGTAGAACGTATACATCACTTCTCTGTACGATTGAACCTCAAACTGAGAGTCACATGACGTGCACAAGAGGGAATCATGCTCGACATCACATGGAGGCATCACAAAACAGCACAGTACATTAGAGAATTGATTAGAAAAATCAAATGGCAAAGGGCTGGTCAGGTTGCAAGAATGTCAGATGACCAATGGACATCGCATCACAACTTGGAGATCATATGCGAAACTGTGGCCGGCAAAAAAAAAGATGGCGTGACGAGTTAGTCAAGTTCAAAGAGTATTGGCCCTGTAATGCATACGGTAGAGAGGTCAGGCAAATCCTGGGGAAGGTCTCTGTCTAACGACAGACGCTAAAATGATGATGATGATGATGATGATCGGAGTCATTTTTCGTTCTAAGTCCGATCCTGTCGACCACGTACCAGTTACCTGGTAGTCGTCACTGACGATTGCATGACAGCAAGTCTCTTCGAGTGTCTAGTCCGTCTTTCAATATATTTGCTGTCCACAGCAGTGCAGTGGTTTGTAGTTTTGCACCAATGGCCTGGTGGCTGTCACAGAAAGCTTAATGACGATGTCTCCTTAAGTCTCCAGTCCTCTTCTAACCATTCATGCATATCACAGCAACGCTATGGCTCGTACCGTCTTGCCTTTTTCTTACTTTGCTAACAACTGAAAATCGTATACCTCATATTTCCCGTATTTCTGGCACTCGTGTAGACCCAAGTGATGCTGCGTGCGCCTCCATAGTCCAAATTCTTTCTCTTATCTCCAGCTCCTCCGATCTCGTTTTCAATGTCTTTGGCACGGTTCCTTCTATTATTGGTACTAAATTGAACTTTATGCTCCATTCTTTTTTCTTTGGTTCTGTTGCCAAATCCTGGTATTTTCCTTTTCACTCTCTTCCATATTTACTTGGCGATCTAAAGGTAACGTCACATCTATTATTTGGTAGATTCTCGTTCCCTTATTCACGACCATCAGGTTCTAGTTCTCTCCATTGAATGAGGTGGTTGGTTTGGATATCAACATCCTAGAGTAATAAGTGGCTTCCATTTTTCAGGACTGTTTCCAGTTTGTGCCGATACCATTTGTAAGCATAGTCGAATACCAGTTGCTTGCTAAGTTCCCAGTGTATGGCGAAATATCCTTGTGTGGTATTCAGTGGCTCCAACTGGTGCTAGCAAGTTTGTTCATCCATTTTTTTTTCTTTTTACAAAGTCTGGCACGAAATGTATGATCAAAACTGCGTTGTTGTGCATTTCTGTTTCATGAAGTCAAATTTCCTGCTTTACACCTGAGTTAGACTGCCTCCTATTGCTGAGGGAGAAATACATTTATGACTTTCCCAGGAGTGAATGCAAGCGGCTTCGGTCGACACTCGAACTTGATATGCTAATTCCGTTTTCTCTGCCAGTAACCATTACGTCAACCTGTGCTACTAACGAAATCTTAATTCCTTGTTATTTTGTCTATCTTTCTTCGATCTTATTCATAGCAGATTCTCTTTTCTTTTCGCTTTTCTTCTCTTCTTTCAACCTATAATCCAAATTGAAGCTCATTACTCAAGGCGAATTTAATTTCGTTCGATCCCGACCCCAATCTTATTTTGAGCCCCCATCCCCCCTACTATTCTTTCGGTGATGTGTGAGGGGCACTTGTATCTCTTTTACTTTTCTTCCCGTATAATTTTAGTTTAGTTTCCTCTCAGGTATTTTTTATTCGCTTTGAAGATTTATCGCCTCCGGGAAAACTCGGAATTGTTTGAATTCGGCTGAAAATTAGCCATTTATTCATGTAAAAACCCCGAGGACCTCGTTAACTTTCATGATTGGATCATCATCATCATCATCATCATCATCATCATCATCATCCATTTAATGTCAGTCGTTTTACATTGACCTTCTCTAGATTTACCAGACTTATTCATAATGGGCGTCGTGGAGCCAACATCCCCTGAATTTGTTTATTTCTTCATATAATCTTATATAATGGTATCCATCGGTTGTCTGACAACATGACCATTGTCATTTGAAGTACTTGAGACCCTACAGCTGGCATAAGATCAGCTCTAACCGTTTAACCTCCGCTCGGATCATATTTGTCGTTGTTTTTAAGCCCTCTGCTTGCATTAAGAGTCGTAATATCATCTTGATTCATCTCCATTAGGGGAAACATTGCCAACTTTATTCAATTTTTGATTAATATTTCTTTCATCTTGATTTCAGTTGCTTCCATTGCAACTACTCAGACCTATAATATATTTATCTGTATATATAAATGCAAGTGGCCCCACCGGCTGTCAGTCAATCTGTCTGTTCATCTACTATGGGAGCCACATTGCACTCACTATTCAACTTTCAGATTTCACCACCTCTAGGAAAAACAGCAAGTCTTGAGTAATTTGAATTGAATTAGCCATTTATTTTCCGTAAAACCCTGGAGACCTCGTTACCTCCCAAGAACTGATAACCGGCAGCTGCAATTTAAAGTCTGAGATTGAGGTTAATCCAGTCTTCATAAAACGTGTTGACAAAGGAGTTTTAAAATCGGATGTAGTCAAACGCTTATTGTAATTCATACAACGTAGAAGTCGAAAGAAACCCGTTCAATTCTTCAAGGAATTAAATATATAAGTGAGAACACACACGTATGCACAGATATTCACCTCATTTGTAACTTCAAACAGAATGAGACAAAAGACATTTTATTTCATGGCAAATTCATAAAACATTTTTCCAGTTGTTGCATTATTGCTTAATAACTGTGACGGGCGGTGCCATAAACTGCATTTTTAAAATCAAGTTTCCGACAATGGGTCATAATAACGAACGACGCACTACTTTGCGACGCACATCGTGACATTGCATTCAATCCTTCAAGTGGAAAAATATGTGACTGATAAGCAGCTGCTCCTAACCCAAGACACACACTCACACGAACACACACTTAAGCCGCAAGAATCCAAATACTAGAAGTATCTTTGGGTTTCGTTTTATTTCAATGCAATTTCATATCATAGTTTGGGTTTGTTATTGTTGCTGAGCTTCTAGTATTGCTAAGACAGTTTTTAAATGCCCAAGAATCTTTTGCCTCGTTTGGCCTCACTTAACGACAAATATACTAATATGTTACTTACGTCATTTGCTCAGCGCTGTCAATAAAACAAAATGCTATTAGTAACTTTAGGATTGTTTTATTACTTCGCAAATTTGTATCACAGTTTTGTCTCGTTATTGCATTACTACTACTGCAACTGTTCTGTGCTACTTAATAACAGGTTATTGGACTCGGGTATCTGCTAACCAAAATGGACACTTCTCATTATCATCATCATCATCATCAACATAATCAGTCAGCTACTTAGATTGTTGTTTTTCTGCTTCTTGGTGTCAGGAACCCAACTCATTCCGACTTTTTCCAGATGATCATGCCATCTATCTTTTTCACAATTACGCATTTGATATCGAGAGGTCAATGTTGTGAGTTGCAATGTCCAGTAGTTGACTCTATTCTTGCAGCATAGTCTTCCCATTTTCATTTAAAGTGATCAACATCCGGTTGCAATGAAGCCAAAGGAAATTTGGTTGGAAATCCGAAGCGTCTCTGGCGTGCAAATTGATTGCGTGTGCCGGTGCGAAAAAAAAATCAATTGAGCTGTCAAGTACCCCCCGAGCTTCCCCTCATGATAGCCTGATTGCTCCTATTCCATCTGATAAAACGAACGGTCAGATGTCCCAAGACCGTTCGTAGCTTTGACTTACTTTGGAATTTGGAACGAATGAAAGATTGGATATAACTCCTCGATTCTTTGAGTGAACTTGACACGGACATACACATACATAATACAAGATAGCATTGAACGAGTTTCCGCTATTCCTCAAACTTTCATCATTAGATCAGATACCACGATCATGGTGATTTATGGTTTAATTTTAGTGACACATCTACAGTCTTTCCTCACTTAGATTGCATAATGGGAAAATGACTTTGTAACTTGCTGGCAATATTATTCCTCACCGTAACTCAGTAAGTAATACAAGATAGATTGGCCATTCCCAACAGGGGGAGACATGGCTCTCTTGGGACACTGGCAAATCTGAAAAATGGCCATAAAATGGCATAACAACAAATGGATTAGTGTAAGAGGCCTTGCAACCTGGAAAGAGTCCTTAAAAGGACGGTAAGCAAACGATAGATAGATAGATAGATAGATAGATAGATAGATAGATATGAACATGCATTTGTTTTATAAAAAATCTCATAGAAATTAAACTGTATCTTTGAGTTTTTTCATGGCTGACGAGAAATATACATTACAAAAAAAAGAAAGAGGTTGTTTTTTCAAGTTGATACGTATTAAAATACCCGAAGTAAACATATTAATCATTGCATCAAAAATCATAGAAACAAAATATTCCGATATGCAAGATACTCCATTTGCGAATGAAAACGCTATAATTGTATCTGTATGGAGTGTATACATTAGTAATAAACACTGCTTTCTTTTTTTCTTTTTATATCTCCATGAATGATTTTTAAAGAGGAATAATATGACGTAGTGTGAAAAAAATTAATGATTTATTTTTTCTTTCTCTTTTTCATCTCAACTCTTACTGATATAGCAACTTTCTTACTTTATTAAGGACGCTATCTATTTCTCATTAAACACTCTTCCTTGAGTCACTTAATTCATTTCAGATGCTGGTTTCGTATTCAAATATGGTCTTAGCATGAAATACGTTGCAGTTGAAAAACTGGATGAGAAAGAAAGAAAGAAAGAGAGGAAAGAGAGAAAGAAGGAAGATAGAAAGGAAGGAAAAGAGGAAAAGAAAACATGAAATAATAATGGAAGAGAGGGAGTAATTTTTAAAAAAGGAAGAAAATGGAAAGATTAAAAGAAGAATGATAAAAGAAGGAAAAACGATCTGATGTAAAATCAAAAAAACAAACTCAATAAATGTAACGTATTTTATTTGAACGCCATGTTTCAAACATTTTCCAGAATCTTTTTCTTATTTCGTGTTTAATTTTAAAAAATCACACAATTTTAGAATTTGAATAAAGAAAACAATGAGAGTTTTAATTATTTCCTTGATTTGAAAAAAAGGTGACTAGTCGTTATTGATTTTCTTCAATATGTGATTTTGAATAAGCGAGAGAAGAGTCAGTCACGTTAGCCTTTTTGCATAAAACGTGATCAACCCAACAATTGAAACTCTCCGATTTATTTGCAAATCTTCATATACTAAGGCACAAACTAGAATACCAGCAACCTTACAACCGAAGTGCTCATAATTATTTGCATATATGTATTTACTGAGACCCAAACTAAAATATCATGTTTCACGAACCGATGATCAATAGCCAATGAGAGAGTCACGTTCAAGTAACACATTATTTCGGAAAATACAACTGTGCCGCAGCAATATCAATATGAAACTTAATGAAAACACAAAAAAAAAAATCTCTATTTTCAGGCAAAATGGACTTTAGCAGTTTTGTATCAACAGGACAGATAACCCTATCAAAATACTTCGAACCAAATCCCGACTTTCCTCTACCAACAAAATTGGAAGAGGCACAGTTATTCACTCATGTCAGTCTGTTTATCAACACAATATCTCAAAAAATTCTCAGGGGATTTCAATGACAACTTTTGAGGGATGGACAACAGTCTAAGGGAAGTTAATTAAATTTGGGCGCAGATTTTTAATTTTTTCCTTATTTAAGAAAAGGCTTTTCATTTTCTCTTTTCATATATTCATGTGTTCACTATGTTTGTCTCTCAACACAACATCTCAAAATGTTCTACATGAATTCCAATGGCATTTTCTAGCAAAGTGACTCCTAGGGTAAGGAAGAATTGATCAAATTTTGAAGTTCATTAAGTTCATCAAATTAAGGAATTCATTTCGATTGGCCGATATTTTTCATGTATTGGAAAAACAATCTAATACGGAAAATCGGAACACATGGAATTATCTGTAGTTATATATAAACTGGTTTTCATTAAGTTTTAATTCGTGTACAGTGTTAACAGAGGTGTATTATTACTTTTAACAAGCATTTTTGTTCATCTAAATTTTCACTCCCTTTCTTTTACAATTCAACTCAGCCATCGACCAGTTATTCGAAATGGTATCACACCTCTTAATGATATCACACCTCTCCTTTCCTTCGTTTTTTCTGTTGGTTACGGTAATCAGAACCTACTGACCGACCAAAGGGCGTTTTATTGAGATAAGTTTGAACAAATCTAAAAACAATGAAAGTGTGTATGTGCAAAATGAGGACCGGTTAATAAATTGCTTCAATACAAAGATATATATATATATATATATATATATATATATATATATATATGTATAATTAGATATATAGATATATTGATATATATATAGAGAGAGAGAGAGAAAGAGAGAGAGAGTGAGAGAGATAAATAGATAGATAGGTAGATATATATATATAGAGAGATTGAGATTGGACTTAAATCCATTTTAGTCGGGCAGTTTATCAAAATAATTGTGCATTTGATGATAAAAGCGTATAATTTAGTGTGAAAATTGCTGTTATGTTGCGTGAACTAGTTTTATATGGATGATCTCGGTATCAAATAATGCATTGTTATGACGCAGAATCCTGATTTGAACTTCAAAATTGTCCAAAATCTTCCTCTATCTCACAATTAATGACCCAAAATAATAACAGTGAATGTTCGACGCCACAGAAAAGTCTATCCAGCACTTCCTGTCAGAGTGACAGAGTAGCTGGGTAGCTTTGCAGAAATTTTCAAGCTGATTCTGCTTTCTGTGATAAAAGCATAAAATTCGGTATACTTATAACCAAAGGCATCTAGGAAACTTTTCGATAGGGGGCCATCAATATTTAATACTTCACCCATGGCAGTTATTTTTCTTCTGCTATTCTGCTTCTTCAGTTATTTTTCTGTTCAAAATCGACTTTCTCAAAGTTTATATTTTTTTTACTGCAAGCATTTACTGAGGATTTAATCGTAGTTTTTCTTCACATCCTAGGAATCTTTGACCTCAAGTGTGAATGCAATGATCAGTGGGATGAACTTGAAATGCTAATCATGGTCCCATTGATGAATCTTACCATTATTTTGTTATCATTTTTAATGATAAAGAATTATAATTATTCTCATCATTCATCATATTTATGATAGTGATAAAAGTGATGATCTTAAATCATAAAATAGAGGGAAGATTCTTGACAATTATAAAGTTTCAATTTTGAATTCTGCATCATAAAAATGTATAATTTGACACTGAAATCATCCATATCATACTAGTCTACGCAACTTGATTGTAATCAGAATTCTCATACCAGTCATGGCCACCATCATGATTTTTTTAATGATTTGCATGTATCAAAAACTTATTGAAAATGTATGATGGCTCAATATTCATTTGGGGAGAAATATTTTTCACCGTAAGTATACCAAATGATGCACAATTGGCTTGAAATTTCCAGCTAAGCCACCCCACTCTTTTATCGTACAAATTTATGATGTCCATTTTAAATTTAGATGGCTGAAGGCTATCGTTTGTTTTACTGTTCATTTGTATGTATAATTGCCAAAAATATATGTCTATAGTCAATTATTTAAAAAAAAATGCAAGATCTATTTCATTTACTCTAACGGAAAATGGAATCTGAAAGACGAGCTCAAGTTTCGACCGAGGCAGCTTATGGTAACTTTGCACTAATGCCATGGGGAAAAAAGCATGAATCTACTCCTCCCTCTAGCTATGAGCAAATAGCAGGACGGTTGGAATCTTTCAGCTCTGTAAAGCATTCCATCTTGAGCGTGGGGCTAGCAACTCAAGCCTGAACAAAACCAACCGTACATGCCGACGTATAAGTCGACAGGGCAAAGTATTAATTTGGTTTTAGACCTACATTTGTTGTATATCTCAGCCCTCAAACGTCAAAGCAAACACACCACAAGAGAAAAAAACAGATCTTTCACCCCCACCTCCAATGTACTTGGAACTTGAATATGGATCGCAAAATTAAGTCCAGCCTCTTCCATTAGTTCAATATTTCTGAGTTTACAGTCCATCGTGGGGGTAATCGTTCTTATTTCATCACCGTCTGTATGATAATTTGTTCCTATTTTAGTACCGTTTTTTATAGCAAATAAAAATCACCAAACATAGATTGCTAATGAAAAAAGTCTTGTAATAGATCTAAAAAAAAGATTATAGTGGTCCTTGAAAGTTACGCTAAGTAATGCAAAGCGAGTTTTTGGCAAAAAAACAAGCACGAATGCTGTCGGAAACAAACTAATGAATCGATTTCGCATGAAGTTAGATTGCAAATTGAGCTCCTATTTAAACTAAGTCAAGGGGAGAATTGAAAGAACAAAAGAAAACTTTTTTGTAGATATCATTATTACCATCACCATCATCATCAGTCTTTCATTGTCCGTCTTTGAACATAAATTTTCCCCAGAAATCACCACACTTATCAAGGACGTCGTGGAGTCAATACTTTTTGAACTTGTTTGATTCGTCTCTTCATCTTGTATTGTGCCGGCCTAAGTTCCACATCTGATCTTTTGGGATCCATGCTGTGAATCGTGATGTCCATCGGTTGTCTGCCATTCTGACCAGCCCATTGTCATTTGAGTCTCCTAATGGATTCTATGATGTCTTGGGCTCCTATTTTCCTAATATAGTGTGCTATCTTGTGATCTCTCCATGTGAGATTGAAGGTTATCCTTTCATGTGCACGTTGCATATCTCTCAGTAGATTGAGGGTCATTCTCTTGGTCAAGTTCCATGTTTCAGCTCGATCGGTGACTTTCGGAAGATGCATTAGTTGTTGACCTTTCTTTTTTGGACTAATAAGATTTTCTTGTTCTTGAAGGTTGAGCTTACTCTGCTGAAGGCTTGGCATCCTGAGTTGATCCTTCGTTTGAATTATTCTTTTGATGATTTCACGGAAATTTGTTGTCTTAGGTAAATGTAATGGTCTACTTTCTTCAGATCGCTGTGTTTATTTCTGACAAGATTGTTACACATAAACTTTGTTTCGCTGATGTTTCTTTTTTTTTTTTTCATTGTTCATCTAGCATTATTGGAGGTCGTGGAGGTTCTCTGCAAATCTGAGGTTTAGGTATTCGCTGTCTATCCTGATTCCATTATTTTCCCAGTATAGATTTCGGATGATCATCTCAAGGCAGGCTTTGAAGAGTTTGGATGAACTGGTATCACTTTGTCTTAACTGTTTAGGGGGCTAAAAGTCTTCATGTAGTCGAATGAAAAAATGCTCTCGGTACATATGTTGCAATACTCTGCCATATACTTAGTTTACGCCTTGTAGAATGATTGTATCAATAAACTTAGAGATTTACGCCGAAGTCGAAGGCCTTCCTGGAATCGATGAATGCCACTGCGAGCGGTATTTCATATTTTGTTGCTTTCTCTTTTAGTTGATTTATCAAATGGCAATAGTTTATGGACGAGTAGCTTTTTCTAAAGCCAGCTTTTTCCCGTGGTTGGTTTTTATATAGTGGTGATACGGTTGGTGATAACTTTGGTGGAAAGTTTGTAAATGCAGTCGAGTAGACTGACTGGTCAGTAGTTGTTGAAGTCTTTCGGGGTTTTCTTTCTTTATGTAACAGCATTATGATGGCTATTTCTCAATTTTCTTGGACTTTACTTTGTTTTAGGCATAAGTTGAATAGACTCACTAGTTTCTTAGTGATGGCCTCACCTACTTTTTTTGAGTAGGTCGATGGTGATGTTATCTGGTATAAGGGCCCTCCCTCTCTTCGTTGGTGAGATGGCTTGTTTCACATCCCATGACGTAATTTCTGGGAAATCCTCGAACTGAACACTCACATCTTGTACATCCTGTTCATTATTTTGCAGTCCTTGTTTGGAGGAGCAGAGTTTTTTATTGTTAGACTTCCCCTTTCCTCGAGTATACTAGTTCTGTGTTTTTGTTCTCTATTGGTTTTCATATTATTAATTCGACTTTTTCGAGAATAGTTTCGATGACCGCTGTTGGGTATCTTTTTTGGTCTTCACTTTTTTTAAATAGTTTTTCGGTTGCCACGATTTTCTCTCTTGTTGGTGTTTGGGGATTTGTAGGCTTTTCCATGAGATTCTTGGTTTCATTTGAGATTTTACTTATGGCTCGTGTGCTCTTTGGTTTGTACATAGTGGCGACTCCGATTACAGAGGCTGTTACTTTGTTGTTGAAATCGTTGATGTTGGTGTCGTTCTCTGCTGGTTTGATAAAATGTCTATACATGTTTTTCAATTCGAACTTGAAGGATCGAGTAAGGCCTTTTGGGTACGTTTTGTAGTTGCAGTTTTATCTAGAATATTTTCCTGTATTATTTGCTGGTGTTAATTTGAATTTTACAACTTACTATTTTGTGATCGCTTCCTACGTTGACTTGATTTAGGACCTGAATGTCTGACAGTGTCGCTGATGTAGTCTATTTCCTTCTTGGTTTCATTGTCAGGACTCTTCCAAGTCCATTTTCATTGGGGTTCTTCTTGATGAAGGTGTTCATGATTTTGAAACCGTAAACTTACAAGACCTCTGCCTTTTTTCGTTCAGTTCTTTATATCCAAACTCGCTGCTGCAATCATCATCTCCTTGACATTGAAGTATTTTCTGATATCTTGATGTCGGAAGTTTAAATTATAACAAGGAATAAATGTTCGAATTTTTATTCATCCAGACCAATTGTACGTGCAATATTTCCATCCCCAGTTGGGAAGCCAGTCAGATAGCTCATTAGCCGGATCGACTTGAAAACTGGAGAAACCTATGTTGACAATTCTGCTGACAGTTTTGGTTGACGGTTTATGATTTAGCTGTAAAGTTTAGAGTGAATGATAAATTAACAGATTAGGTGTCATTGAATGGTCATATTGAGGACATCGTTTTGGTTTTCAAATAAAAAAATCAAATTTTAAAAACTAATCCAACTGTTCAATTTGTGATGAATGAAACCGTCTACCAACGAAGTAAATAGAATCACTGTCTAATTTTTTTTTCAAATAATTTTTCCTGAGTAACAAGTGTTATTTTCTAACTGGTTATGTCGAACTAGTACAGAAAAACATTCCCTTCAAACTTTGTTCACAAGACCAAGAGAAGTAATAATTTGAAATCTATTCACTTCCGATTTGACAATGGATGAATTCTGGAAATTTTGATTACAGAAAATAAAACAAACAATGCGACATGAATATCGCTATGTTGACTACAAAAAAGGGGGTTTAGTGGGAATAATAACCGTTTTCCATGGTTTTTACAAATAAGCATTTCGAAAATAGCATTCACTAACCAGGAACTGAAATCACGTGGCACGGTGTTATTTTTCTATTGTATATAAAGTGTATTCTACATTGTCCACCGAAAGAAGTTGGCCAATTATTTTAACTTGAGTGATTTTTAAAAATTCTCTTTTAATTGAATCCAAATAACCCACGGCTGAAAAGCATCAAGACAAACAGATTCCGAGACAGAATGGACTTTCTTTCTTTCCTTCTTGATTTCCTTCATTCTTTCTTTTTTCTTCTTCCTTCTTTTCTACTTTCCTCCTTTCCTTCTTTCGTCCTCTCTTTCTTTCTGTTTTACTTCTTTCTTTTCTAATTGTTTCTTTCCTTCTTTCTCTTATTCTTTCGTTTTTATTTTTTACTCCTTTCTTCCTTTATTTTTGCCTTCTTTTTCCATTCTTCGTTTCTCCTTCTATCGCACCTTCTTTGTTTCTTTTTTTCTTTGTTTCCTTCTTTCTTTTTTTTCTTATTTTTTCTCTCCCTCTTTCTATATTCAATTTGTTTTCCCTCCTCTCTTTACTTCTTTTTTTTCTTCCTTTCTTCTTTCTTTCTTCTGTTGTTTTCTTTCCCTCCTTTTCCTTTATCTTTCGTTTTTTCTTTCCTTCTTTCTTCCTTTTTGAGCTTCTTTCGTTTTTCTCTCTCTTCTTTTTTGCTTTCTTTATCGCCTTCTATCTGAGCTTCTTTCTGTTTATCTTGCATTCTTTTACCTTCTTTGTTTCCTTCTTCCTTTCTTTCGTGCGTTCTTTGTTTGCACCTTTCTTCCTTTCTATCAATCTTTCGATCGTTCTTTCATTCTTTCATTCTTTTGTTCTTTATTTCTTTTTTCTTTTCTTCTTTCATTCTTCTTTCTATCAATCTCTCCTCCTTTCCTTCTTTCTGTCTTTCTCCATTTCATTCTTCTTTTCTCTCTCCTATTCTTTCTTTCTTCCATATTTTTCTTCTTTTCTCCTTTTTTCCACCCTTGCCTTTCTTTTTTTCTTCCCTGACTTTTTATCTTCTCCCTTTCTTTTCTCTATTTTCTTCTTTCTTTCTTTCCCCATTTCTTTTTCTTTTTTCCGTTTTTCTTTCCTTATTTTTCCTTCTTTCTTTCTTTCTTTATTCATCTCTTGATTTGCTCCATCCTCTCTTTCTCTCTCTCTTTCTCTATTTATTTCTTTCTTCCTTTCGTCCTCCCTTTTTCCTCTCCTCCTTACTTTCTTTCCTCCTTTCTTTCCTCCCTTTTTTCCTTTTCTCCTCTTAATTTCTTTCCTTTTTCTTTCTTTCCTTGTGTATTTCTTTCTTTATCTATTCATATCTATCCCCTTTGTTTCTTATTTTGCTTTCTTTTCTTTTTTTCCCTTTGTATCATTCTGTTTATCCGTCTTTCTTTTCGTCTTTTTTTCTTTCCATATTTTTTTTCTTTTCGTCTTTCTTTCTGTTCATAGTGATCTAAATTTGTTCCTATCAATCTATCTATCTATCTATCTATCTATCTATCAATTTGAATGTTTTTTCATCTATCTAATGCTCTCCGTTCATATCTATCTACGTATCTATATATTCAAATAAGTATACCTCAGCATATAGATGTCAATGCTCCTTTGTGACCGCCTGTGTCAAGGTGTGTGTGTGTGTGTGTGTGTGTGTGTGTGTGTGTGTGTGTGTGTGTGTGTGTACGTGTTCACCTGTAGCTTCATGTATCAACCTGCCCAATCCAGTTTCTCCCGGTTTCATCGAATGTTTGTATCTCAATCAGATTGAACCAACTACACTCAGTGCAGGTGTAGGTTAGCACACTTTTTTCAGAATCTTTAAAGGATGGTGGAATAAACATGTCAAATGTTTCAGATTTAAACGGCCCATCCAGGGGAAGTCTCTTTTCTTTAGTAAATTTTGGTCATATTTTCTTTAAATGAATTGATTTCACAGGAAATAAAGGTGATAAATGTACCAACTATCCCCGAACTGGTTGCACCTGACGTGACTGACAATCAGTGAAAATTTGTTTCCCCTTAAATTTGGTGAGGGTTGTTCTTGCTCTTGTTACGGGGGGGGCGAAGTTAACTCCAAGTTGGAATTGTTTTTGAAAAAATATTTTCTTCTCTGATTGGATTTCTGATCAACAATCGTGCAGTGAACGAAGAAGAAAAATAATCTCTCAAGTAATGTGATCTGTGATCAGTAAGTTAAGTAAAACGTCTGTCTCACAGGTGACAACTCCTGTTTGAGTATACGGCCGGTGACGAAGTCTGGTTTTCATTACAAGCGTCAGCTTAGTGATCCTTGCAAGTTTCAAGTTCGGTCAAGACCAGGACTTTATTCTTACAAGTTTTTATAACCATCCCTTTGGCAGAATAGAACTCCACAAAAAGGTTACGGGCACTTTAATCGCTAAGCTTAGAATGTACCCGATTGCTCGGAGATTGCACTTAATGGAGAGTTTTCTACAATCTCCGCTTATTCTGAGAATCGAACCAGGGATCCACTGCCTGTAAGTCAGACGTGCTAGCCATTATACTATCCAAGGGGACAATATCATGTGATGAGATATTAACTTATTCTGATAGGATCCTCATCCCTTTGTTTTGTGTACTAGACCCCTAATGTTGTTTTCTTTGGGTTTCTTAGTATTGTTAAACGTTTTGAGATGAAAACACTCACATCATTCCCTGGCTTATCCGTCTAAATAAATCATCGAATGATGACAATGTTTGAACTTTGAAATTCCATCCGCTCTAGAAAGCTCTGAAAACGGCTAGAAACGGGCATATGTTTGTGTCTCCCTCTCCCAACCCCCCCCCTCTCTCTCTCTCTCTCTCTCACACGCACATACACACACTCTTTCTCTCTCTCTAAGTGCGTCTGTGTGTGTATTTGTACTAAGTTTAGTATAGTTCGATATAAGGTCACCAGTTTGAGTTACCCAATGAGGATTAAATTCCAAGCATGAATAAACTCAGTACACTCCAAGAGTCAGAGACTTTGGGGGTTCGTGGGGTTTGGGATCCATGGATAACAAGGATCAGACACAATTTGATAGGTAATGCGAGACACAAGACATAAGTAATAAATAAGTAATTCGTTGTCATTAATCAAAGAGAAATTCGGGTAATGGATTCACATTAGAAAACCATTTTGTCTTTCGTTTTGGCGACTATGACGTCTTGGAATCGAGAGAAATCGGAATTGATAGACTTTCGAATATCAATTACAAGAATTCTCAAAGACTTGAAACAAATGAATTCGGTTTCAAATTAGTTACATCGAAGCAAATCTAATTTATTTAATGGGAATAATATTAATGTCATTATCATAAGACCATTATCAATAATCTGGCTTTGAGCAGTGTGACAGAAAATCGATTGTAAAGGAACTCCCGATGACCTGTTATTTATTATCCATGTTCATCATGTAGTTAGTTTGGGTAAATAAATCTATAATACAAGATCCGATCATCATCTGAAACAGACTTTTAACATCTGTCGTTGGAGAGAGGGGTTTCTCAAGATCCACCAGACCTTGCGGTCGTGGGCGTCAGGGCACCAATATCTTCTTAATTTGACCCAATTGTCCCGCCATCTTTGTAGTCTATAGTTTAGCATATGATCCCTTGGGATCCATGTTGGGATTTGTGATGTTCAACGGTTGTCTGACATTCTTGCAACACGATCTGCCCATTGCCATTTGAGTTTTCTAATAGATTTTGTGATAACTTCGAATCCTGTTTTTTTTACGTGCATGTAAAATATCTCACAGTGCAGAACGCCCTTACCTTACATAGTTCTAGGTAACCCTTGGTCGAGTGGTAGCACACGTTCGCCTCCATCTTATATGATGGAGTGATTTTAACTCATCCCCTTCTCCACTGCTCAACATTTTTGTTCCAGCCCTGTAATGGGATTATAGATATTATCATTACAGGACTTTTACATGGACAGACAATACAACATTTTCCTAAACATACTTCTACGTATACATAAGTGACTTGTCCTAGGTATAGTAAATACATTCATATTGACCAAAATTTTCTAACAATGTGAGCAGTGGGGGTAAGAGCTATTTTCAGTATTTCATACATGCTGGGCTTTAGAGGTATACTGTCGGTAAGTTCAATGGTCCCTTTTTTGAGTAGTCTGAGTTGCCATATTTTACAGATTTCAATTTCAAGGTTTTCATATTTTAAGAGTTTCTCGAATACCTTGTCAGTAATATTCTTATCCTGCTGGGATGGTCATATCTACTCGGGGGCAGATTTTTTCTTCAAAGTCTTTCGATATTATATTTGGTCTGTTCGCGTTCATTGTTCTATCAGTATCTATGGTGAAGCCTCATTATATGGTCACACTTATTGCTTCTGAAACTGGTTCAGTCCGGTGTTAGTAACAGTTCTTAGCATATGAGGTGTTGGCAGATGTTTCAGTGTAGATATTTGAGAATGTGGGCTGTTTGGATTACTTCAGACGAGGAGTGCAGGAACATGAACGTGTCTGCGTAGTGAATCCTTTATTTCATCATGATCGTTATATATATATATATATATATATATATATATATATATATATATATATATATATATATATATATATATATATATATATTCCACGCTTCATTTTCTCGAACCTAGGTAACCGGGCAAAAAAAAATCATTAAATGATGTTCATTTTCCATTTTTCCAGCCCTGAAGCTGTGTTCAAACAATTCTTTTGAAATGAGTTCATTAAAAATGAAATAGTTCGATTTCTCTCATTTGACATGAAATTAAAGTCGCGTTATGCAAACCTAAAATCGAACTTCATTTAACAAAAATAATTTATTGTCCTGTTTTGTCTGTATTATACCATGGGATATTTTTCAAGGTCTTAGTTTGATATAAATTGAACAAATGATAGGGGTTCTATAAACATTTAAGAACTGCCTATGAAATCTAGATTTTGAACTGCGTTGGCTGAACAAAGCTGCCTGATCCAATGAATTCCTAATAGGTGATATTCATTAAATACAGTTGAATCTTCCATACAGTGATATAAGTGAAACATCTATTGATGATATCCTTCTCCCTCTCTTTTTCTTCCCCTCTTTCTCTCTCTCTCTCTCTGTCTCTCTCTCTCTTTCTGTCTCTCAATATATATATGTATATATATATATATATTGAGAGACAGATATATATATATATATATATATATATATATATATATATATATATGCAGATAGATAGATGGATCGATATATAGATAGATAGATAAACATATATCTTTCTATGTATCCATCTCAGTGTGATCAGATCCATTTATCAACCTTTATATCTATCTCAGTATGTTTCTGTTATATCTATCTATCTATCTATCTATCTACGTAATAATAGCAATCTAACTATATATCAATCTATATCTATTTATCGATACGTTTATTTTAGTATATTCAATTCAGTTATATCTATCTCTCTATCTATCTATCTATCTATCCACTCCTGGCAAAACCTATTTATTCAGCACTCTGGGGATTTTCGCCAATTTTTTTTCTTTGCATCAGATAAACAAATCACATACACGATACGAAAAAAATGTTATTTAATAGCCTTTTTCAATTATTAGCCTATCTTTTCTTCCAGATCAGGATGAGGAAATAAGGTATCATTAACGAAAAAAAATCACAATTAGTACTTTGTTGCTCTTCTCTGGGGTTTCTCCATAATGGCCTGTATTCTTTGTGGCATGGGTTTCACTAGAAAAAAAAAATTCTCCATCAAGCTGGTTCTAACTTTTTTCTGCAACACTTGATAGGTCAGTTCTGTGGCATGATGCATTGTCATCTTTTAAAATGACTCCCTTGTCACCAAACTTCTGTAATGGCTTTTCTTTAGCCCATTGCAACTTGTTTTCCCCTCTTTAGTTATTAGCTTTGGTTTTAGTTTGACTCTCTTGAGTCCAATTTCATTTTTTACATAGTTTTTTCACCGATACGAACTCCCTACCTCTGCCCAATTGTTTTTCATTTGTTTCAATGTGCATTTTATATTTCCGTGGCACATTGCTTGGAGTTTTCTATCTCTTTGCCTTGACGTCTTCCTCCTATTTTGCTAATACTTGCATTAAATTCAAGACCCAACTGATTGGGAACCATCGAGATCCTTTGCCACCAAGCATGTTCAATTTCCTTCTTGGCAGAGTTTTATCATCTTTTCCATTATTTCAATTGAGAACTCTTTAATGACGCTATATTTCCTTTCAATTAGCTTTGTCCAATGATTTGTTGAAAAGCCCTCAAAGATCTGCAATTATTTTCTTTCGATGATGGACTAATTTGCATATTTAGACTCATACTGGCATCTGTTTCAGAAATGCAAATTACAAGGGGATTCTATAATTTTCTCTCTCGCATTTATTGATCGTATAATTTTTTTTTCTACTTGATCTGGGAAAATAAGCCAATAACTGGAATATTTTAACTAAAATTGTTATATTTTAATTTTATAATTTTAATTCCATAATTTTTGTCAAAAGTAGAGTCCATCTATTTCAGACTGATCATATACATATATCTCTAGTCCTATCTATCTATCTATCTATCTATCTATGTCCTTTCCTTGGGTCTCAGAAGCAGGATATCTAGACAGGATTGAATTCATTACACTAAAGAAATCATCTGATAGACGATCTTGATATTTCGTAGATACCTTTTCTGGTGCATGGACATCTAAGAATTCATTTTTAAAACGAATACTGAACAATAAATATCTACATAATACTAAGCATCTCATTTGTTTATCTATTTCCGACCTCCAATGAGTGAAAATGGTGCATGGTAACTATATAACTATATATCTTTGATTAGGATACCCGTAAAATGCGGAAAGAAAGTTTTTGATAAATTACGATGACATTTTGTGAAAAGGTGGATCATAGGCTGAGGAAGAACTGATTAAATTCTGGGGCTAATCAAGGAATTCTTTGACATACCTTTCCATATATTAAGACACGAGTTCAATATATGGAATATTGAAACTTACAGTTACCTTTCCTGCATTGTAGCAATAAATCAACTGTATCGTATCTATAAATGAGCTGATTCTCATCCAGTTTTTACTAAGTGTATGACATTGGCAGTACTATGCGCTCTGTGGGTGCTTTGTCAATGAGATTTAAACCAATGGACGTATCTCAAAGGACTTGATCTGCATAAAAGAATCTGTAAATAGTTCCGAAAGAGATGAAGTCGATTCGATCAGGGCGTGAGAACAGAACGAATGTTGGTAAGGTGAACAATGAGCCGATCTGGTTATTCACCCCACAGATACCGTCGCGTAGGCATTGTTTTGGCAGCATACCGTGTTAAATTGCTCTGCTGAAAATTTGGAATAAGAGGTGATCAATGAATAAGTAACTTCTCTCATTTATTGTTGGCCAGTGGTCACTAACAAAGTCTGAGTTTACAATAATAGAAGAAAAAAACAGGCCTCTATTAGGCATAAACTAGAGGAACAATTTAAAAAAAACTTTGATTTCAAATTCAAATCCCACGGAACCTATTTAATGGTGGGGGGTAGCTGGAAAAACTTCTTTTTCAGACATAATAAGGAGTGAATGGTGAAAATTTCAGCCTTTTAGTTCCATTGGTGTGACTTGTACACACGATATATATACACATAGACAGCTAACCAGTCAGACAAGTGTAAAGGATCAAGTTGACGTCAGGACACACACACACATGTATATATAATATATATATATATATATATATATATATATATATATATATATATATATATATGAGTTAATGCAATGCTCTTTCATAGGAATAGAGCACTCTGGTGGATGAGGAATTTCTGCGTAAATAAATATATCGCTTAAATTCAGCCTTACTGATCGTCCAGTTCCGTAGTCCAGAGTCCGGGTCTGAAGTGAAGGTTTCTGGATACTGGATACTGGATGGGATAACGGAGAGTCTATAGCCACACTGTAGAGATGTAATACATCGAAACAGCTGTCCGTGGATGACATAATAATATATATATATATATATATATATATATATATATATATATATATATATATATATATATATATATATGTATATATATGTATATATATATATATATATATATATATATATATATATATGGAGGTCTATGCGTGTTTATGTTTGTGGGTTTATGTATGTGGAAAGTCTTGAGTCGTGAGAAATGTTTATACTTGTGTGGTAAGAGAATCCAAACATGAAAGGTATATTGATATTGTAAATCTGTCTCAAATACCAGGATGGTGGTGTATTTGGTATTAATGATTGTGACCTCTTTTCGCTGTATTTAGCGTTCTTTATTGTCTGGGTTTACTCTTTTTGCTTATCTCACAATGATTATGTGTGTCGATTTCTATCATGAAAAACTAATTTGTTTGGCAAATAGATTGTTAAATGCTCAGAGTTAATCATGTTCCCAGTCTGTTATGTGATGTACTTCGTTAAAGTTAAGAATTATGGAGAGAAAAGGTGAAGAAGTGATCGATATGAAGTTTAAAGATTTACAAATGAAGTCAGAACATGGAGATGAGCAAGCAGAACAGAAAAGAAGAAGGGAAAGAAGAGGAAAGAAGGAAAAGAGAGAGAGAGAGGACAAAAAAAAGAAGAAGGAAATAAAAAGAAAGGGAGACAGGAGGAAAAAGGTGAAAGAAGAAAAAGAGAGCAAAAAGAAACAAGGAAGTGAAAGAAAAGAGTGATGAGGTAGTGTATTATAGAATGATAATCTGTATTTAAATGAAGTGGGCGGGGCATGAATTCCCCTAAAACAAATCGGAAAATTAATTGGAAACCAGTAAGAGTGAAAAAACTCCTAATTTACGAGAATCGACATTAATGAATGTTTTCCAGTCAAAACAATTATTTTTCTACAAATGACTAATAAAGACTTGAAGGCTCCAAATGTTGATTTTTCATTTCTTTTGGCCTTGGGTTATAATTTCCTTTTCTATTTAAATCTTTGTAGATAGAGTGTTTTCCATTTAAAATGTGTATCTATAAATAACAGTCAATCAAAACTGTCATCAAAACTGTCATCAAAGCTGTCAACAAATGTTTCTTTAGTTGTCAAGTTAGTTTGGCTGGCTATGCATGTATGTTAGTCATGTCACTATTTTCTGTTTTACCCCCCCCCCTCCCGATAGGATCAACTCGCAATGTAAGTTTATGCTAAGATGATCCATTACTTTTTTTTCATTGGCGCTGATTCTTTTAAAAAATCAGTGATCACTGCCCAACAATAGGCGAAAGAAATGTACTATTCGCCGATCACTCCTTTTTTGCAGTTTCCCGATTAATCATCCAAATACAGCGTGTAGCAAAAAAAAAAAAACGTTGGTAACATGGTAGATTCTATTAAGTAACTTACCCGGCCTATATGTTTAATGAATGAAAAGTAAGGGTTTTGTTTAGCGCTGTAATTACATAGTAAACTGATCCACCACTCCTAAAAATTTTCTAAACGTTTTTTTCCAAAATCCCTCTGATTCAATGTATTCTTCTAGGTCCATTGAGTATGCATTTGAAAGTTATGCCAAATATATTTTAGCTTCGCCAATGTTGAAATTGTGGAATATATTTTAATTTAGAAAAGAAAATACTAGATTAGTTTCAGTGGAAGGAATTATTGTTTCAGCAAAAAATGTTGCCTTTGAGCTGAGTTTATTGTAACGAACAGGGAAACAAAGAGAAAAGTTCACAGTTGATTACATCAATATAAATGAACAGACTGAGATAGATAGATAGATAGATAGATAGATAGATAGATAAATAGATAGATAGATAGATAGATGGATTGACATTTGTTTCTGTATCTTTATTTCATTTGAAAAGTCACTGCAAGTGAACAGACGAGAAGGAGCTGTTATTGCAGAGAGCTCTACAATTCTCTGTGCAGCCTATTGACAAGTTCTTTCGGCCTCAAATATATTGTGTGGGAGGTACACACACCCATACGAATGAATAATATAAAAATATAGGGTAGATAACTGCGCGTAGGATAATCTTAGGCCATCCTCCATGCATTGAACATACGATGATCCAAAAGATAATTAACATAAACAAGAATTATACATTCAAAAACTTCACGTATAATTTCGTTAAAGAACAGTTGATCGATCTGCAAGAGATCAAAAGAACAAAATATGCAAAATAAGCCAACTGGTTTCAATTCCGGCCTCGGAGCAAATAAAGGCATTTAAATTGTATGGGCAGGCATATAGCTAGGATGGTGGCGAGGTCATTGTGGGATTTTCTGGATACAACCCAAAATTCAATAAATTCTCTTTCACGCTATCTTCCATCTTTCCTCAAAATGTCATCTAAATCCATTGAGAAACATTGGATTTATTGTACCAACTGACAGACAGATAGAGAGGTAGACAGACAGACAGTCACAAGTGGATAAGTACACAGTAAATCCTTGCTATAACAAATCACAACGAAATTCGGCTCTAACGAACTTACGGGTGAATCCAATCTGACCACAGATATACCGAACAATGTTTGATGAATTCGTCGAACACGTAGACCATGATGAACATTTTTCTTATTTACCGAACAAAGTTCGATAAAAGCAAGAACTAATCATATTATTGAACAGTGCCTTACGTTAGTCATTTGCGTGAAGAGGTGAAATCGAAAACAGAACGGGGGCCAATGAAATCACTTTTGGATTCATCGAACGAATGCCATCGGTTAAAACGAACTTTCGATTTCAACGACAACCTCATCTCCCAATTTGTTCCTAATAGTTAGGTTTTGCTGTACTTCTTCAAACACAAATATTCACGTTTTATTTCGTTAGAAAAGTAGGTTGAACTGCAAGACAACGAAGGAGAAGAAGAAGCTATTCTGGTCAACTTTCTACTCCTTTGGACGGCTTTTTGACACATTCTCTCTCGGTCAGAGACATTAAAGCTCTTTGAAATGGGGCCCTGGAGTAAGGGAGACCTGGTTGAATGCTGGTTCAGAGCCAGGAACTTTTTGAGAGCCTATTGCCCATACTTCGACGGAATTTCATCGAAATCCATTAAGAACTTTTCCAAACATTGCATAGACAGGCAGATAGAATAATAAGACAGATGGATTGACACAGATGAATATATATATATATATATATATATATATATATATATATATATGTGTGTGTGTGTGTGTGTGTGTGTGTGCTGTCTACCTTCTTAGGCAGATCTTGGCCATCTTCCATGCATTGAAAATCCGGCATAGTTTCAAATTTACGATCACGATCATGTCTTTGATGAAATCAAATTAAACAATTGCAATTTTATCAATCATTTGATTAATCTAAAATTCACGTTTAATTTCGTTATGGGAAATGGTTCAAAGAAAGGTTTATCGAAATGCAAAATAACAAAGTCTGAAAAGAGGCAACCACCGTTGTCTGCTTTGCACTTCTCCCGACGGATGTTCGACAAATAATTTTGGTTTCAATGATGCTGCATAGGCTAATAGCCAAAGGGAGAGACGGACACTAACAAATGAATATAAATTACACGGGAAATAACCAGGCGTAGACAGAGTTTGGACCATCTTCTAAGATAGAGACAAATTTAATAGGTCTGGTTAGTCACTCAATAGAAACCATCATATAACCAATGTGTTGGGGTGCTCAATTAAGAAACTGGAAAAGAATCATGGTCAATTAATTAATTACTTCCCACACTTTTTGTTGGACCGTTATCACTAAAAATAAGCGTGAATGCTGCTGGACACTAACCAAGGGACCAATTGAGTTAAAGCTTACATGGTAGATTTGACTCACACACACACACACACAAACACACCAAAAAAAAACAACATTCAACCGTAGCCGCGTCGGCTGGAGCCATATTTGGACGGATGGATCCTATTCTTTCCTCGTTAAGCTCGACCTTGTGTCACATTTTGCAGCTGTGGGACAGCGAACAAATACCCCTTCCCTTATTTCTAGCCTTTTCTTTGGGATTAAAGTGTAGTGTCTGTTCCACGGCAGAGCCCAAGGCGCAGGTACTGACACTTGCCCGTCGAATGGGCCGGAGATTGGCGTGTGGTTGGTATCAAAGACCGAATGCGCCGGTGCAGTGCGTCAGGATGGATTTTCAAAAAACAAAAAAATCTCATTTTCATAGTTTTCTAATTAGCTTGAAAGCGTTAAAGAAGAAACGTTATTTACATCACAAGAGATCAAAAGAGGAGGAAAAGCTTCTATTTTTGTAGGTTCGGTACTTATTCTTGTGTCTTTCTGAAAAGTTCGATCAGCTTCAGATTCAATAAATATCTTGGCATACTGTGAACAGCCATATAGCTTCGATGCTGTAATCAATTCTCCTTCAGCCTTCAGACTATTGTCCACCAATTATTAATGAGATCCATTGAGAACAATTGGAGATACAGTATGGAAAAGCAAACTTCAGATAAGAACCAGCGAATTGGTGTACATCTAGTCAAAAATATTCACGTTTTACTACGTTAGAAAATTAAATTGGGCATCCAGGGAACAACCAACTAAGTGAAACAACTTATGTGGTCAGCTCGTCGTTTTCTCGAATGGCCTTTTCGACAAGTCCTCCATCAGTCTCAGGGTCAATAATAATCATAGAACTGAATTTAATACAGTTTCAAGATGAGGTTTCTTCTTGATCAAGACAAATTCTGTAACCTAATTAAGATGTTAACTCTGTTCCTTTTCAAAATGATAAAACAATTCACTCAGAAAATTGTTAAAGCCTTCCGAGAAATAGTATGAAAAAAATCATTTTTTTCTACATCATCATCATCGTCATGATCATCATTGTTGCAAGAATAAATTCTCTGCCCTTTCGATAATTTGCTGGTTGGAAAGTGAAGAGAAAATTAGATTGAAAGCGAAAGGAAGGAAATTTTAAAAAAACACCTGATAGTCAGAAAATTGTTGTTGTCGTTGCTCCCCAACGACTTTGTATATTTTCATAACAACAACAACAACAATCATAAGTAAAGCTTCAACACCTCCACCACCTGATTTTCATCATAATCGCCATCATCATCATCATCATCATCATCATCATCATCATCATCATCATCATCACTGGGAGAGTATATTCTCTGTCAGCAGAGGGATTCGAATAGAAATTAAAAGGACGAAAAAAGAGACAAAAGGGAAACTCAGTGTGTTAAAGGGGAAGTGTTATGAAACAAGGTATCTGTCAATTAGTTTGTATCTGTATCCAAATATGGTCATCACATCAATCATTGTAAGAAGTAGCTTTAATACACTGCCGCCATCGCCATCATCATCATCATCGTAATCATCGTCGTAACCATCGTCATAACTGCAACATTGTACTCTCTGCCAGTTCTCTTAGAAGAACTAAGAACAGAAGAGATTTTTTTTTATAGTTGAAGGAAAGAGAGAAAAATAGAAAGAAGGGATGGAAAAAAATGCATGAAATAAAAGAAAGGGGTAAATATCTGACAAATAAGAATAAAAGGGGTAAAGAGAGAGAGAGAGAGGGGGGAAGAATGAAAGGAAGGTTAGGGGAAAATATGAATCACAACCATCCATAAATACTACATTGGGGATGATCAATTAAAAAATTTGGATGATGAGGTGATCAATGAATAAGTTACTTTTTTGCCATCTGTTGGGTTGTGATCACTAAAAGAGATCTTTGATTTTCAAAAATACAAGGGGACGAAAGTTAGGGACCAATTGAGTAAGAGAGTATATTGTATTTTAACCCCCATTAAAAACCTTTTGGCGAAGGGAATCTTCAAAAAACAAAAAACAAAATTTCCCTCTCTCAGTGAGAGGAGTATGTGTGCAATATTTCAAGTTTCTGCCATGAACGGTAAGGGTTGAGTGAAATTCAGATAGATAGAAATGTTAATGTCAGCACAAGTGAATAACCTTAGCCAAGCAATAGAAATTAAGCCTGTGTCTTGTGGGTAGCAGTGATTGAAAAAAAAAAGAAATAAAGAACAGACTAAAAGAAAAAAAGGAAGAGTCTATCTGTATAGTGAACTTCTTTTTCTGTCAATAAGTGAATTCATCTACTTAAAGTCATTATTTTTGCCAGTGAAGATATCTCCTATCCACCATTTAAAAAAACGGACACTTCGACTGAACTGTTTTTAGTGAAAGTATCAATTGCTTTGAATGTTCCGCAGAAATAGCAAAATTGTCTGATTGACGAAGCTTTAATTTCTCTTACAAAAATTAGATAAATACCTAGGTTTATTCGTTTAAAAGTTCAAACATTTTTTTTTACGATCAAAGGTTTATGTAATAAAAAGGAAATCAAACTTCATTTACAAAAAATAAGTAAATTTCGCCAACAAGACAATTTCACCAATTCAGCGTAACATATTCATAGTATCTTTTTCCAGTCTCATTTAGGTTTCCAGTCTTAACTAGGTTTCCAGTCTCATCTACAGTCTGGAATCAGATAAGACAACAGGTACTGATAACTTTCCAGTGGTTGTCGTCTAAATCCTTCTCTCGAGTTTTCCCCAATGTTAGCAAAGTTGCTCAACTGTTGGCTTAAGAAGACGTGTTTGTCCAGTTTTCAAAAATGCTGGTGAATGTTCCAGTCCCTCTCAATATCGACCGATCAGTCAAGACTTCTAATCTGTCATCGATAGGTGCCTTGATTCATCTTGACAAAGATAATCTTTTAAGTGACATCCAGTATGGTTTTCGATCTTCTAAATCCACTGCTGATATGCTGACTGTTATCAACCAAAGAATCAGTAGATAACAACTTTATCTCTAAGACTTTTGACAAGTTGAGGCACAAGGGATTGTTCTACAAGCTCACGTTATGGCATCTCTGGTAAAGTGTATTCGATCATATGATCTTTTCTGTCTAAGAGAATCATGCAGGTGGTTTTTAATGACCAGTCCTTGGGTGTTCATCATCATTGTAATACCCTCTAAATTTTCCCCAATGGATGAGACCACACTCAAGTAATTCCCATGCTTTGATAAACTTCTTGGCCTTAAGTTCACACCAGACTTGAAGTAGGAGCCCTATTTTTCATCTGTTGCCCTGGACATAGCAAAAATGGTAGCTTCATTATACCACTCTCGAAAATATCTGACCGAACCTGCCATCTTGTATCTCTATGAGAGTCAGATACGACCCTAATGGAGTACTGCTCATACATCTAAGCAGGCTCTACCAGTAGGTGTTATCCAAACTCGATAGGGGACAGAATTGAGTGCATCAATTATTTTGTAATGAGCTATTCTTATCCCCCAACCACATTTCCATCGACGTGATGTAGCGAGCCTGGAACTTTTTTTATCGCTATTTTCATGGAAAGTGTTCGGAGGAGCTCCATTATCTGGGTCCATGAGCCAAAGATTTTCCAATCAGAACACGATTTACTATCTGTGGAGAATCCCATCCACAATATCTTACCATTCTACATAATTGTAGCAATTTCCATTCAAACTACATCTCCCCTCAAACGGCTGTTTCGTGGAACAAGCAACCCCGAGTGAGCTTTCTTGCTAGATATAATTTCCATCTTTTCAAATTCAGAGTCAATAAATATCTCATGAACCTGAAATTACTTTAACCCTATCCCTAGAATGACCCCTGGACTTTGTTTAAGGTGACTCTGATCAGAAAAAAAAATTTCATCGAAATCCAAATCTATTGATCTTTTCTCAGGGATTAATTAGTTATGAATAATAACTAAGAACAGGACTTCGGGCACCGCTCTTCTCCTTTGAAGAGTGCTTGAATATTTCAATATTTACTGAAAGCCTTTTAATCGCATTTTATCCCCATGTTTAGGAGCTCGGCACATGGTTATGAATATTCATAAGTTTAATTTGCATGAAAAAGTCACTAAATCTTTCTCAAGTCAAACAAGCCAAGAAAAACAAAACCATTAAAACAACCTCGAAGGGTCATCAAAATCCATTGAGGATTTTTTTAAATATTGTGTTGACAACCAAACATGAATACATATATAGCTCTCCCATTGCAGAAGTCATAATAACTAACAATAACATTTTCAAAATTGTCCTTCCCTGAAAAGTTTTTTGTCTGAATATTGTCCAACTCGAGTCCAAGTCGGAGGTTGGATTCGACTTTGTTTTTCCACCGTCACCAGAACAACAAAAGCAACCCAGGCATAATTCAAGGGAATAAACTCTTCCGTATTGGTCTATCTATACGAAATCGATTCATAACAAGCTTGGCTGTTGCAGAGTCGAACTCCCTTCCAACTTCTATCCCGACTTGAGATGATTTCTACAACTTGTTAATTATGTATTTAAGAAATGAAAATGATAAAATGTCACGAATTTTAATGTTAGGAATGCGCAAGGTCTCACTTTTTTCTAATAAATAAATAAATTGATCAATGCTCAAATATATACATATATAATTTTTATTCATTATTTTTATAAAACTTGCAGTAATCATCTCCAATCGGAATCAAAGTAGACTTTGAGTTTGATTTTGCATCAGTCCGGCTTCTTTCGATATTTACTCAATATTTTAGTTACATTTTATCCACCATGTTTCAGAGCCTAGCTTATGATTATGAATATTCATGAAGTCACTTTGCATAAGGAAGATTACTCCCTATCGCTTCTTTTCTCAAAAGTTAAACAAGTCAAACACGGTTGGTTCAAAGTTTTGCAGAAAAAGAAAAACAATTAAAAATTGCAAAGAAATTGTTTTTCTTTTGTCATTTAGAGGAACAAGTCTGAATTAAGATCATTGATTGTGAATAGGTAAATAAAGATGAAGAGGTGGAGAGAGAGAAGAAAAGAAAGAATAACGGAATGAAGGAGGGATGGGAGGAAGGAAAAAGAAAGGAAAGAAGGAAGAAAGATAAAAGGAAGGAATGGGAGGAAGGAAGGAAAAAAAAGAAAGAACGAAGTGAGGAAAAAACAAGAAAATAAAGAAAGAAAAAAGGAAGACATAAGAAAAGAAGGAAGAAAAAGAAAGAAAGAACTAATGAAAGGAAGGGATAAAAAAAGATGAGGGAAGAGGAAGTGGGAAAGAAAAAGAGAAAAAATGGAATGAAAAGCAAAAAGGAAGAAGGAGAGAAAAAAGAAAGAAACAGATAAAATAGATTAAAAAAGAATA
This sequence comes from Thysanoteuthis rhombus, assembly GCA_963457665.1. Taxonomy (NCBI): domain Eukaryota; kingdom Metazoa; phylum Mollusca; class Cephalopoda; order Oegopsida; family Thysanoteuthidae; genus Thysanoteuthis; species Thysanoteuthis major. The sequence goes on from OY735216.1 coordinate 713,046, forward strand.
TGAAAAAGAAAAAAGAAAGGAATGAAAAAAGGAGGTAAAGGAAAAACACAGAAATAAATCATAAAAAGAAAGCTAGAAAGAAAAGAAGGAGATGAAAAATAGAGAAGTGAAAGAAAAAAGCGAGAAATAAAATAAACGGGAGAAAAGGGAAGAAGAAAGCAGGGAAATAGAAGACAGGTCTAATTAGTCACTCAAAAGAAACTGCCAAATAATCAATGATATTTATCGATATGCCATGTTGGGGGTGATCAATTGAATAAATAGAAAAAAGGGGGATGAATGAATAAGTTACTCTTATCACCGGGGACTAAATATGAACCAATTTAGCATAAATTTACATCACAAATTGGACCCCTAACTAAAACCCTATTTAGCAGGGGAAATTTTTCAAATGTTTTTTCTAGACATAATAAGAAGTAAGTATTCAAATTTTCAGTCATCTAGCTCTATGATGTAGCCAGTATGCGTGCTATGCAAATACAACGTCAACCATTCAAATCAACTTGAAAACCGGAGAAACCAATCTTGACAGTTTTTGGTTGATAGATTCTGATAAAATTTGATGTATCTGTGTATTTATCCGGACCCAGCCCTAAGCATTCACAGTAGAAACTTAAAATTTGACTCACACCAATGCGATTCAAACCATACTGGTAGAACTTTCATCAAGGTAACATAATTTTACTATCACCATATCTTAATATACAAAATAAAAAGCAGCATATATTAGTGGTGGGGATTCATAATTTGAATTCCAGTTTGTTTTTCTTTCGAATCTTTCCACCCTTGAATAGACAAACCAAGATTATAATCCTCGATTCCGGATATCTTTCCGTATTTGCTGACTTTGAAATTTTTTCTTTCCTTTCTTTCTTTACAAATCCGGACAAGTTCGAATCGTTTGAAATACTTGAATATTATCGATTTTTGTAAAACTCCATCTTTCATTCTTCTCTCTTTCCTTTGTCTTTGGTTTTCTTTTCAGATTAACCCTATCCTGTATTCTTCATTAATCCCTCCTACTTTACATATATATATATATATATATATATATATATATATATATATATATATATATATATATATATATATATATATATATATATATTAAAGATTTTTTTAATCGTTCATTACAGATTATATATTGCTTCACTTAAAAAGATATTGAAATGAAAACCTTTTTATGGAAACCCTTCGGCAGAGCAACGTATTATCAATAAGATATCTTTCAACATCTGCATGGTTGTTCTTAAATGCATGTAGAGTCCACGCACGGAAATGGAATCGTCAGCGAATAGCATCAGTTCCAGTTACATATTTACACTGATTTATTTATGATTTCGTTCGTTCAATGGATCCTGAGCCTTGACTATGAAGAGCAATGCTACGTCTCATGAGGTAAAATCTCATTGGCTATGGCACCACGTATGCTTCCGTCAGGTGAGAATGGTCAGAAACCAGAATTCCAGTACAGATCCTGGTTGTTTCCGCATTTATTTCAACCTTGTTCACCCTTCTGTCATCCCGGTGAAAGGGATGTGATACAAAGTCAGTTAGATCTGGGAATACTACATAATCGAAAATGTGGGTAGGTACCATCTGAAAAATTATCTCACTCTTGGCAATTATTGTTCCAAAGACATGAGAACTCTGGTCTTGAGGTCTCAGGACGTATCCTGACCCCCTGGGCTGGGCAAGTCCTGAATCTTTCTGAGTTTCTATTTACCTTGATCTCCATGAAAAACGGATTCAATACAAGGTCAGTTTAATAGGAGAAACCCCATATACGAACGTGTGGAGCAAGGACAAGCCAAAACTTCTTTTTTGTCTTCGCAAATATTGATTGAATGATGAACAGAAATTTATCATTCATGAAATACATATCTACCCTTAGATGATGAAGCAATATCTATATTGATTACAAGAAATTGTCCGTTTGTCTACTTAAATTCGGTATGCATACTTATTGGACCCTTGGAAAGTTTCATCATACAAATCATATTAACATTCGATTCGATTCCTGCAGCTGCCCCATTTCCTTTAATTGTCTATTCCCTTCACGTTGTCTAGGGTGAGTGATACATTAACCGTATACCGACATGAGATCATTCCAAATAAGTTTCTAGGTAATATAGGGCAATTCATAATTCATCCTGTCGGATCACATTCATACATTTCTTTCTGCATAACCGTTGCATTGAAAGAAGCGAATAGACTGAGAATAAACGAAATGAGAGTTTGGATTGGAAGCAGTTATTTAGGCCTTAGTATTGCTGGCGGCTGTTTAGCTCAACGGTAAGAGCATCGCTACGTTGAAGTGGCTACCCTATCGATGGCAGGTCTATTCCTGCAGCAGCCCCATTTTCTTTAATTATTTATTCCATGAGTGATACATTAACCGTGTAATGAGGGAGGATCATTTCAAAAAAGTTTCTATGTAATATGATGCAATTTATAATTCATTTTGTTGGATATATATATATATATATATATATATATATATATATATATATATATATATATATATATATATATATATATATATATATATATATATATATATATATATATATCCGTATCCGTATCCGTTGGGCGTAACAGCCGACGGTAATGAAAAGGCCTAATTGTTGCATAGAAAGAAAGATATGGACCGTGGATAACCAAATGAAAATTTTGCGTTGAAACAGTTACTTTGGCTTTCGTGTTACTGGCAGCTGTTTTGAGAGATTTTAAGATTCTAGAAAGCATTAAACACAGAAGAAAAATTTTTTTTTCATTTTTTTGTATCACTTCAGTCACTTATTTCCCAATGTCTGTTAATGTAATTCATGTAATTTTCTTTAGTGTTTTTTTTTTAATGTTTTACACATACTTTGTTACTATGGTATAATGTGTAAAATTTTTTCTGTCGGGATCATCAATTGTTTACCAAGTAACCGTTTCGTGGATATTAAAACAAAACAGTCAACAACTAACATGGACCCTGTTCAACAGTGTTGATCAAACACCATCCCTCTTTCAGCTATGATTTAGATGTATAGCTTATGTCATACATGTATACGCTGAAAGGAAATGTGTTTTTGTGTAGTTTGTCGTTGTTCGGTTTTAATGAAAAATCCAATTACAACACTTTTTGCTTATATCTGATTTTTCCCTTGTTGACTGTTAGCTGAAAGTACTGACTCTGCGACGCCCATGACAGAGAGGTGTGATAAATCCTGGGGAAGGTCTATGTCCAACTATGGACGTTGAAACACTGATGATGGGTGACTCCACTCCGGGTGTTATCGCCTCAATTTCACACATCACAAATGGGCTGAATAAGTAGTAATGTGATATATGAAGCCAAGTTATTGACTACTGAAACTGTAGCCAATGTAAGGGCACTCACTATTTACTTACTGCTGTACTTATAAAATATGTCATACTGAGATACATTTATTTCTCTCTTTTGTCTAACCCAATTTATAGATAAATGCCCACTAATCAAAATCTCATGATTTTCTCAATGAACAAGTAATCGATTACCCAATTACAACATCAATCTTTTTTTGCCATCTTATGTATCTGTGGGGGTCCTCTCATCTACCTAATGAGCCACGTATTCTTCTTTCCATCTCTCTTCCACTGTATATCTTCCTATTTCCCTTCACTCCTCTCTCTCATATTCTCTCTCTGTCTTTCCTTTCTATCTCGCTTCTTATCCTTCTCTCTCTTTATCTCTATTACAGTCTCTACACAAACACACACACACACACACACACACATATATATATATATATATATATATATATATATCGATTCATGTGACGTTTTATTCTTTTCATTCTCTCTCTTTCTCTCTCTCTCTCTCTCTCTCTCTCTCTGTTCATGTCACAGAATTTTCTTTTATTTCTCTCTCTCTCCTTGCCCAACTTTCTTTACCTCTGCCTTTCTATCTCCCCCCTCTCTCTCTCTCTCTCTCTCTCTCTCTCACTCTCTCTCTCTCTGTATGGCATGGTATGAAGGGTGTGGCCAAGGAACCCTACAAAAAAGTGACTATACTCTCCCTAATTAGAGGAAATATTTAAGCAAGATGAAGAAGCGATTTTTGATGACACTCATTTCGATCGATTGAGGAAAAACTCATTAATTCTTCGGATTAATTAATCTCCAAATCTCTCTCGAGTCACTAATTAATTTCCCCTGATCAAAAACTACTTTTGATTTGAGAGTTTCACATCTTTCTAGATTCAACTTTTAATACAACGGATAAACTTTGCAAATAATCTTTGGGACAATTGAACCTTAATCGTCTTGTCAAGTTTGTTCTTCCTACTGCGTTTTATCGATTTTCCGGCTCTCTTACCAAATAATCGACACATAATTGGCAATGTGTACACGTCTTCTGTCACGCTAAGGGGCACAACGGTAGAAAATTTTCTGTTTTAATGATGGAATGATAAAAAGGCCGAATTAAAAGGACAATGAAAAAGATAAAAGTAATAAAAACAAAATCAAAAAATGATGTACTCCGTTTATTGTTCACAAAACGCCCATTGGAAGACAAGTCTCTATTATCAACGTATATAAGATGCAATGAGTATATCTCAAGACGATTCACAGTCTCAGGCCTACCAAACGTATGACTTACACTTGGGGCGACCATACTTGAATGAGCCTAATTGGTTTGTTTGTTTTTTTTCTTATCTTAACCCAGAAAGTTTTAGTTAATTCAAAGTTTCATAGTTTTTCGTTTCATATTCATACCAGCTTATCTTAAATATACAATGGAAGACAAAATGTAAGTAAAACCTTCATTATGTTCTTATATTCTCCCTCCTCTCCGACGCTAACACGCAATCTACATTCACCATATTGCAAAAACACTTCTTTACATTGCTGAATTAATAAAAAAAGATCCCTGTTGTAAAGAATTCAGTGGTATAAAGTATTTTTTGTATATTTTCATAACTGTTCTTCTTGATAAGAACTCAGATTTTGATGATAGGATTTTATTTTTGAAGCTTGTTCTGTAATTTTGCTTGAAAATAATTACTTGTGATTTTGATGATATTCAAAAGTTTTATTCCACAATTTTTGTCATATTAAGAGTCATAACTGTCATGCTTTTCACAATATTATTCCATGTTCTGTTTTTATGATGAAATATTGGGAGCAAAGGTATTTGTAATGGAATGTCTGAAAACCTTTAATTTGACATAAAGTACTATAAAATAGGAAAAGCATCCAGTGAACTGAGGTATTCAGTGGATTTTTAAATCATCACGATGTGTTTATTCAAAAAATCTCCATGCTCCTTTCATTGAATAGCTATATCATTATTCATTTTATGCTCTCGACGACGATCTTTTTGTGGGACATACGTGCATTTGAAGATGTCACACGAGCGTGAAACAGAATTGCAGGACAAGCATCAAAAATAAAATTTTATTATCAAAATCTGTGTTCTTATCAAGAATAAACTGAATTTTTCTAGACAGGACTTACTTTTCTAAAAAGACAGAACTTTTTAGGCTCATTCAAGCATAGTCACTCCCAGTCTAAGATCCCAGTCGTACGTTTGGTAGGCCTGAAATTAAGTATCGCCTTGAGATTTCCATATACCATCATTTTTGACGGCTCGGGTAAATTAGTTTATTTCATACTAACCAAATTCTACCATCGTATAAACCAAGGTAAAGCTAGTCTGAATAGAATTGACCAGTAAATATGAAAAAGTCATCACGAATTTCTGATGGAGAATTTTTCCCCTATCCTCTGGTATCCTTACTTTTGTTGTTTTGCTCACTAGTTGGTAGATTCCCCAGCCTCCCTACACAGATCTACCTAAGGAACTCACGGGGATTTGGGTCCTTGGTGCAACACAGTAGTTGCAGCGTCTCTCAAAGATCTTGCTAGCAATCTGCTTTCACATTTTCAACAAAGTCATAAAAGAAAAAGTGGAAGTCTGCAAAATTGGATGCAAAACGCGAATAAGGAAAGCTGCAGAATCCATTGTTCAAAACGTTGTGAAAAACACAACAAAAAAGAAGATACTCGTCAGAATAAATCATCGAATGGTGACGTAAGACAATCTTTGCCAATTCTGTCAATAAGTTTGATATAAAAATCAATATTACATCTTGCCGTGATATTTACATTATTAAAGGAAGTATTATACTTTTCATCTTCACCTTAATGTATTACTTGCTTTTATTTCTATTTCATTTTGTTTTTTCATTTATTATTGCAACATTTGCTAAGATCAATTTCCCTCAGGCAGTGAGCAAACTTTGCAATAAAAAGCAACTTGTTAATTAAGGTTAAGTTAAAAAGTAGTCATAGAATTAAAAAAAATGAAAATCAATATTGTCAAGATATTATTCATGATTAGAAATAGTCGACCAAAAAACATCAACCAAAACTGTTAACATAGGTTTCTTTAGATTTTTAGTGGTTCTGGCTGTTGGGTAATCTATCTATCTATCTATCTATCTATCTATCTATCTATCTATGTGTCTCGCGTAAAGAGTACATTAATAGACATAATTTAAACATTTAGGCATTATGTCCACAATTTTTTTTTAAATTGTCATCGATGAGTTTTTTTTCACGAGGGTTTAATTTGCATTGAAATATTTTGCTAAATCGATCTATTTTTGTGTCTGACAGCTTTCACGCCTATCCAGACTATTTGTAGTGATCACGGCCTAAGAGAGTTATCAATTCGTTTCAAATTTTCTAAATTGGTCACGTGATGGTTATATACTCACTTATTATTATTATTATTATTATTATTATTATTATTTGGAATCTCATACCAGTTGCCTGGTGGTAACCGCTGGAGTTTGAGTGACAGCAAGTCTCCTCAAGTCTCCAGCCCTCCTCTCCTAGTACTCATAGGTCGCAGTAATTCTACGATTTACAGTTTCACACCGGTTGCCCAGTGGTTATCGCTGAAGGCTGAGTGACAATAAGTCTCCTTAGGTCCTCAGCTAACGTCTCCTCCCTCTTTCGCATATCATGACAGAGCTACTATTCGTTGCAGTACTTATATCTCTAGCACCTTCCTCAGTATCCGTGCAGTTCCAAGTAGCGCTGTGGTCTGTACGGTCTCTATCCTCCCCCTAATCCCGATCTCCTCCAGTCTCTCCCTCAGCGTTTTGGGGACAGTTCCTAGTGCTCCCACTATGACCGGTACTACCCTGGTTTTCATGTTCCACATTTTTCTTAACTCCCTTGCTAGGTCCTGGTATTTTTCCCTTTTTTCACCCTCCTTCTTTTTTACTCTATGGTCTGCAGGTACAGCAACGTCTAGTATTTGGCAGGCCTTCCTTTTTTTTGTCTACTATTACTAAGTCCGGCCTTCTTGCCTGGATGAGGTGGTCAGTTTGGATGTCAAAGTCCCAGAGTAGTTTGTGGTTGTCATTCTCCAAAACTGCCTCTGGCTTGTGCTGATACCACTTTTCCCCATGGTTGAATCCCATTTTTTTACTTAGTTCCCAGTGTATCATCGTTGCTACTCTATCGTGTCTATGCTTATACTCCTTCTGGGCGAGCTGACTACATTCACTGGTTATGTGGTTTACTGTCTCATCTCTTTCACCGCACATGCGGCATTTGCTGTTTGTCTGTGTTCTGTCGATTTTTGCTTTTATGTAGTTTGTCCTTATGCTTTTGTTTTGGGCTGCCATGATGAGCGATTCTGTTTCTCTCTTAAGGTTTCCCTTTCGTAACCACGTCCATGATTTCTCGTCTGCTATATCTTTTATCTGTCTTTTAAACTCGCCGTACAATTTTTTCCCTTCCCACTTTTCTTTTCTAGTTTGCTGTACTGTTCCATTGTTTTTTACTTTATTGCTTGTTGCACTATCCCTCGCGTTCTTTATGATTTCTTCACTATTTGTTTGCACATATCTATCTAGGACTACTTTAGCTCTCTGGACACAATCTTCTATGCTGATGAGCCCCCTACCACCTTCTTTTCTCTTAACGTATAGTCTATCTGTATCATCCCTAGGGTGTAATGCTTTATGCATCGTCATAAGTTTCCTTGTTTGCCTATCCATTGATTGGAGCTCTTCCTTTGTCCATCCTAGGAATGGTCCTGTATACCTAACTACTGACACAGCCCAGGTGTTCATTCCTTTTATTAGATTTCTGCTATTTAATTTGGTTTCTAATATTTTCCTTATCCTTCTGAGGTATTTTCTCTTAATTTTCTCCTTCATCTCTTCCCGTTTTATCGTGTCACATTCAAGGACACCTAGGTACTTGTATCGGTCTTGTGCAGTCAATGCCCTAATCTTGTTGTTGTCCGGAAGTTCAATTCCCTCAGTCATTGAAAGCCTTCCTTTGTGCATCACCATGATTGCACATTTTTCTATCCCAAACTCCATTCCTATGTCCTCACTATATTCCCTTACTTCGTTGAACAGAGTCTCAAGCTCTCCCCTGTTTTTTGCAAACAATTTAATATCGTCCATTATTATTATTATTATTATCATCATTATTATTATTATTATTATTATTATTTTTATTATTATTATTATCTCAAGGTTGGCTTTGATTTTAGTTTATGCAAATCATCAGCCAGGTCTCAACGAGAGACTTAGGTCTGGCAACCTTGTAAGTTATAACAGTCCAGGCTTTTGAGAGAAGAAAAAGGGTGGGGCAGGGTTTTCACATATACAGACAGTACATTTGCCCCAACATAATTCTTCATATCAGCATCCAGGGTTTCATGTCCGTCAGTAAGCACTTTCATTTGATTTTCTAACTTCATAGGTTGTAGCATTGATACCTTCAGAGAGTTCATTCAGTATCGATAACTCTCCTCTTTGCATTTCACTTTCTTTTTCTATTTTATTTTCCATCTAGATTGTTTGCGTATATTACTGTTCTTTTTCGTGATTTTTAGGCCGATTTTCTTTTATAGAGGAAATTGTGGCAGTTACACAGATCATATTACGTAGCGATGTTATATATTTCTCTGATTCTTGTAGTATTAGTACGAAGGCAGCGTTGTGAATTTTTATGCTTTGTGAGTTGGGTTTGTTATTTTGGGATTTATGTAGTTATTCTATGCCAGCCATTTCCAAGTTCTGGATTATATTGAGTTCTCCACCGATACGATCTTCTCTCTCACTCTGTTCTCTTGTCCTTATTAGTAGCTGCTTTCATTTGTCAACCCCGTTATAATATCAAAGGGGTTTCGTTCCATGTATTCTTGGGTAGGTTTTGCATCTGCCGTTTGTTTAGCTTGGTTGTTATATATTCGTTCCTCGTCATCTTCGCTGCCCTGGTTCTCATCATTCCTGATATTGTTATTACTGCTGTCTTTAATTTGTTCGTCACCTGTATCTGTTAGTCTGTTATTTCTCGTAATATCTCAACGTACATTTGCAAGTCTTTTAGCTTCTATTTACTGGCAGTGGTCAGATCCGACTTAGTTTGTTCAGTGTTTTTCGCTCTGGTAAGCTTAATGGAGTATATAAAGCTGTCATAACTTGTTTTTACTCATCATGTTTCCATTTATTTCGTTTTCTTAAGTTTCTATTATTTGATGGTTGTTCTGATTATCCCGGTTCTGGTGATCTGACAGATCATTTTTAAAGGAGTTTGAATAGCCAGAAAATTTTTTGACCTCCGCCTGGTTCCTTTCTGCAACCCATAACAGACCACATGAAGGCCTATGTAGGATTGAAGTTTCATTGGATTTGGGGAGTCCAGTCCTTCCTTGCAAGGGTGTTTTGTTCGTGGCACCATACTGGTGGGTTGGTTGGAACTGATTCCCATCAGAGTAACCTCAGAACTCCACCGGCCCTTAGCACCCGTAGTATTTCACTTCGATGGGTTAGACTACAGGTGTGCGAAGCATTGTAAAGACTGAACATTTCACATATTACTTGATCGACTATGTCATTTATTCTTTATTTCCATTATCTGGCCGTAGTCCAGTTTATGGTTCTTATTTTCAAGTCTATTCAGCGCGCTCTTCCTCTCATCTGTGACATATGCGTGAATATAAAACGGATAGTAATGGAGCTGAATGGTATCGCCAGGCAAAGAAGCAGTTGCTAACGCTGCTTCATTTAGTTTTATTTATTTTTGCCATAAATTGAGTTCCTATCTATGCTCAAGTCAAAATATTATTCTATCGCTGGGTCTCTAGCAAACTTAGGTGATTTTTGGTTTCATCATTCCGTAATTCTTCCATTATATATGCAATTCATCAGTAGAAATCTGAGTGTTATTGATATGTTCCTACCTCTCCCCCCGTATCTTATAAGTTTTAACTTAGTAAGAGTCCGCAGGGGGATATATATTAAAAGAAAGGTGACTTGTGCTAACAATTCATTTACTAAAACGAATAAAAAGCGACTGGAAATTTAATTTAGATGAACTTGTACATTACTTAGAGCAACCGATTCTGTCATCTTCCAGTGTTAAAAGTTAGATGGTTAGAAGGTTAAGTTTATACACAATTTAATAAGACTCCATCATTATTTGGAAGGATTTGAAATAAACTCAACTTGTTTCCAGGGTATCAATCAGAGTAGAAGTGATTTTCAATTTCCCTATCGCATTTTTGGTTGGATAAATCAATTCCGTTGTCTCAAGAACGCTAACACTATGAATCACTGCTGGGCCAACCTTTTGTAATAACAGAATTCCAATAATATTGCATGCAAACCAAACATACTCTATGAAGGTTTGAATACCATCTTCTTTTTATCTTCTTTCTCTTTTTTGACCAAGAAAAAAAGAGAAATAGGGGAAAATGAATTATTTGCAATTTCACGCAAGTTGCGTGGTAGTTACGGCTGAAGGTTGAGTGACAGCAAGTCTCTCAAATCGCTAGCCCACCTCTCCATACTCTCATAGTCCACAGCAATACTATTTCACGGTGGTCATCGCTAAAGGCTAAGTGACAGTAAGTCTTCTCAGGTCTTCAGCCCACATCTCATTACTCCCTAACCTATCACAACAGTGCTGTGGTTCATCTCCTCCTTCCTCTGTTAGGCTACTGCTAACATTTAAGATCGTAGATGTTATGTTTTTAGCACTTTCCTCAGTATCTGTGCAGTTCCTAGCAGTGCTGTGGTCTGTACAGAATCAATCCTTCCTTTTATCCCGAGCTCGTCGAATCTCGCCCTCGGTGTCTTTGGGACGATCTCTCTCCTTTACAATCTATTGCCGAGTCGTTATCATAAACTTGGAGCATAAGACTGTTGAAGTGATGTACATTCCCTCTTCTTAATTTGTGTGTGTGTTGCAGTTTCTTTTCTTCTTTTTTTTTTTTTTTTCATTTTAGTATACAACAGATGATAGGGCTCTGTAAGCGCAATCTTCATCATCTTGAGGGCTCCGACAATAATGGGGACGGTTTGTGTTTTCAAAAGTCACGTTTTCTGTATCTCAATTTCAAGGTCCCTGTGTTAGCCTTGTTTCACAAGTACTTTTACAGTTATATTTCTATCAGAAGGCACACTAATTAACGGTCAAGTTCTTTTCTGGTGGTCCTTGAATACAATGTTTGAGCTGTTTTCTTTGGAGGTCCTGTCAGTATTTATTGCAAAGTCCAATAGAACTGTGATGTTCTGTTCTCAAGTTACTTGGTTTTGTTAGGTATTCATACCAGTCTCGTTGGTATCTCGTAATGTTTGCAGACTCTCGACAATTGATATTGACCCATTCTGTAATGCCTGGACTATAGGTGTTAAAGCAGAGTAGTCAGACGAGGTGGTCTATTGTTTCTACGTGAAGGTCCCATAAGCGGCATTTTAGGTCAGCATTGTTTTAAAGATATTCGCTTGGGAGTTTCGAGTAAGTAAGCTTTGGTCTTGAGATGCCGGTGTGTATCCCTCTGTTTTTACTGTCGATCTGCGTGTTTTCTGGTCTACATCAGGCTCTCCGCTTCGGAGAGTGTCTTGTCTGCGCAGAGGTTTATGTCACCATTTCACTGTTTCGCTCTTTATGGCCTTGCTCCTTTGCGTGTGGCTTTGTCCTTTTGACTTCTTTATTCTGTGAGTACTCTGTACTCTCCACTGTTTATGTTCATATCTAGTTCTCTTGTGTGCTTCTCACTCTTTTTTACCATCGAATGCGGCTTTTTTTGTCTTTTTATATTCCCTAACTAATTTTAACATCCAGTCTTGAGTAAAGATATTCTGGTAATCCTATTGTTCGGGTTCTGTAGGTCTGTTCAAGTTGCATAATTCCCTCATCACCGTTACTTCTTGACAAATAAAGACGATCATTGTCAGCTTTAGGGTGGCATATTCTGTGGCACGTTACTAGTTTCATTATCATTGCTATTATTATTATTATTATTATTATTATTATTATCATTATTATTATTATCATTATTATTATTATTATTATTGTGATTTTAATTTTTTGTTCATCTAAGTACGATTGAAGAAATCTATATGATTGTGCGTGTGCCTCTGTGTATGTACACCGCAATTACTCGGCAACTAGTCATTGTGCGAAGTTATCACACACAAGATAGATTACTCAGCAAGTAAGGTAGGGTTGTGTCGAGTTTGAAGTTGTTCAGATCAGTAATTCTCGAGAAATCTGATAAAAATAAATAAGTATTAATTATATCATTTGACTTCCGCTCTTTATGATGATCCAATTTATGTATGAAATATCTAAATTGACATCACTGAAACAAAAGGACTAGAATATTTCGAAGCTGTAGTTTCCTACGACGGACGGAAAATTATTTTACAGGACAACAATGATAGGAGTTTGACCCCTTACAAACAAGCATCTTTCGAACTGACTCTGTCACCCGTGAATTTCTGAACAAGAGGAAATTCATCAGACAGTCTTTATTACATTGATGCCTAAAATTTAAATCAAACGATCAATTCCCCATTGATTATTATGGAGAGATCAGAGGATCAAATTTTATAGGGTTCAGTTTAGGTTTTTTCAGCGGAGAGCAGAGAACCAGAGGGAATTTTTCAATGGATTTTGGATTAAAAGTAAATGATCTATTCCTCATCCAATTTTTTCCTAGCGACAGGAATCAATATTTCAAATCAATACATTTTATAGGGTTAAGGATTAGGGTCATGGTTTTGTTTGGAATACCAAATAACGACTGGAAAGTTTTCATTGATTTGGTGTTTGTATAAAAATGCTGGTGATAACAAAAATGGTGATTCGTACGATTCCAAAATTCCTACACTTCATTTTTTCTCCATTTCCAACATTTATATTTATTTAATGAGAGTGAAGTCTTATTTTTTTTTCATTTTATGATCGCCTTTCATCTTCATCTAAATGTATTAGATGCTTTTTTATTGCAACCTTTGCTCGGACCGATTCCCCTCAGGCAATGAGCAAACTTTGTCACTAATTAATTAAGATTAAGTCAAAAAGAAGTTATGAAAAAGTAAAACGATAATTGTTATGATATTATTTATAATTAGAAATAGTCGACCGACAAGCATCAACCAAAACTCTTACCATAGGTTTCTTCAGTTTTCAATGGTTCTGGCTATCTATGTATCTCTCCATCTATTTATGTATGTGTCACCTGTAAAGGTTGCATAAATAGAGCAAGAGGTCTGGAAATTGGAACATTCATCATCATGTCAACGAAAACGCTTTGTTTTTATTGCCAATTTTTTTTTTTGTGAAGGTCCAATTTACATTGTGAGTTTATGGCAATTTTTTGTGTCTGACAGCAATCTTTCAACAGAGGAGTAATTCATTCATTTCAAATTTTCTAATTGTTCACTGCCAGAAGACAATGATCACGTGATGGTGTCTATACAGATTTATTATTATTATTATTATTATTATTATTATTATTATTATTATTATTATTATTATTATTATTATTATGACGATGATGACGATGATGATGATGATGATGATGTTTCCAGATTTTTCTTGTTCATCTAATTACAATTGTAGAAACTAGAATAGAAACTGCACGGATACTGAGGAAAGTGCTAAAAACATCTAGACTGCAACGTTAATTGCTAATAGTGACCTAACAGAGGAAGGAAAATGAAAGCGGAAATGTAAACCACAGCACTGGTATGATAGGCAAAGGAGAGAAGAGATATTGGCTGAAAACCTGAAGAGACTTATTGTCACTCAGCCTTCAGCAATGACCACTGAGCAACTGGTGAGAAACTATAAACTGCAGTATTACTGTGACCTATGAGTACTAGGAGAGAAGGGCTGGAGACTCGAGGAGACTTGCTGTCACTCAAACTCCAACAGTTACCACCAAGCAACTTGTATGAGATTGCAAATAATAATAATAATAATAATAATAATAATAATAATAATAATAATAATAATAATAATAATCCCAAGTAAATGGTGGACTCTTACTAAGTCAAGACTTAGAAGAAATAAGGGGGAGGTATGAATTTACTAGTTGTACTTAATTAACTCAGGGACCAAGCTTAGTGCTTCAGGTTCCAAGTAGGTGGTGAAAGATAAACACTATGCCATACTTGGATGTTACGTACACCCATATGGCTTCCCCTGACGAGAATATACCCTTGGTGCTAAGAGTGGGTGGGGCTCTGGGGTTACTTTTGAACCACATCAGTTCTAACCAACCCACCAAGGTCCGGTACTACCTTGAAGAACAAAAACAAAAAATCATGAAAGCATAACCAAATCAATTTACTGCAAAAATAGGATACAAATCCCAGATTTGTGTGTCGTAACCGGCTGAAGAGACCCCGTCATCATCCTGTGACTGCTGGCCAAAACCCCAGCTCGTGTATTCTTAATGGCCTTCTGGAAGGACACAGTCGTCACCTAGCTGCTGTTGGTCAAAACCCCAGATCATGCACCACTGATGACATTCAGAAAGAACACAGCTGCCATCGAGTGGCAGTTAGCCCGAACAAGAAGTGGGAATGGTCAAGAGAGAAGAACAGTTTGATAATGTATTGTTACTTCAAAAGCAAACCATTGATGCAGCGTTATAGGGAACGCATGCTCAAAATATGGAGGGACAAATCCGCCCTGGAGGTATCAAGCCAGCGTCTAGCTGATCAAATAAAACAAACTCTGAAAAACAAATGAGTCTCCGAGACTGACCTACAAGAGATCTGCAATGAAATAGAAGAAGAAAGTCGCTTACCCGAAGAAGAATCTCTCAACACAACCAACATAGTAAATGACAAAATTGGAAGACAGCTAAACAAAAAGAAAACCCCCGAAGAGAAAGAGAAACTGACATACAAATGAAAGAGAGAAAGCTCAGATACTAACTTCGAAAAAAAATCATGCAATAAGAAAAAACGACATTCCCCACTCCTAGAGACAAGGACAGAAAGAAACTCGGAGAAGCGACCGAACATGTCAACTGACGCTAAAGCGAAAATGGTAACACAACGTTTTACAGCACAAGAAAGAACCCTAAATAATAATAATAATAATAATAATAATAATAATAATAATAATAATAATAATAATAATAATAGGAAAGAAAAACCAAACTGGGAAAAAAGATTAGAAAAGCAGAACTCCAGAGAGACGAAGTACTACTGAGAAATGCACCACATACAAATAGACCACAAGTAAGACTTTGGAACAAATACAAGATTACACAAAAAGTTATCCCTGAAGCAATGGAAGAGATACATCAGAGGGGACTACCCAAGGAGGCAATGCTGAAGAGATACAGGCAAAAAACTGAAGATGTGGAACATGAAAGTCAGGGTAGTGCCAATCATTGTAAGCGCACTGGGAACTGTCCCGAAGACACTGAGGGTGAGACTAGAGGAACTCGGGATAAAAGGAAGGATTGAGACTGTACAGACCACAACACTGCTAGAAACTGCACAGATACTGTGGGAACTGCAACACTAAATGTTAGCAGTGGCCTAACAGAGGAAGGGAAATGAAAGCGGAAATATGAACCACAGCACTGGCATGATAGGCGTGGGAGAGAAGAGATGTTGGCTGAACACCCGAGGAGACTTATAGTCACTCAGCCTTCAGTGACCACCGGGCAACCGGTGTGAAACTGTAAACCGCAGTATGACTATGGTCTATGATAATGAGGAGAGGAAGGCAGGAGACTTGAGGAGACTTGCTGTCACTCAACCTCCAGCGTTAACGACCATGCAACTGGTATGAGATTGAATAATAATAATAATAATAATAATAATAATAATAATAATAATAATAATAATAATAATAATAATAATAATAATTGAATGTAGTCAACTAGCCCAGAAAGAATATAATAAAGACACGATAGGGTAGCAACGGTGATACACTGGGAACTGAGCAAACAAATGAGATTCAACCATGCAGAGAAGCGATACCAGTACAAACCAGAGACAGCCCTGGGGAATCGAAGCCATAAATCAGTTTGGGACTTTAAAATCCAAACTAACCACCCCATCCAAGCGAGAAAACCAGACCTGGTAATCGTGGACATGAAAAGGAGAACCTACCAAATGATAGACGTGGCATGTCAGCAAATCACAGAGTAAGTAGGAAAGAGAGTGAAAAGCTGGGAAAATACTAGGACCTGCCAAGTGGAATATGAAAGTCAGGGTAATACCAGTCATAGTAGGTACACTTGGAATCATACCAAAGACATTGTAAGCGAGATAGGAGGCACTGAGGATAAGAAGGATGGGGCAGTACTGGAGACTGCACAAATACTAAGGAGAGTTCTAGAAACATCTACTATAGAAAGATCTACTATCCCTGCTGTTAACAGTGGCATTTACAGCCGCCACCATTTTCAGGGGGTGGTGTATGTACCCCTATCCCCCCCTAAAAAATGATAGAGGCTGTAAAAACCACAGTACTGCTGTGATAGGTGTGGAAGATACGAGGAAAGTGCTGGAGACCTTACGAGACTTACTACCACTCATCTTTCGGCGATAGCCACCGAGCAACTGGTGTGAGACTATAAGCCACAGCACTGCTGTGTACTACGAGAGTATGAAGAAGAGAGCTCAAGACTTGAAGAGACCCGAGGAGACTTGCTGTCACTCAGTCTCCAGCAGTGACTTCCAAGCACGAAAATGCAAACGAGAAATCATGGACGTGGTTACGAAAGGGGAACCTTAAGAGAGAAACAGAATCGCTCATCATGGCAGCCCAAAACAAAAGCATAAGGACAAACTACATAATCGACAGAACACAGACAAACAGCAAATGCCGCATGTGCGGTGAAAGAGATGAGACAGTAAACCACATAACTAGTGAATGTAGTCAAATCGCCCAGAAGAAGTATAAGCATAGACACGATAGAGTAGCAACGATAATACACTGGGAACTAAGTAAACAAATGGGATTCAACCATGTGGGAAAGTGGTATCAGCACAAGCCAGAGGCAGTTTTGGAGAATGACAACCACAAACTACTGTAGGACTTTGACATCCAAACTGACCACCTCATCCAGGCAAGAAGACCGGACTTAGTAATAGTAGACAAAAAAGGAAGGCCTGCCAAATAGTAGACGTTGCTGTA
This sequence comes from Thysanoteuthis rhombus, assembly GCA_963457665.1. Lineage (NCBI taxonomy): Eukaryota > Metazoa > Mollusca > Cephalopoda > Oegopsida > Thysanoteuthidae > Thysanoteuthis > Thysanoteuthis major. Next base: position 730,518 of record OY735216.1, read on the forward strand.
CCTGCAGACCATAGAGTAAAAAAGAAGGAGGGTGAAAAAAGGGAAAAATACCAGGACCTAGCAAGGGAGTTAAGGAAAATGTGGAACATGAAAACCAGGGTAGTACCGGTCATAGTGGGAGCACTAGGAACTGTCCCCAAAACGCTGAGGGAGAGACTGGAGGAGATCGGGATTAGGGGGAGGATAGAGACCGTACAGACCACAGCACTACTGGGAACTGCACGGATACTGAGGAAGGTGCTAGAGATATAAGTACTGCAACGAATCGTAGCCCTGACATGATATGCGAAAGAGAGAGGAGATGTTAGCTGAAGACCTGAGGAGACTTATTGTCACTCAGCCTTCAGCGATAACCACTGGGCAACCGGTGTGAAACTGTAAATCGCAGAATTACTGCGACCTATGAGTACTAGGAGAGGAGGGCTGGAGACTTGAGGAGACTTGCTGTCACCCAAACTCCAGCGATTACCACCAGGCAACTGGTGTGAGATTCCAAATAATAATAATAATAATAATAATAATAATAATAATAATAATAATAATAATAATAATGATGATAATAATAACAATAATTTTTTCATAGCCATCGTTTCACCAGGAAGTGTTGAGTTGCTGCGCTGTTGAAGGTGCTGTGAATTGACTTTGTTAGCCGAGTTCAAACTCATTTGATATAGATGCCCTTGAGGAAAGCATGAATCTATTCTCTATAGCCATGGTTAGTAATACAGACAACTTTGATTCAAAAACACGCTGAAGTGGGATGAACAGCGTCAGATAATCAAGCATTTAACACAGCCATGACCATGAAGTCATTGGAGGTGCCCCAACGACCCTACAGTGGACTACATGTACGGTATGTTAAGTGAGATTATCATCTTAGGAAGTAATCAATCATATACAAGGTTTCCTAAACTGACCAGGAAGCTATTGAAAGTCTCACTTATAGTCTTGTGACTTTTTATCAAACTGAGCAAAGCTTATAATCTCAAACTTTGAGAAAAGTTATCCTTTCCGGACGATTTAAACTCTTCTTCTCATCTTCGATATTGTTCACACTTTTCAGTCGATTCATTCCTACAACAAACTTCACGTGTAATACGTAAAACGGATATTACATTTCACAACTGAAGAGGGCCGTAGAAATGAATCGGCTGAAACTTCGTGACTACATCGAAAATGATAAGAGATTAGATTAAACTACTTCTGAAGGCCATAACGAGTTCAATCCCCACTGGATACCCAACATTTGTCTAGCATTCGTCAGTCTTCGGAAACTATGGGTCCGTGCGCAGACAATATTGTTTTTCAGTCTATCCAGGGCCCAGGTCAGCGCAAGGTTATATAGAAAACTGGTGTTTCGTCATGCAGTGAGTCTCCCATCACCACGCATCAATATTGTCCAAGGAAGGGCAGCTTGGTACTTGTGTCGTTGCAGGAGTTGCCATAACATCGGATTGCCTCAGAGTCTCCAGATTTAGGATTTTAATTCAGAAACGTCATTCTCTTAGACTAGTCGACTTGTAGACAGCTAGAGGGCCCAATGAGCCCCTGTATTTTGCCTATAGATAGGAACCCACAGTTGTACTTCTGTCTTAAACTAAGCCAAGTTGAGTAAAGATTCACTTGAGTGTCAACTGCAACGTGTAATTTTGTTCTTATGCTGTGTGTGTAAATTTTTCTTCGCTCATGTGTAGGAATACCCAAAAATATTTTTAAAACTGCAAGAAATGGCAAACCTTTCTATCTCATCCATCCATCTTGTGTCTCGACTTTCCCTAATGTCTCATGGGCACCATTCGGTTAGCCCTTTGCTCTATCTGCTATCATTATTTGCTGAGTGGCCAGTCCGTCTCCATTTTTTGCTTAATTATCTGTATGATATATTTAAGTTGCACAGATAACCATGGGAAGAACAATGCAAAGGACAACTCTACGATATAGAAAAAACAACGTATATATGTGAAAGTAAAATGACTATGGAACTCGCTTATGTGTGTGTGTGTGTGTGTGTGTGTGTGTGTGTGTGTGTGTGTGTGTGTGTCCGTCAGTCCGTCTGTCCGTGCGCACGTGTGTGTGTGAAGGGAGATATTTTTACAAGTCTGAAAACTTTAGTTCTTTTTTTAACTGCGACATAAGTGGACAGTTCTTAGAACGGGGAAAATTCTATGTTGAGACCAATTTTCAAATCGATTGACAGCTCTTGTAAGGAATTAGATGACCTGATGAGAGAACGTGGTTAAAGAGAGACTGAGTTCTTTTTTTAATCGGTTCTTTGTGTTGGTAAAGATATGATATAGAGATTGAGCAAAAAAAAAGAAGAATATTTTTTCTTTTTTATGTCATATGATGTCATATTATCCCTTTTTTTTAATCAATTCCCGAGATAGAAAAGGAAAGTACAAAAAATAAAAAGATAAAAAAAGATGAGATAGATGGATAGAGAGAGATGGAAAGAGGGAGAAAAGAAAGAAAGCAGACTATACAGTGTTTATAACAAATGTATACACTCCATAATCTCTTAATCTCTCAATGAATTATATTGGGATCCCGAAGATATTCTTTGTTTCATTTTGAATGGAATCATTTGTTTTGTTTTTGTTTTGTTTTTGTTTTGTTTTTTGTTTTGTTCTGTTTTGTTTTTTGTTTTGTTTTGTTTTTTGGTTTCGATCGGAATTCACTTGAAACCTTATTGGAAACAGATATTTTTATTACAAACACTAATGTAGACAAAAGCTGTCAAAATGTATCTACAACATTGCAGTTTTTTTAACAGAATTTTCTGTTTAATCTTAGATATTTAATCCGGTCTAGCTCGTGTACCTCAGCTAGTATTTGATAGAACGGTAGGTTCGTCACGAAAAAATGTGGAAATTAACTTCAATGACATTTTAAACGCTCCAATAGGTGTGTCGGTTGATTTTTACATTTCCAGCTTATTGAAGAATTCTGGTAAAAATTTGAAATTCATTCTTATTACTCTAACTTAGCTAATTCCCAACCATAATGGATAAGTATATCATTTATATTTATTGAATAGTTATTGCAATGTGTTTAAATTGCCAATATTTACGCAAAATCAATTAAAATTAGTCACGCAATGGTCCTGCCATGCGACCAATATATTTTGGCAGCATGCTATGTTTGGGGTGATCAATTGAAATAAAATCAAAAATAGTGATCAATGAATAAGCTACTTCTATCACCTTTTATTGGACAGTGATCACTAAAAAGGTCCTATTTAGGAAAAAAAAACTAGTGTGAACGCTACCGGACACAAACTAAAGGACCGGTTTAGAAAACGCTTATTTTGTGAATGGACCACTAAAAAAACTTATATACAAACATTGACAGACAGACAGACAGACCAACTTGAAAATCAAAAAACCTATGTTGACAGTTTTGGCAGGAGGTTCCCCGAAAATTCATCATTTACATTTATTGAATAAATATTGATATGTTTTTGAAAACGAAAAATTACGCAAAATCACTCACATTAAAAAGACAAACCTGGTCAGTACCTAAATGGGTGATTGTCGAGAATTATTGAGTGCCGTGCGCAGAACAAAGCTTTGAAGAGGGTCTTACAAACAATTGCCCTAACCATGTGACACCCTCGATAAGGGAGAATAAGCAGATAACAACGATACATTCATACATACATACATACATACATACATACGATAAACTTCAAGTACAACCCCAGCTGAACAATTTTTACGTCAAGAGAAGAAATGTAATTAAATTTAAGAAAAAAAGCTATAACTCAGCAATATATCTTAAGCAAAAATCTCAATAAATATTCTTCTCACTTTACAAGTAGCTTTACTTATATGAATTTCTACGAAATCTCATTTCTCCTCGATAAAAAATTTCACCTTCATTTTAATTTTTCTGTCGCTTTTTATTGCAGCTCTGCTTTATTCATTGGGTAAAACCAGTTTATTGCTCTTATGTTTTACGTTCCTTCGAAGAAAACATGCAGTTCAATGAAATATGTGAAATTGTTTGAATAGAAAAACTGAAAAAAAACCTCTGATATCCGACCTCCACATAAATTAATCACCGTAGCCTCTGCGTGGAACAGAACTAATCATTTTCAAAAATAACTAAAAAATTGAACTTATATCTGACATTATCTAAGAAAATTAATACCAGCACAAGATTTGAGCATTGTTTGTCCAAGATGTCCATAGACACTAAAAAACAATCTTTGAAAGAACTAAAAAAAATGTGTTTTCAGATGGTGTCTGGTGGTGTTCACGTTTTCAAGGTTGTAGCCCCGAAATGTGACCATGAACGCCCAGAGACCCAAACAAGTGCAGGATAGGTGAAAATTGTTTTGACAACTGTTGGAAAACAAAGTCAACTCCAGACTTGGACAGAAGTTTGACAATATCAAGTTCTTCCTCGAACGGTTCTTCCTTCAATCTTACGGCAACTGTTATGACTTCAAATTCGACTGACTACGCTGATCAGGTTTTTTGTCAATGAACAAATGCAAAAACATTGATGGTAGAGACAATGATGTAAAACTTGGTAATTTTGTGTGAACGCTTTTGTGTTTCTGTCATGCTAAAGCAAACACAAAGAGAGGAAGGGGCTACTCCAAACAGATAAACACAAAAAGGGCTGCTGCTGGTAAACAAGGGAAGAGCAGCAGCCTAACTTGTGTCTGTTTATGTGAGTTCGCTGAATGTGCTCAAGTATTGCTACTGATAATATAAGGACTATGAATGTTGATGATGTATTTATCATCATCATCATCATCATCAGTCTTTTAGCGTCCGTCGTTGGACATAGACCTTCCCCAGGATTTGCCACACTTTCCTATCATGGGTTGCACATGTGGTCTTGGGGAATCCATGCCGTGAGTCACGATGTCCAATTGATTCCAATTCTTGCAACATGGCCAGCCCACCGCCATTTGAGATTTTTAATGGATTCTATGATTTCCCTAACTCGTGTCTTTTCTCGGATGTACCGTGCTGTCTTGTGGTCTCTCCATGTGAGGCCCAGCATTATTCTCTCATGTGCACGTTGCATGGTTCTCAATTTATTTATTTATTTCCTCATTGTTTGTGATGAATTATTAGTCTTGGTTTTTATCCAATTCTGTAATTTTCTTTAAAAGAAAATATGGGGAAATGTAGAAAATCAACAAAAAAATAGATCATGCATTCTTTTTCGTTCGTAATAAATACATTTATTCTTGAATATGTATTTGAATAAATTATCTATACGTAAATTATCCCTTTCTTTTTTTGGTGAGTACTGTGTTAGAGGATGAATGAAGAATGACTTTCAGTGCTTTAGAAGAGATATGGCAGTGTATTGGTAGATGATAAAATCTTTTCAAAATCACTGCCAAACCGCTGCTGGGTGATGGCAACACTTTCGGCGATGACCCCCGGGACAAACAAAGTCACCTGGGGTGGAAACGGATAGAGAAAAAAGTAAATTCTTTTTCTCACTCCAAAATTCTGTCTTTGATGGATTAGATTTTCTTTACAGTCTCTATATCTATGTTTATGTGTATGTGTGCGCACACTTTTGTACATGTGTGTGTGTGTGTGTGTACGTGTGTGTACGTGTGTGTGTACGTGTGTGTGTACGTGTGAATAAATAGATATGAACAGACTGATATAAATAGATAGAAACTGACTGGAAAAGATAAGATCAAGCTGAAATAAGCAGGTAGTTGTGTGTGCGTGCGTGTATACACATACACATATGTGTATGTGAGCAGTGGGCAGGCCCTTACAAAGCTGGTAATAGACTCAACCCAGCTAGGAAATGTAAGTCCCATAACAACCCATAAAATATTTTTGCCATGTGTTTTGAATACATGATTCTTTAATAGGTGTATACATATATATGTATCATAAATGGTGCATTGCCAAGTAACAGAGCAAAAGGGAAGAACTGTTTACTATTAAATATCTATCTAAAATGATTTACAAAATGTGATGGCAATCAATTCTTTTCAAAACTAGTTGGCCTGGTTGTGTCGTACATATTTTACTTCAAAATCTTCCCATGGGTCTATCAACTACGCTGGCCATACTTGATTTGGCAAATCAGACTCTTAGTACTATAGAAAAATAGTTGGAAACTAAATCAGTATAATCGGGCTGTTAGGACGACTAGAATCGTTTTAGGCTCATTATCATCATCAGTCTTTTATCGACCGTCTTTGGACATAGACCTTCCTGGGATTCGCCAGACCTTTCTCTATCATGGGCGTTGCGGAGCCAATACTTTCTGAACTTGTCTAGTTCGTCTCTCCATCTCGTATTCTGCTGGCTTCGGTAACACATGTGATCTCTGGGGATCCATGATGTGAGTTGCGATGTCGAGCGCTTGTCCACCATTCTTGCAACATGACCTGCCCATAGTCATTCGAGTTTTACAAATGGATTTTATGATGTCTCCAACTTCTGTTTTTCTCCCCTTATACATTGTGCCGTCTTCTGATCTCTCCATGTGAGGTTGAGAATGATCCTACCATGTGCACCAGGCATTCTTTTGTTTGTGGGTCAGTCCCTTGGTTAGGTTCCATGTTCCAACTCCATACGTAACTATTAGGAGGATACATTGGTTGCACATCCTTCTTTTTAGGACTAATGGGATTTAGTAAAGTTGAATTTCTCAGATTTGCTTCAAACAAAAATCGAACCTTGTAAAATAATATACATTTATCGAAACAATCAATACAACAGTACTTGTCTAAACCAAGTGGATTAGCCGCCACCTATTATTGTAGGCCCATGCAAACTTGACAACTTGGCCCCCTCTTTCTACTCTGATTGTGAGTTGTCCAAATGTTGAAGAAAGATGTGGTGTAGTGGATGCCTGTAATCAGGAGAGAATCAGTAAATTTCCACAATTATTCATACGATCGTTATCTCTCTAAATGTGAACATACGTATTCCTGTATGTACACTAAACAGTACACCAAGTATGTTTATATTTGCTTAAATATATAAGATTATAAATTGCGTTACATTATATGCAAACGTATTTAAAATGATCTACCGTCATTAAAAGGTTGATGTATCACTCACCCTAGACAACATAAACAGAATAAACAATTACAGAAAATGGGAATCGAACCTGCTTCAATGTAGTGATGCTCTCACCATTGAGCTAAACAGTCACCGATAATGAGAAAGTCCAAATAACTGCGTCCAACCTAAATACTCATCTTGTTTATTCTCGGCCGATTCGCTTCTTTCAATACAATAGTTATGTACTGAGGAATGGATACATGTGATCCGATATATTTGTGCATATAATTTAGTTCAATTGTAAGACCATCTCTACGTTGAAACGATTAACTTATCGGTGGCAGGTTCGGGTCCCTCATTTTCTTGAATTGTTTATTCTATTTACGTTGTCTAGGGTTTTATGACGGAAGATCATTTCAAACAAGTTTCAATATTATATGATATAACGGCAATGTCAGATCACATATATCCATTTATATATATATATATATATATATATATATATATATATATATATATATATATTGATTAATAATTGTGTCATCCACAGAGAGCTGTTTAGTTGTATCACATCTCTTCAATGTGGCTATAGACTATCCAACATCCAGTGCCATGAGGTAGGATCGAAACCTTCGCTCCAGACCCAGAAGCAGACATTTTACCCCTGCCCTGAACGGTCAGTAGGACCGAACTAAGCAATCTATATTTACTTACGCATAATTCCCTGTGTACTAAAGTGCCCTATCCAGAGTTGGAAGAGCATTGCATATATATATATATATATATATATATATCAGTTTTTATACACACACACATATATATACATACATACACATGAATATATATATATATATATATATATATATATATATATATATTCATGTGTATGTATATATATTTGTATGTGTGTGTGTGTATAAAAACTGATATATATATATATATGCAATGCTCTTCCAACTCACACATACAAATATATATACATACACATGAATATATATATATATATATATATATATATATATATATATATATATATATATATATATATTCATGTGTATGTATATATATTTGTATGTGTGTGTGTGTGTGTGTGTATAAAAACTCATACGTGTGTATTCACATAACATCTCCGTATCAACAAATCTGCAGCTAAACACTTACTTATAATCTGAATTTTGGTTTCAAAATATTATTCGATTTATGCATGAATTACTCACTACTGAATTAAGTGCATTGACAAGGGAAAGGGAATCAGTATTTGTTGTGTGAAATTGATGCTTTTCATAATCAGACATTGGATTTGAAGATCTACGTATATATATATATATATATATATATATATATATATATATATGTGTGTGTGTGTGTGTGTGTGTGTGCGTGTGTGTGTGTGTATGGTTGTGTGTGTATACCTTTCTTTCTCTTTCACATGCTCAAATACATAAAAATGTAAACATATGTATATGCATACACTATCACAAACACACAAACACACACATTGGTAAACACAAATACAAATACGCAAACACTCGAGCGCGTACGCACATATATATATATATATATATATATATATATATATATATATATATATATATATATATATATATATATATATATATATACCAAAGGCCTGACAAGTAATATAACAGCAATCTTACATTGGCATCGTCTCAATCAATCTAAACCTGTGCCAGTCAATTGGTATAAACAGCTGTGGGTCGACGGTGGGTCAACGAGTTTCATCTTCAGGCAGTCCCTAAAGGCGCATAGCCAATGAATTCCTTTCTTTAAAATCCAATGTGCCAAGGGACTCACTCTTTTTTCTGTGCTCAACATTTACTTTTCTGTGATCAATACTTACAACGATTTTTTTTAAATGTGAATGATCACTTGGTAATTTTTAATTCATTGTCACTCGGAATCGTTTAAACGAGCGGGCTCTTCCTGGATGGACACTTATACAACAGTTTCTGTATTTTGAACAGTATTCTGATTCTCTTGGGTAAAATATTCTTTATTTGGATATAATCACTTTTAAATGTTATAGATTGTGATTCAAACTAAATAATTGTTCGAATGAAATCCTTAGCACGGTGATAAGTAAATATAGTTATTTTTGTTTGGTGGGAGGCCAATGTACTCTTTGATTTGAATTTTTATTGGTAATATTTCTGTTTTATTGGTTAACGCTGTTTCCAAACTGAAATACGAAAAAAATGTCAAAACAATTGTCATGAAAATGACAAACCAATTTTCGACGCGAAACTCTTTGACGTTCCTAATTCAGTTTGTAGGCGTTCACCAGCAAGGTCGAAAAATCACAAAAAAAATAAAGAAGTAGGTTTGCCGAAAAAAAAATAGATATGATAACTACATATTAGGCCTTTTCAATACCACTATTAATCTGAGAATCCACTTCAAATATGAGAAAAAAAGAACTTGCAAAAAATACAAATCATGAAAATTGAAAAAACCTTTTCGGTTTTAATTGAATGATGTCTAATATCAAATTCTCCAATCTTTGAATTTGAATTTTTTTTTTTGAGGAGCTGCACTGTATTTATGCTCATTAGAATTCAATGTTCTCTTCTTACAAAAGCAAATTAAAAAGAAAAACATTTTGAAATGGTTTGATCTTTTCACCTATTAACGTGCTTTTGTGAACACAAGCAAGCGATTCCTGTTTGTGTTCCTGCATTCATCAGTACAATTTTCTCTTTTTAACCCTAGTTATGGCTTCTGTGAATAAAGGAAGTGCACTCTATGCTTGACTCACCAGAGATATGGTGAAAGAACAAGCATAAGTGCATTCTGAGCTGCTTCAGTTTCCATGTGAGTTTTGTTGGCTTTTTATGTATGTACACTCTGCATCAATGGAGAAAAAGGGCTAAAAATGTAATCACTTACTTCTTATTGTGTCTAAAAAAAACATTTTGCTTTGATTTTTGAAAATCTCTCCATGGTTGGTTCTTAGAGGGGGGTCAATTTGCAATGCAAATTTATGCTAAATTGATCCCTTAATTTGTGTCTGGCAGCGTTTGCATTTGCTTTTGGAAATTCAGACTTGCTTAGTGATCACTGCCGAATAAAAGGTGAGATGAGTTACCTAATCATTGATCACCCCTTTTCCTATTTCTTTTTTATTAATGACCCTAGACCCAACCCGCTGCCCAAAAATATTTGTTACGTGACGGATTCTACTGAGTGACTAACCAGATTAGTCTCTTTTCGAAACAAGCAGAAAAAATGGCTACGTCTTGGTTCAGATGCACCAGTTCTTCTGCCAATACACAATACTTCTTCATTCATTTTTGTTCAAAGTGATTGGTATTAGCCCGTAGCGTTTTTACAATCTCCATTTGTTTAACATTCTCCATTACAGTTCCTATGGCTTCAGGAAAAGCGATACAAAGCATCCATTTTGATATTTCTAACACAAAAGGGAAATTCGTTTCAATTGAAACTTTTGATCTAAACTGACTAAAGACACTGTCGCCTGATAATTGTAAGGTTTCCATTCACGTGAATTAGTCTTCCAATGAAAGTTGGTACGTTTTGCAATTGAATTGCTTCGCTCATTACTATTCATATCGTTAATTCATTCAGTCTCAGTTTTCAGGCGATTACGTTTGTATAATCGCATTCAAATGCTGGAAACTGTCAATGAAACTTTCAGAATATGTTTCTTCAATTATTGAGTTGGTCTGTCTGGCTAGCTATGTTTGTATCACGCATATAAGCTACACCAACAGAGCTAGAGGACTGAAAATTTAAACATTCACTCTTTATTATGTCCGTAAAAACTCTTTTTTTTGTTTTTGAAAATTTCCCCTCTTTTTAGGGGTGCCGTTTATGATAAATTGGACCTCAATTTGGGTCCAAGGGGGTGGAGATGGCTTGGTGGTTTGCCACGCGGAAAAAGGTAATCGGTAAGATGAGTTCGAACCCCAGTTGATGACGATTTACTTTGTACTAATGCCCTTGAGAAAGGCATAAATGCACCTCTTTACCACCCCAACTCTTCTTTTCACCGGAATAGGTTAGTCCAGTGGCACAAACAGAAATACAAATACTTAACACTACTCAATCTATAAGTATATTAATAAAGACTGTCTATACTGGGAGATCAGATGAGGATCAAACCCTTAAAATATCTACTTGCTGATCATTGCTACACGACATGCGTCCTGATTTTTAGTTGGGTCTGCACATCTCTATGTGACGCTTTTCAGTCGGTCAGTTGGTCAATCCATCGTTCGGTTTCTAAAGAAATCGGAAGGAAGGGAGGGTTGTAATGTCATCCAACGATGTGAACTCATCATAAGATGTATCGTCATTGAAATGTGTGGCGTCATCGAAAAGAATATATTCTGATCGATGACCAAAAAAACCCAAAAAATGCCCTTTCGCGATTTTTATTGAAAATGACACTTACAGAATATTTCCATATCGCAATATCCACAGTGTGAGAATCAACTGATTCGAAGGAGGACTACTTGTCCCTCCTCCTACTATTACTCTCACGTGGACACATTGTTGAACATGATATTTGTTCTCGTATGATTACTTGGAATATTTTGGTATCAGACCATCAATAGTGGGAGATCCTTGTAAGATTAGTTCGCTGGTCAACATTTCTTCTTTCACATTTTCTATTGACATAAATGTTTTGTATCAGACCTTCAACAGTGAAAGATCCAATGAGGATAGAGCCCGCTAACAACTACTGGTAAGAATAGCTTTCTGATCATTTCTATTCGACGTGCGTATTTTTATTATTTTTTTTTTTTTTCATTTCATATCATTTATAACATAGCAATCTTTTTTATCAGATCATCAATAGTTTGAGATCCAAAGAGGATCGAACCCGCTAATAACGACGAATGAGTTAAGCTTGCTAACCACTGCTATAAGTCCTAATCCATTTTACTCAGTAATCCCGAAGGGAAAAATTCAAGAATATTTTTGTATTGAGTTGTTTTTGTTTTTGTTCTTGTTTTTTGGCTTGTTTTTTTTTTTTCATAAAGAATACTGAATTCATTTACCAGGAAGAGTGCATAGTTTGAAATGGTTAGAATGATGTATTTTTTTTCGGCAAAATTTCGACCCCCACCCTCCAGTACAATGGTATGCAGACCGAGAAAATCACAGTGTATAATTACAGGAGATTGCTTCATGGCATAGGAAATGGCTATTATTTTCTTTTAAACATTTCTCTCGTGATCAGGATAGTGATATTCATATGCATTTTTTTTTACTTTATGTGATAGAAATGTAGAAATTTGCCCGTAGCCCAATTGTGAATAAAAGGTTTCTAATTATTACTGTCCTTGTCACCAAAGCGAAGTTTGAAGGGAATTACCTACTTGCTATACTTCTTACATATATGCAATTAGAAAATAACACTCAATACCAAGGAATCGAAATTGTGCTGCATGATGTTATCTATAACTTGGTCACAAAAACAAAGTTCAAAGATTATTGACATTATAACATTTTCTTTACTGTTTACATATAATCAATCAGGAAATAACTTATCACCCAAGAACAAAATGATTTGTTGTTGCTAGAAACATATGGTCAGAAGTTTTGGCTTGATACGAACAAAAGTTTATAATTTTGACGAGTGTCATGAACATTCGGAGAGATTTTCGGACAATAAAACAATGTTTTCTTGATGTCTATGTTTTTCTCACGATGTTTCAGCCCAACTGGGTCACCGTAGGGAAGTCTTTGTCTAACAAAGAAAGGATTTTAAAATATCTTCAAACTAAGTTACAACCGTGACACGGTATGAAATATTTAATTTGGAAGGATTTTCTTTCTAACAAAAAAAGAATTGACAACATATGCAAATGACACATTGCAAACATTGCTGATTACAATGAATATCTTTTTCTGATTATCCCAAAAGTATAGCAAATGGCTATAATTATTTTATTTCCATCATAGTGATATTTTGTAATTTACCTATTATGTCTGTCTGTCTGTCTGTCTGTCTGTCTCTCTCTCTCCATATATATATATATATATATATATATATATATATATATATATGTATATATATGTATGTATATATATATATATATATATATATACATAAACATATATATAGATGTATATATATATACATATATATATATATAAACATATATATAGATGTATAGATATATACATATATATATGTATGTATGTGTGTGTGTGCGTGTGTGTGTGTGAAACGATGAAATAAAGGATTCGCTACACAAACACGCTCTACTTTAACTAAACTTAATGTTTAATGTTGAATGTATCGAGCACTTCATGAAATAAACCTATCGGATATATTATTATATCATATCATATTGCATTCCTGAATAGTACTATATATATATATATATATATATATATATATATATATATATATATATATATATATATATATATATATATATTAGTCCCATACCAGGAGGTTGTAAGTAGTAACAAAAGCAAATGCTGCAGAGGGTTTGAAGCGATGTCAGTCGCTCAGTGGGGTTCCAGAGGCGAAACCCAAGAGAATTTTTAATTCCTTACATCTCAGGTGCGCAATTCCGTGTTTTTTTAGCAGTCTGAGGTTTTTTTCCTATTTGAAATAAAGTGCGTAAGGACCGACTCCCCCTGGCCCACACGCATGTGACAACAGGAAGCAAGAAGATACAAAGCAAACCATACCGAGCTTCGCATTAGTAACACTAGCAGACCATATTGATCTGAATATACGTGGCTCAGGTTAAACACTCTATAGAAACCGATACGTGATCAATTTCTTTTGGCAGGACACTTTGTTGGGGGTGATCAATCAAACAATGGGTGATATGAATAAGTTACTTTTCTTGCTATTATGGGTGGTGATCACTTAAAAAGTTCAATTTAGAAAGATGTAAACAGAAACGCTGCTGGATACAAACTAAGGGATCAATTTAGTATAAACTTATATTGTACATTGATATTTCCCCGAGCATATTTTGGGAATGAATTAAAAAAAACGTTTTCTCTAGGCATATTAAGGAGTAAATGTTTAAATTTTCAGCCCTCTAACCCCATTCGTGCGACTTGTACGCGTGAAGCATACATACAAATATCGAAACAGATAGACTCACATGAAAACAGAAGAAACATATATTGACAGTTTTTCGTGACAATTTTAATTGAGAGTTTATAAATATATGTATATGTGTATGAAAAGCAAGGCAGACTTTTTTTTTATCCCTGAGTAGAACTGTCGAATGTTACAGGCAGAAAAACAAATAGTCAACACAGATCATTATATAGGTATATCAGCTTAGTATGGTTTGGTATCATACCATCTATACTTGCAGATCTGATGAGGATTGAACCCACCAACAACGGCCTGCAGGATTATCTCACATGCATCTTGTCATTTTTGTTCATATGATTACTGAAGATAGTTCAGTATCATACCATGAATAGTGGGAAATCCAATTGAGATTCGAACCCACAAACAACTTCTGGCATGATTAGCTTGTTGATGATTACTATACGACGTGCATCCTGAAGCATTTCTGAAGTTTTTATTTGTATTGCATTTTTGTATCAGCTCATTAAGAGAGGCAGATTCAATGAGAATTTAACCCATTAATAACAACTAACAATAATCCCTGTAAGTAAATTTACTGATATATTTGGATAGAGATTTGTTTGTTTGTTTTACGGTAGATTCTCTTGTTTGTTATTACAATTGCTAGTGTTGTTGCTTTCCTTTTTAAGAATACTTATCGTATTTTACGGCATATAAGACCTGCTTTTTTCTAAGTTCCCTCTCAGGGAGCGAACGCTTTCCCAGTTGTTTACTAAAGTTGCTGAGCTATGCAAATAATGTAAACAGACAGCCACTTTGGGGGTTGATATAGATGTGAATCGATAAGATCATTCATGTAACCCCATGGAGAAAGGTAATGTTATCTGTGTTGATTTCACAACGTTTTGGCCCCACGGGGACACCGTATGGTATTCTTTGTCCAACAAAGTAGTTCAAAACATTTGCTAACTACGTTTACGTTTTGTTTTGGTTTTTTGTTTTTTTGGTTCCTGGCTAATAAGTGTCCTTTTCAGACCTATTATCTAAAATGTACGGACAATGGCTATTATTCCCCTCAAACATTACTTTAGTAACCAGAATTGTTAAATTTTGTAATTTACCGTTTTAACCTATTCAAAAGGAAGTAGAAGTTACATGTCAAAATTATAAAAATGGAAACTGCAGTAATAAAAGATTTTGAGTTGTAACATCTACTTTTTCTTGAGTTTTTCTCATCACATTCCAATTGTTACTTTATCGACACACACACACACATACATATATATATATATATATATGTGTGTGTGTGTGTGTGTGTGTGTGTGTGTGTAAAAAGTATGGACGGTCAGCTTCCTCTGGCCCATACGCTTGTGACAGGTCTGTGTATAGATCGGAAAGTATGGTTAGTCTCTCAATAGAAACCGATAAGTGACCAATGTCATCTGGCATCACACCCTATTGGGGGTGAGCAATCAAAGATTTGGAAAAGGGGGTGATCAATAGATAGGTTCCTTCAAACTCTGGCTTGAACAGTTTGTGTTCACCCCACACTAACATCCATAGGAAAGGTATGAATCCTTTTTTTTTCTTCCAGTTGATTGGTAAAATTACGTAAGCTGAAACGAGTGTTTGTTGCCTCGAAGTCTAATTCACATATTGCAAACGAGCAAGTAAGAAGTAATTTGCTGTGCAGGGCCCAAGTAGGGACGACGACTCATGCTGTAACCAGACACTACTTAATTAAGAAATCAGAAAAAAATCTGGTTGTCTTTGCAATTACGTTGAACCAAACCGATATGAAGAAATAAGATTTCCAAACTATAATTTGGAATCATGTCCAACTGGTTGTGAGTCGTTTCTCTTACTGACTCAGCTAAATTGACAATATTTGCCAAAATCAATGGTGGAAATACGTAAAAGGTTATTTCATTCTAAGTACATTTATAAAATTAACATTTCCCTACCATGATTTGTAATCACAAGAAAGTGATTGATAGCCGGCTCTTTTATTCTCTCTTCTCTATAAATGAACACACATCAGTAATGATTAGGATTTGGATTTTAAAGGATAAGAAGAAAACAATCTGAGAAATAATGGGAAAGAACTGTGTATGAATAAAATAGAACGATTTTCGCAAGTCAATTTCAAAGAGCTTGTTCCTAGAATTGTGCTCCTAAACCAAACTATTTCCGTTACTTGATTATCTAGCACATGCTAAGCTCTGATAAACTCCTTAGTGGACCAAGTATAAGAATTAATTAATGGGGATTTTTAGGGGAGAAGGACGTTAAGCTTAAGACTCCAAAATATATTTCTGATTCAATCTATCGAATATCTTTTTTGTAGCCGAATAGCATTGTGAATTTTTCACCAGGATTATTTATGAATATTTGTTGGTCTGAAAGTCTTGAAAGGAAATACATAGGGAATTGTTCCTATCTGTATTCCAGTCTTCTTTAAAGTAACTGTCAATGCTTTTAGGGTGAAAAGTTTGTGTCAGCAAAAATCAGCAGATGAAATGGTTTCAGTAAACAAATCGCAAATGTTTCGAAAAAAAAGAGGTCTTAAACCCTGAACGTATACAGTTTCAACGTCATTCAAAACTTTGCAAGGATTTAAAAATAAATCACATTACCCGATCCTCCCAAAACAAACCTCCGGATAAAAATAATTTTAAAAAAAACAATGCAGCAGCCATTTTGTATATAGACTTTCAAACTATTCTGAAATCTTTTCTGGTAGTCTTTTATCTTTTCTTTTTTTTAACGGAATTTTTTTTTTAATTCTCAATATTGAAGAGTCAAACATTCCTGTCTTTCAAGGCTAAAAAGAGGCTACTCTGACAAAAGAATCTACAAATTGGTAGCCACCCAGGCAATTTTGGAGTGGGTTTGGTGTGCGTGAACTGACATCTGAATAACTAGCAGAAGCGTGTCCTCACTTAATCCTCCCTATCAATGAATAGGCAAACTACTACTACTACCACCACCACTACTACTACCACCACCACCACCACCATCACTACTACTACAACTACTACAACCACCACCACCACCACTACTACTACAACTACTACAACCACCACCACCATCACCACTACTACCAACACTACTACTACTACTACTACTAATGATAATAATAATAATAATGATAAAATAATAATAATAATAATAATAATAATAAATGATAATCTTTTATCTTCACAGAAATGCCGACAAAAAGTCACAATATTTATAATATGTATTCGTAGCTGAATAGATTTCTGTATTTTTTGCTGAATTATTCATAAGCATCTTTTTTTTTTCTTGTCTGAAACCTTTGAAAGGAAAAATATAGGTAAATGTTCATTTTGTCTCTCAAGGTTTCTGTTTTTGCTTTTAGTAACAATCAAAAATGTAAGAGTAAAAAAATTAGTGTCAGGGAAATTCACGAGACGAAATGGTTTCTTTCATCGAACGGTGTATGTTTAGAGAAACCCTGAACGTATACAATTTCAAAAATATTTGAAACTTTGCAAAAATCAAAAAATAGATCACATTACCCCACCTTCCCAAAACAAACTTCCGCGTGAAAAAGATTTTAAAAGACAGAACTGCGACCAGTTTCAGCATCAACTTGTAAAATATTCTGAAATTTTCAAAAGAAAAAAATTTGTTTCGATAGGTCAACATAGGTTTCTTCAATTCTTAAGTGATACTAACTGGCTGGTGATCAATTAATCCAACAGTAAAGAGATTTCCAGCGGCAAGCGATGAAAAACAAAGTAAAAATAGTTTTAAAATGCACTCATAAAGAGGTTTGCGATTATAGATAAAATAAATTAGAGTTACGGGTTAGGGGTAGATCCATTCATTGATTAAAGTAATTTCTACTCGTAATAAGTGATATCTTTGTATTCTCCTCGTTGCTTCCCTTTGCTTTCTTTTGTTTCGATTACATTTTGTTGAAGGGTGGGCCTTCGTAATAAAAATAAAACAGCTTAAAGAGAATTTAAGATGAAGGCAAATAGCAGCCAGAAATTGTTAATAGTGTGGTTCAGTGCTTCATCCGATAGCAATTTTTTTTAAATTGATAGAAATACATAATAATAAAGATATATGATATAAATAATAACAGAATAGAAAAAATACAATATTAACAAGTTTGTTTCCTGCTGGGTCGATATATATATATATATATATATATATATATATATATATATATATATATATATATATATATACGTACGAATGTATTCATTTATCAGAATAAAACAAGCCTCTACGTATTTGTACGAGAAATTCTTCGTAATTATCTAAGACTTGTCAATTTAACTCAATCAGTTACACAGCTTCCTGGCAATCACTTGCCCTTGAATTCGAATGGCGGTAAATTTACATATCGGTTTATACCTCTCATTCTGATGAGGATTGTTCTTTTCTTACTTAATACAGCAGAAATACTAAGTCAAATCCAGACTATGTACAGGAATTTGACAAAAAATTTTCTTTGGTGAAGTGAAAGGAAGATAAGTTTCGCTATCAATAAAATCAAAAATGTTCTGTTTACAAAACAATGCCGGTTTATGACTTTAAAGGCGATGTTCATGTCATTTAACAAAATTTTAATTTGTAGGGTCACTGGTCAAAATCTTAGGGATAATGCAGACATAAATCATGTTTTATTCATGGTCATGTTTTTCTTTAATAACAGGTCTGGTTAGTCACTCAATAGAAATCGTCATGTGACTGATCCCTTTTTGTAGCATGCTGTGTTTGGAAGATCAATTAAAGAAATTGGAAAAGTTAAATTGATTAATGTTACTTCTCTAGGCATTCGCTGGGCAGTGAGAACTAAAAAAAACTGATTTTTTCAAAAAAACAAAAACAAGCATGAATGATACCGAACATGAAGTCAAGAACAAATTTTTAAAAATCTTACATTGCATACTGAACCTTCCTCTAAATACCACTCTTTGGGGGTGGGTTCCAAAAGGCAAAATACCATTTTGTTTTTACACATGATAAGGAGTAGATCTTTGAAGTTTCAAGCCTCTAGCTCATTTGTTGTGGCCCGTACATGTGACATACATACCAGTGACTATGATGCTTTGCATCACGAGTGTACTCTGGGGTACGGATGAACAAAAGCGCAAAAATATTTCACGTCTGTAAAAAAAACAATACAGTAAAAACTATTTTGGTACAACGTAAGGAAGGTGCAAACATTTTCTGTCGCAACATCCTAAGATGAAAGTCTTAGTCAGAAGAAGTTTTTAAGGATTTATTTTTAAAAAATCTAAAAGATTCACCTCTTCCTATTTTATGCTTTGATATGCATCCGTTTATTACTGGAATTTCGAAATTTTGTACAACTAAAAGACATTTTATTGATTTTCTTATTTCTTTTCATTTTTTCGCCGTTTGCAACATCAAGTGAGCGAGGATGTGAAACTTCACAATGTACAATCGGAACAACCTCCCCTATATTGTACCAAAAAAAGCTTTTACTGTCCATTGCTTCTTAGAGACACTATTTTTGCATTTTAGTGGATCAGCATCTCAAATCAAAGTCATGATGCAGAGCACCATACGACACTGGTACGTTCATACATAGCTTGCTAGCCAACCGAACTTGAAAACTATGTTACTGCTGACAGTTTTGGTTTGTGGTTTTCGTAATGAGCGGTACAGTCAATCTATATTACACCGATAGGAATGAATCTTGATCTTCTAACTCCGTCAAATTCACTTTTAAACACACAAACATATTGCAAAGGCAAAGCCTGGTCATAATTTTACACTCTTACTCTCCCTGTCTCTCTCTTTTTACTCTTACACACACACACACATACACACACCGTACACACACACACACACACGCACACACACGCACACACACACACACACACACATATATATATATATATATATATATATATATATTTATATATATATAAGTTTAGAAAATGACTTCGTAATTAAACATACATATAAATATGTATGTATGTGTATGTGTATGGTAATCATACAGACATTTATTTATGTAGGGGTTATCGAAAAATTATTTGCTTGCTCTATCTATTGCTATTTACTTATGCACCGTCCCATCCGTATATGTATGTATATATGTGTGTGGTTATCATTTTTTAGGGTTGAGTTATCTCTATGCGAAAACAAAGTGTTAACAAGAATTACATACAAGTTATTCGAAAATATGTGAAAAAGGCACTTCAATAATTAGACTTCATAAAGATACAAACACGATAAAGATTGGAAAAGGAGTAAGACAAGGGGATACAATATCACCTAAAATTTTCACTGTTTGCATTGAAAACGTCTTTCGGGAAACTGACCAGGGGATAGGAGTAAATATAAACGGGTGATATTCAAGCCAATCGAGATTCATCGATGACGTTTCCGTGACGTCAGAAACATGGAAAGAATTACAAGATATGATAACTGATCTAAATAGGGAGAGTAAAAAAGTAGGGCTGAACAGAACCAAGACAAAAGTAAGTTTCGACGATAGAGTCCCCCGAAAGACCATAAGAATAGGGGGTAAGGCTTCGGAAAAGATTAACGAATACATTTATCTCTAGGACATGTAGATAAAGAGCATGAAAGAAAAATAAAAAGGTGCATAACTATCGGCTGGAAACCATTCTGTCTGAATAGAGATGTATTGAGAGCCATGGGAAGAGCGTCATCAGGGATAATTCAAAGATATAAGATCAACTTGTGTATGGATTCCATAAGTAAGAGAAGAACGAAGAAACAATAAATGTCCCAGATCGGTGGGGAATGTTTTGCAATATATATATACATATATATATATATATATATATATAAAGAGGTAGACTGATATACGAATACTCTGGAATCATAATCATAACAAGCATTAAAATATCACCTTTGAATATTATGAATGACTCATTTGATCCCTGAGAAGTTGGATTCCTAAATATAAATTTCCCTCAAGATTTCAAATTTGCCAAAACATACGAATGGAAGTCATTAAATCACAGAAATATTTTTCCCTCGAGAGTTTTGATTCTGCATTACTTTTTGGGGAAAATATTTTCGCCACCCTTTGAATAATTTGCATTAGAGATGAGCAAACGATACCAAACTTTCGCTGATTTTATGCGGAGATATCGGATGACAAAAGACCTGAAAAGTAATTATTCAATGCTATTCATTCCCACTGAAAAATTTCACAGCTATTTGAATTTCTATTGAGAGGATTTTTCAAATACATATATATTTAGAGAGAGAGAGAGAGAAAATGGATGTGACGCATCCAGTTCAATCGAGCATGCGCTTTGAAGAGTAATTTCACATTCTAGACCCAACAGTACCTGATGAAGGCCAAGTGTATATATATATATATATATATATATATATATATATATATATATATATATATATATATATATATATATAATCACAGTATGCGAATGTGGATTTTATGTATCAGTTCACGCCCTTTATTTTGGTGATGATTGTTCTTTTGTTTTAGTTCATGTTACGATAGGAAACAAAGTCAACTGATGACTTTGTGTTAAATCTTGACGAAAAGACGAAATTCATTATCCTGGCAAGATTTTGCCTTTTGAATTAACGTAAGAAGAGATGTGAAATCAGATTCGAGCTCTGTAAATTTATTGATAAACGGTTAATAAATGTGAGAAGGCTTCCGTCTGGAGCCGCGATGTTGTCTTTGTTTATTCAGATACCCCAGTCGGCCACCCATTGCGACATAACCTTCACTCTAACCCTGTCACTTTGCAACGCTTTTGGGGACAAAGGTCTACCCGATTGGCGCCAAAAACCACCCGCTGTTTCTATTGGCCATCCTTTGCAGATGATACGATTCTCAGCCTGGAAGCTATCTGACTGGTCGTCTATTCTAAGCCATTGTATTTCTCATATATATATATATATATATATATATATATATATATATATATATATATATATATATATATAGTTTTTGTTACCGAAGAAGGCATATTTTAGGATTTTGAAGAGATTTGGATAGATAGATGGACATATAGATAAATTGATGGGTGTCATTTACATTTCGTTTCTCAGCATTATATTCATATATATATATATATATATATATATATATATATATATATATATATATATATATATGTATATATATATATATATATATATATATATATATATATATATATATATATATATATATTGGATTAGCCATCTATTCTTTTGCATTGCATTGTCCCGCTCTGAAAACTCAGTCTTTGAGACGACAGGCCAACAATTCTTTCCTTTCTCTTTAAGACTTATCCAGATTTTTTTCTTCATTAGTGAAACTGTCACGCACACAGCGACCCATCAATTATCTTTCAGGATAAAGAAAAATGTTGGAACAATGATTTAGCAAAATTTCTCGGTGTTTTCATCTACCCGTGTTGTCAAAAATGACGACTGTTTTATTCATTCTGGAGAATTGACCTTAAAGAGTTTTACTTTTCAACACACAAAATAATAACTATCATTAATTTACACAACTATTTACCTCTGCCTTAATTGTTGTTGTTTTTTTTATTGCAACTAAACTCAGGCTAGGTACTATTCCGCAATGAGTAAACAAATTAATGGCACGAATCAGAATGACGATTTAGTTACAGGTGAGAAACGAACTCACGATCGTTTTCACTGGAGGTTGGCTCGTTTAATGTGTGACTGTTCTTATAACTGATCTACTGGAACTCTGTGGCGCGTGTCAGTCCAAATCAAACCCTTAAATTCACTCCCTATCCACGATCTGCTGAGCATTGTGTTTGTTATAAACTGGTAATTTAGTTCAATCCAATTTTATTTCAAAGTTTCTTATTAGTATTATGATTCATTCTCATTAATTTATGCTACTATTTACCTTCATCTTAATCGTCATTGCTTTTTATCGATAATAATTGCAAAAATTAATAACAGTGATTTATAATACTTCAGCCACTATGATACATCAAAGCACAATAAACACTTTTAAGAGTTCGTGCCTCTTACTTTTACATTGGGGTTTTTGGGCGTCTCAATGCTTCTTTTTCAAGAAGTATTGCTCTCCCTTTTCGCTTCTTACATTATCTTTTCTTGAATTTTCCACTTTTGTTCCTTTTTTTATTACTACAACACAACAAAGACGGTACGTTGTGGTGCAATACTGTTAGAATGCTTTATCTTGGAGGATGTATTAATTTCAAGTCGAATCGGGCTACCATAAGTATCCTTATGGGAGCTGATCCTGTGCTCAGAATATATGAATATATAATCATGTCATCTCTAATTAGAACTGATATAAAACGAATTCGAGTATTTTTAGGTTGTACCCGTTTGATTGATGACTTACGTTCTCCTAATGATGGAGGAGAATTCGGAAAATCGCAAGGTAATATATACCCTGAGGATCTTGAATTAAAATGTGAACATAAAGGATTGCAAGCAACGTTCTCAGATTCGGATACTAAAATCGAGAATGGAATGTTTATCGATGAATTGTTTGATAAACGAGATTATTTCCCGTTCTGTGTTGTGAGAATGCCTTTCAAAACAAGATGTGTACCAGCTAATATATTATACGGAACAATATCATCGGAATATTTGAGAATCGCAAGAGCAACTCTGGGTTTTATTGATTTTATACCGAATTTCTTTTCTTCGGTTGTAAGAATGGTCAATCGAGGCGGAGAAATTAGTAAGATTTTTTAGGAAATTTGATGAAGCCATGATTAGACATCCTGATCCCTTTAAAACTCATCAGCTAGGCTACATTGAAATAGTAACAAAAATCAAAGAATATGATGACAAGCGTATGGAAATAGACTAAATGAATAGTGTATATCAAAATAAATCGATTTGTATTAATGTTAGGGGAATTAGGTAACCAAAACAAATGGATCCAGTCTTTGTCAGTGTGAAAGATTATTGTATTGAGTGGAACCAGGGAAAGGGGAAACATTTGGCTCTGGTTCATTTATCTGACTGATTCATAGTTGGGCGGGTCAGGAGATCGGACATTGAATGCCATGTTAGTATATTAATAGAATCGTCTATTGAGGTGTTACTACACGCTAGAAAATGGTTTCGTTTTAAACATGTATATAACAATACTTTATCTGATGATTAAAAGTGTTTTAAAAAACATATGATCGAAGCTTGATGTTATACGATGTGGAAAAAATTGTCAAATTTTTCGATTGGATATGCTGGTAGAGAATCGACTCGAAGAAGTTTTTTTTTTCTGTGCGACTTGTATTCTTAAAGATGACATCATGTTGGTTCGCATGCAGTCTGAGATTAAAACTGACACAACTGATTTAATATTCACGTGGGTGAACATTCAATAGAAATGACACGAACGGCGAGTCAAGTCTGTGGTTATACTCACTGATCCCTCATCGTTGAAAACATTTGGGGGTAACCTATGTAAGTAAGCCCTGTTTCAAAAAGTAAATGATATGTGGCATGAAATAATATCAATATACAAAACGTATAAAACCTAATATAAAATGACAAACCACATGTGCAAGTTTGATCAACACTAATGGGGTGCTATGTTGATAAAACTGTTTAGTTTTTCAAATCCCCAAAACAGTTACATGGTAAACAACCGATGATCCCAATAAGAGACAATTTATACATTGTATCATGATAACAAAGTATTTGTGAAACAGCGAAAGTAAACACAAAGAAAAATTACATAAATTGCATTAACAGACATTGGGAAACAAGTGACAGAAGTGACACAAAAAAAATTGGAAAAAGTAACCCAATATTTAATGTTTAAAACTGTGAAGCTTCCTAGACTATATATATATATATATATATATATATATATATATATATATATATATATATTGGCAATATTTATATATAAACTATACATGGCAATATACATATACATATATATATATGTGCGTGGGTGTGTGTATATATATTCAACTATTCTTTGTCATTTCTCATACTAGCCATTCAGTCTTTGAAATGACAGACCACCAAAAGACTTATTCAGATTTTTTTTTTCGTGAAATTGACACACACACGGACGCATTAATTTTCTCTTGGAATAAAAAAAAAGATGTGGGCGCAATGATTTAGCCATAGTCTACAGAGTTTTTATTGGTATCACTAGAATATCCATGCTGTCAAAAATGTTGGCATATCAGATCATTTTACATTGGTTGATTTTTGGTAGAACTCTTTTTTTTTCAACTTTTGACTCTACTCGGCGCCTGGAACGATTCAAGTTGGCCCAAAATAAGCAGTATTTACATATGGTCTCTCCTCTCGCAAAAAAAATGTGGGATTTATAATAATGTTCTGGTTTCCATTTACTTCTATGTAAACTAGAAGTCGGAAACACCAAACCTAATTTAGCATACACACTGAATGGGCATAGAAGGAGGTTTTGAAGTAAAATAAATAGGACACAAGAAGACCAACTATTTCAAATGATTTTATAATTGAATTGCACTTAAAAATATCAAAAACAATATCCTGCATTGCATTTTCTCTTTAATATTCAATCAAAATGAAGCTGGAATTTTGATTTTTTTTAAAAATGAATAAATGAATATGGAACAAAACTCTTCCATTGGTATTTGATAGTTATCTCCCCTTAGATTGATTCAACAGAGAGAATATATAGACCATCATGGGGAGTATTATATAAGTAAATAATCATTCAAATTCTTTATGTTTATGATCGCTACTCAGCTAATTCGGTACGTCATAGAGGAATGTTTTTAGCGCAATATCGTTATAATGTTCTACTCAGGAGAATAAAGCAATTTTCAGCCCGATCTGGCCACCGATTTCCGACAATAAGAAGAAATGATTTCAATATAAGGCACGTAAATTTTTACTTAAAAACTTCATTTCAACAATGCATAGGAACATTAGTTTCATATCAAGGTGTGTCCTTTCTTAATAAAAAGCTTTCAAATTGAATAACAAAAATGGCTGCTGCAGATTCTAAAAATATAAAAATTATAAATATATGTGTGTAAAAAAAAATATTCATTCATTAGGATAAAATAAGTTCGTGTGTGTCTTTTGATTATTGTTCATAATTCATCAATTAGATATCAACTTAATAATTTATCAATTTAGCTCAGTAATCCAGCCAGTTGGTAATCGGTTCGTTATGTTTTCAGATCTTGGTAGGGGTAAGTTGATATTACGTATTGGTTTACACCTCTCATTTTGGTATGGGTAGTTCTTGTTACAATAGGAAAACAAAGTCAACCCAAGCCTATGCACCGAAGTTCAACAATTGGGATCAATAATGGTTACTTACAAAATGAGTTTAAAATGAATTCCAATTTCTTTTAACTCATAAAAGAAGATGAAAAGTGACTTGACAACGGTTGGAGGCGACTAAAGACGGACTTTAAGCGGAACTAGTAAAAATCTTAATCAAATGTTGTGTGTACTTTCTTTGATTCTTTCCCAAATGTTTTTGTGTTTTCTTTCTTTTCGTTCTTCCTCCATTTGAGTCATGGACAAAGTATCCCATCAAAAATCAATCGGATTTATTTACGATAACGGAGTGGATGATCAAAGAGAGTGAATTGTTTTCTGACAAAAACTTTCTTGTCACTTTCAACTGATCCGTAAAGTCGTCAGAGATTTAAATAAATTTATATCAAAGCAATTGATAAAGTAAATTGTTTTTGATGTATTCAAGACATTCAGTTTTTAGATTGTGGAAAAGGATAATTAATCTGTTTGTAAAGATTCATTTGTCCCATCAATAAGACATCTTTTTTTCAGCGTAATGAGATTTATTGGTGTTTAAATTTCACACTGAATCTTACGAGTGATGATTAATAAGTTCGTGACTCAAGGTGACCTAAGGTAGAAGGACATGATAAGTGATTGATAAGTTCAGGATATAAGGTACAAGGATATCAGGAGTGTTTGATAAGTCCGTGTCCTAAGGAGACTTAAGGTAGAAGGACATGATGAGTGATTGATATCTTCGTGACGTAAGGAACAAGGATATGAGTTATGCAGTTCCTACTAAATTCACGACCAGTTCAACTCTTTCAACGATTACACAGAAAAATTGAAAATCCATAACTGTTTTTTTATTTCTCCAATTTTCTTTCAATTTCTATGAGATGAAGTCTTATCAATCATTATCATTTTTAATTTTTTGACTACTTTTTACATCGATCTTAATTTTATCAGTTGCTTTTTATCACAACATCTTGCTCAGACCGATTACCTGTCAGCACCGAGCAAAATAGAGTTGATAGATGAAAAGCAATCAAGAAAATTAAGGTGGAAATAAAAAGTAGTCATGAAAATGTAAAAATAATGATTTATGTAATATCAGATAAAAATTATTTTTCTTCCAAAAAAACAGGTAAAATGCATAAAATACTGAAACTACCAGAAGGTAAACAAAAAATGACTGTCGATCCGAAGAATAAGGGAGAGGTTTAAGGGTGTTATTTGGAGATCTGTTCCCATTTGAAGTCTTGGTGGCTTAATTGGTAAAGTAGTCTTTGAAGTCTTGGTGGCTTAATTGGTAAAGTAGTCGGGGCTTTACAATGCTTTCTTCACGGATGTGAGGTCGAGTCTTACGTAAAACCTATACGATCAATGCTATTTACTGACTAATGAGAAATAATCGACTCGAGCAAAACGTTGCGAGAAAAAAATCAAGATGAAGGTGAAAAGTAATGATAAAAATTCAAGATAACGATATTCTTTTCTTTTTACTTTCTGTTCCAAACTTTCGAAACTTGAGAGTCAACTATTGTTGAGTAATCGACAATTTTCCATATCGTGCAGTTATCCGTTTCTGAGGTATCAAGGGCTTACCAGCTAAGGAAATCCATGCTGATATGGTTGTAACACTATACTGCAGTAGTAGGCAACCTATTGTCTGCAGGATAGGTTTGGCCCGTGAATTGCGAAACGAATGATTTTATTATATATTAAGTCAAATTGTTCATTTTGTACATCCTAGTTCACCCATCCAGCCAAAGAATGACGGCATTGAATAAGTAATCTGGCCATTGCATTGTACTTATAAAAAAAATTTTTTTCAATTATATTGTACAGCATTGTCTTATTTATGCTCGAAATTTCCTAAATATTCAACTAAAATTAAGTAAAGATACAATTCAAAATAACAGAATTCTATTTCTACTGTTACGTTACCAGACGTCACTGATGACGTAGCGTGAAAAGCACTAAATGCATATTAATAATCATTATATGTACAGATACTAACAGTGTTTAAACTTTGAATGATTCTGTGAACTTGTTTTCGGTCGAATTAAACTTTGACTGGTTGAATTTCTGATCCTTTCGACTAAGGCTGACACAAATCTTTTCTTTTCTCTTAAGATTTTATTTTATTCTTTTCCCATTGTTGGTGTTTTCCTTGTTGTTGTTTTTTTTCTTACAACGTGAATTGTAAACTAATTATCCTCTCAAGAATGAATAGGCTTCATTAGAGGTGGCCAATTGAATGATCAAAGTGACGCAGTCAGTGAATTGATTAAAGAAGTTCATTTG
Organism: Thysanoteuthis rhombus; assembly: GCA_963457665.1. Lineage (NCBI taxonomy): Eukaryota > Metazoa > Mollusca > Cephalopoda > Oegopsida > Thysanoteuthidae > Thysanoteuthis > Thysanoteuthis major. Next base: position 759,132 of record OY735216.1, read on the forward strand.
AAAGCATCTGATAACATACATTGCCTTTAAAGAGTTTGGCGGGCAAGACTATTTAATCAGTCTGTAACGCTGTACGTGTTTAAATTGTGAAAAGAAAATCAGGTTTGGTAAGAAGGGAAAGAGGTAGATAGCTGCTACTGATACTATGTGTGTGACAGAAATGGTTCTTATAGCGAGAATTGTAAACTACGCAGTCGGTGAATTGGTTTCTGTTGCAAAAATCAATTATCTCTTTTAACTGATTCGAGAAGTTGTTAGTTTTTTTTATTAGTTCATCTTAGAGCAACTGATCAGATAAATTGTTTTTGAGTGTTGGGATGCGGGAAAGACTACCTTATCTGTCACTGACGCGTTCAATGAAATTTATCTTCCTTCAGCGAAATTAGATTTATTTGTCCCGGTTGATAATTAACTTTTGCACGGATTCCTATTTTGCAAAGAAGTGCGAAATGACTAGAATGTTAACAAAGAATGGAATTGGCAAGCCGAGTATCAACTCAAGCTGAGACAAATTGTGTTTACTTCACACAAATACCCTTGGGAAAGGTGCAAGCTAATCTCAATTTTGCCCCTTTCACCTGCAATGCGTAAATAGTAGCTAGGGTTGGTAGCCAGTCTACAATACAGACAACTCAGATTCAAAACTAGCCAGGAGATGGATGGGCTCTGTCAGGCTATCATTAGAGAGAGCGAAGGGAGTGTTTAAAATACGCACTTAATGAGATTCATTATCTGGAAATCCCAAGTTTTGTGAATAAGGACATTTTAATCATTGTCGATTTCGACTACACACGCACATAAGAGCAAAATTGAAGGCACGTACAAATGATTATTGAAAAGTGAATTATATATATTCTCTCAAAAATTGTCTAATATTTTAAAACTAATCATTTTTATTACTATTTTTTGAATTTTTCAATACCAGCTTTACATCGTTCAAGGAAAACGTACTTATATGAGTTTCTTTTTGGCCAAATTTATTCTGATCATTTGTTCGGGAATTTGATTTTTCAATAAAACACTATTTTCCGTTGTAATTATTATAATGAATACTTATATATTAGTAAATTGATCAATTAATTATGAATATATTTTGTATGCTTTCTATTCATCAGTAAGTGATATTCCAAAAGAATATGAATTTACTTCTTTAAAAAAAAAAACAATTAAGGTGAGAATACGCATAACATTTTCATTTTATTTGACATTTCTACATTTTGACTTACATCGCTTAGATTTTGCCAATTGTGCATCCGAAATCGAAATCGTTTTGTTGTTTTTTTTCTGTTCATTTTAGTTTAGCTTATACCAGTTGCAACAGGTCGTTCACTCTAGTAGAAAAAATATTTTTTTAATTTTTTTAGTGGTTGTGGGTTGAGATGGAAGAGAAGAGTGTCAGCAGCAGCAAGGCATAAACTTTCGAAAGACTGGTTAAGATGTACACAAATGCAATTCTGTATATGACATGCAACACCAGTTTATCCACCGAAAACCGGTCTTTGCAAACACTTTTTTCTAACTGATCCGGCTTTCGACTCATACTTTATAGAAATTATCTCTCGGAGAAATCTCAGCGGATATTAATTTCATAATTCATCTTCTTCATCTGGTATACCTTGGGGCGGGTGTTCTCTCCCTCGTCCTTGGTACACTTCACTCATAATAGGTTATACATTTTCTTCAAGTTTTTCCTTTTGGCTCTTATCACTTCACTTTCTGCATTGGGGTTTCATTCTAACCACTTGACTTTCTCGTCCACTGTTTTCTCAATTGTTTTTTGTCTTCAGTACTGAGCTTGCCTGCCAATTTCTCTTTATCACCTAATTTGGTTTTCTGGGAATAAGCAAACCCTTCAAGATCATTTGGGGCTTTGACCTTCTCCTTTATTTTATTTTCTTCATCAACATATTTTTTCAGCATCTTGTACCATATTTTCACTTTTTTCTGCCTCTTTATGGTTATTCTGGATGACAATTTTTTTTGTTTCTAGTGCCTTTGTCTTTGGCAGTTACTTTCAGAATACCATTCACTTCAATTCCAAAATTAACTTCAATCTGAGATATTGTGATGGAGAAATGCCAACAAGTCATAGTCATAGGACGTTCTCCTTCAAAGATTTTGATAGTGACTGTAGCTCGATTATCTGAAGCGGTGAAAAAGTTTTTGGATTTCCTGGTTGGGATGACAATATTACGCAGAATGAACCAGTTCATGACACCACCAAGTGTCTCAATTCCCGTGGTCAAAGGATTGGTATCAATCAGGGGCAGTTCCCCAGTGTCCTCACCATTACAAACGCCAGCTTGCATTGCAACACCATAAACCATGGCCTTGTCCGGGTGGATGCTGCAGCTCGGTTCCTAAAAATAACAAATTCCGTATATCAAGAAATAGTGGCAGGAATGTGTGAGATAGTTTGATGAATATTCTTTCCAATGGTTGGAAAGGGAAATAAATAAAGAAGTAGAAATCCAGGCATTTTCCAAATGTTGAAGTCTCTTGTTGTTTGAGTTATTGCCACGACGTTTCGACCGATCCATTTTACAGCTTTCTTGATGAAAAAGAAATAAGGAGTTCAATCATCCAGAAATACTCTTTGAATACTCAAAAAGTAGATAAATCACATTACATCAACCTAATAGCATATTTCTACTGAAATATGTCATTTACTATATTCAATTCTTCAAATTTAGCTCTGGTAATCGATTCAGAGAATCCTAATCATCGAACGAAGCGTCAGTCTCAAATCTGGTTTGATGCTGGACAACAATTTCTTGGATTTTTCAACTTCTTTCAGTTTCTGATTAGCACGATTTTCCTTTCGGATATCTGTGTCCTTTTTTCTCTTCTACAGTTTGATGAAGTGTTTAATAATTCTCTTGCTCAAATCCTCACTGCCTGAAAGAAGCAACAGTAATTCAGTTTTCATCTTTTATCTACACCGACAAGATTAGAATGTGTATTTATCAACTTTCTATTAGAAATTGAAAGAAATCTCACCAACATGAGTGTTTCCATTCGTCACCATCACTTCAAAGACTCCATTGTTAATAATCTGGAAAGCGATATGAAAATTACCACTGCCTGTAATCGAAGACCAGAATGTTCTTTTCTCCCCCAGTTCTATAAAGGAAAAGTTCATTATACATATTTTTAAAAGTATTTGGCTGTATTTTAAACAGGCTTTTTGATATCAATTGATTGCATCATTAAGTCTACTTAGGATGGATTTGAACTATCAAGAAAATTGATGGTTAAATTTGGTATGACTGCTATCAAAATTTCTTTTTCAAATATTGATATTCCCAGACGCGACCCTCTTTCTGAATAGACTATTCCATGCATTTGCTGCTCTTGCCGGGAATAATGTCTTTTTCACATCAGTAGAGGTCTGAATTAGTAATTTATGGCTGTGTCCTCTGGTTTTACTACAGATAGACGAAGCCGGCATTTTCTTATCTGGGCATTCCTCTATATGTATATTGTTCCGGAATCTATAACTTCGATTATGATATAGACTGATATTATGGTTTTTTTTTTAAAACTGTTTTAAAGTTTCGAAGTAAAAGATTTCGATACCCACAGTCCATTGATTATCCTCATAACATCAAGTTCAGCAATAGTTCCAAGATCGTTTGAGGTTTGTCTCTGAGCGTCAGTGAATTAGATCAGTACAGTGTGGACAGTGTCCTTTATCTCATCGCCCAAGTAAACTTCAGCAATTTCCTTCACCTTACCTAGAACCATAGCAGAGATTTCTTCAAGGGCAAAAGTCCTCATTTCACCATTGATTGAAACTTAAACATAAGATGTGTTGCCTTTATTGGTCACCCTGAAAGGGTAGGATTTAATTTTATGTTGCAGAAACTTGTTATCCGAAATAAGATCAATGAGGCTTTCACATCAAATATTATATTTTCATGATTGCTTGTCAAATAGTTTTTACAGGATTTCTTATCATTATCACTGGTGATTATCACTGGTGATATCGACAGAAGTCGTTAATTATCACTGGTGATATCGACCTAAGATGAAGGTAATATGATCACCCTGGATATTGGCAATTATTTCAACTCTACCATTTTTAACACATTTACACTGAAAAAAAGAAAGAGAAATTATTAGGTAGGTTGTATTATACAGATTTCTTTGGTTTGGGGACATTTCTATAGTGATCGAAAATAGAAAAGCGGAGATATCATGTTGGAAAAATACTGGAAGAGAGCAATACGAAAATTGTCCCGGTGCAGGAACAAAAGTCCTATCTATCGAGACGGCCATGAGAAAATTCCTTATAAACTGGCTGGGCGACCCTGTATTTATCAGTTTAAGCCACATCCATTTTTTCAAAGGGAATGGGACGAGGTTTTCTCACTTGCTGATTGGTAGGAGTCAGGTACATCATAGAATCCATTAAAAATCTCAAATGGCAATTGGCTGGCCATGTTGCAAGAATGACGGACAATCGATGGACATCGCAGCTCACGATATGGATCCCCCAAGATCACATGCGTAACTGAGGCTGGAAGAATATTAGATGGAGAAACGGGCTAGACAAATTCAGAGAGTAGTAGCTCTGCGCCCCCAATGATAGAGAAGTGCAGCGAATCCTGAGGAAGGTCTATGTCCAACGACTGACGTTGAAAGAATGCTGCTGCTGATGATGATAATGATGATGATGGAAGCGAGAAGTTGGGCGGGCCCCCTCCTGGATAAGTATTAGGGACGGTCTGAGACTGGGGTTGGCGAATTTGTCCTTTGATTATTTCAAATCACAAATACCTTTTGTTAATCGAACCCTAATGTCTATGTTGCTCGGGGAGCGTTGATTGCGTTTTTGTATATTTTCTGGCGTGAGTAATGAATCTGTAGACAGAACATGCCTTATTAAAATTCAAGGACCGGCGAACCAAACCCTTTCATAGCGATCACTCAGCGGTCAACCAGAGACCATCATACCACATTCCACATGTCAACATCGGTACGCACACCCACACAGGTCGAATATCCAATATCAACCTTCATGTATATATGTGCTCACAGTGTGCGGCCACGAAGTCAACATTAGCTTCTACGCTCTCTTTTTCTCACTGTCCCTCTCTTTCTGTCCCTATCTCTCTTTCTCTCTTTCTCTCATACACGCACGCATACATTTTTTCATGTTATCATGCATATGTACGAACCTATGATGCATGTAACATATATAGACAAAAATTCAGGTGCTCTGCACATTATTAAACATTCAAGCCTAGCTGCTGCAGGACCGAAATCTGATCCTACATCTATTGATTACTGGAAGGGATTATTGTAACTTTTGTATTACAAATATAATAGATAAGTTAATATCTAAATATGACTTGACAACATCGCTGGGGTGGTAAGAGAACTGCTTTCAAATCACAGTAGAGAACAACTGCGATGGATTTTATTTTTCTGTCGTAACATAAATAAAAACATCTAGAACCATCCTAACTAAAATTTCGGTTGCAGACCTATATGTAAAATCCACGTCCCTTCACAGTGATCTGAAGTGATTGCCATGAGGCTGTCTTAATGACTGAGCTAAACTGACAAGTTTCAGATTTGAGGGAATATTGTACAGATACGTATGGGTTTATTTCATTCTAATAAATAAATGCATTTATACTAAAAACATATCAATAAATTTGATTCATTATATATATATATATATATATATATATATATATATATATATATATATATATATATATATATATACACAATACAAAATTGTCATCTTCAGTTGGTATAGAAGTTGGAATGGAGTCTGACCCTGCAGTTGCCTGATTCATATATATATATATATATATATATATATATATATATATATATATATATATATATATATATATATATATATAAAAATATATATATATATATATATATAAATATATATATATATATATATAAAAATATATATATATATATATATATATATATATATATATATATATATATATATATATATATATATATATATATATATATATATATATATATATATGTAGGTTTTGTTTACCGTGACCTGATAAGCAAGTATTGATAAAAGTTTACTCCCCAGAATTTGGTCAAAACTGTTCTTGTTTTTGTTGCGGGGAAAAAACGAAATCAGTTTAAACTTAGACAGGAGTTAGACGGAAGTTTGTTGTAGAAAGAGAGAAAATAATCGTATAGTTGCTCAAAAGACAGGTAAAGCTCAACAAGAGTAATCAATGGATCTTTTTTTCAACTGTCTACCAATTTTTTGATACAACTGACCGCCATAATCAGTGCTATAACTAGTACAACCAATGCTGGTAAGTTTTGTTTCTTCATTATCTGAAGTCAAAAATTAAAAATCAATTTTATCAACGTTTCAATATATCATTAAGCACATTATATATTCAAGCAGCCAAGTGTATATCCTACCAAGTTCACAAGAGAAGAGTCATTGCAGTCTGGATTTCAAAGAATCGTCTCTGAAAATAGCATGAGCCAATACAAGTATTCATTTTATATTGAGTAATATTGATAGTTTCTCCTCAACAAAATATTGATCCAGAACAGAAAACAAAAATGAAAAAAATTCTTTCGAAACAGTTTCCCAATCATTGACTATTACAACATAATTTTGTCACTGAAAAAGAAAGAGGCAAATTTTGTAAATCTCAGTATGATGATATTAGCCCCAAAGAGTCATTTACAGGGTGAGTAAAAAGAAATTTTAAATTGAAAATTGGTAAAAATCTTATTATTTTTTTGATCGATTGTAGTCTTCATTGATACCTGAAATCAAAAATGATAAATTGAATTCTACCACCGTAAGGACCAAAATAGAAAACTTCACCACCATACAGCAATACTTACAAAAGTTACACAAAGACAAAGATTAAAAATGGGCGATATTACTTTTTCAAACGAGAAAATGTCGCTACCCATTCGATTTGTCGGAAACCATTCTTGAAAAAACTGTGTGAATAATCTTATATACCGGCTGAAGATAGACAAAAGTGCCAAAAAATGAATTTTGAGCAGCTTATGGAAAAAATCGTTAATTTTCCCCGTGTCGAGAGCAAAATAGAAGAGAGAGAAAAAGCCACAAAAGAGAATCTAAATTGATATGCTTCACTACGGCATAGCAGCTCCAAGTATTCCATCAACGGCTGTCTCTTTCCACAGACAACTGCTATTTCAAGTTGTTCATCATTGAACATGTATAAGAACGGAGAGGAAAGTCTTAAAACAATGAATTTGATTTAGAACATTGGTGCTAACGTCTGTTTTCCGGTCTCATAAATTTTAAAAGGAGGCTCAAAAAGCGATCAGCCGTTTTTTTTTCCAATCTTATTTTTGAACGTTCATAAAGAGATTGTAGGACACAAGGTAAGTTTAGTAGATGAGATGATACATTGAAAACCTAAGCGGGCTGATAGTGATTGGTGCCTTTTAAGGGGACACCAATTAATTGTCAAAAGTGAAAGATTACAACTTTAAGTATTGGAAACCGTCAACAAAAAATGCCAACATGGGTTTCTTCAATTTTCAAGTTGTTCTTACTGGACGGGTGGCTAATCGGCTATGTATATATGTTTCACAGGTACATGATTCATCATTGGAGCACTTACTCATTATGTCTAGAAAGAGAACTTTCTTTTCATTTTTGAAAATTCCTCCCCTATATATGTTTTTATTGGGGATTCAATTTGCAATGTTTATGCTAAATTGGTCCCTTACCTTTTGTCTGGCAGCGTTCACATCAGTTTTTTTTTTGAGAGGGTGGGGGTTGGATTTGACTTTTTTTTTAAAGGTGAAAGGAGTAACTTATTCATGATTATCCTTTTTTCATTTTCCCATTGATCACCCCAACACAGCATGCTGCCGAAAGACATTGGTTGCATGACAGTTTCTATTGAGCGACCAACCAGACGTGTTTTTATGATTACGTCAAGAGTTTTACAAAGCTTGCGTTTTGGAGAAAGACCAAGAACTAGGGTAGATTCAAGTTAAGCAGGACAACATAAATTTTAATCGTTTTAACTCTGTTTTTTTTTAAACAAAATAAAAATCGGTTTACGTTCTTCTTGGTGTGTGTGGCTGGTTGTTTTGCCATCACTGTCGACAAAAAAACTACTGAAGTGTTTGGTTTTAGTTTAAAGATCAAAAGAATTAATGGCAATGTGGCATTGGAATTTGTCGGCTTTTTTAATCTTTCAAAAAGAAGTTTTTAATTTTAAAAAAAACGCAAAAGAGGCTTAAAAATGATCTGTTGGTAAATATTTGTTTTAGGTTCGTAAAATAGCTTACTATCGTACTATTCTGGACATTTACGTTTCAGTTCCAACGAAAATATTCCAACTAATCTACAATTAGAGTTGAAACTAGGATTTGAAATAGGATTAATGTTTGGGATAGGATTAGGGTAAGAGGTAGGGTTAGAAGTAAAGTACATCTGGAAAAATACTGGAGAAGTAAAGTACATCTGGAAAAAGACTGGAGAAGTAAAGTACATCTGGAAAAAGACTGGAGAAGTAAAGTACATCTGGAAAAAGACTGGAGTGTTATGGAATCGGCATTTTCAACGACGGCTATGGACCCGGCTCAATGCACTGATGATAGAAACCATCAACAAAAACTGTCAACATTGGTTTCGTCTATTTCTGAGTTGGTTTGGCAGTCTATGTCCTTTCATTTTCTTCTGATTGTGTGCGTTTTTTAAAACTGAGCTTTTTCAGTGACTAATGCTCAACAAAGGGTGAGAGAAATAACATTCATTGATCACCCCTTCCAGTCACATGCTGCCAAAAGACGTTGGTCAAGCAACGGTTTTCATTGAGTGACATTCCTCGATGAATTTCCCTAAGAATGTTTTTCTATTATTTACTTCCTTAAACCAAGTTGAGAGAGGCATATGTTTACATTCATGTTGCTATAGAGTTGCTGTGTTGTAGTCACGAGAAAGAGTCGAGATGGTCCAGCCCCTTAAACATCTTGCAGATGAAAGAAAATATGAAAAGAGGAAATATGGAAAAAGAATGAACCATTTTGAAATGAATTCTTCAATTATAAATCATTTTTAGGTTTGGATTGTACCAAAATTATAAAATTCTCGAGAATTTTCCTGGAAACCAGATTAATGTATCATCATCGTCATCATCAGTCTTTCAACGTCTGTCTTTGGACATAGACATTCCCCAGGATTCGCCATACTTCTCTATCATGGGCGTCGCGGAGCCAGTACTTTCTGAATTTGTGTAGCTCGTCTCTCCATCTAATATCGTACCGGCCTCGGTTTCGCATGTGATCTCAGGGGATCCATGTCGTGAGCTGTGATGTCCATCGGTCGTCCGCCATTCTTGCAACATGGCCAGCTCACTGCCATTTGGGATTTTCAATGGATTCTATGATGTTCCTGACCCCAGTCTTTCCCAAATGTACCGTGCCGTCTTGTAGTCTCTCCATGTGAGGCCCAACATAATTTTTTCATGTGCACGTTGCATGGTTCTCAATTCGTGGATTTGTCTCTTGGTTAGGTTCAATGTTTCAGCTCCATAAGCGACAATTGGAAGGATGCATTGGTTATACACTCTTCTTTTTAGAATTAATGGGATCTTCTTATTTTTGAAGGATGTGCAAATATCAAACGACTGAAATAATATATTTTATCATCTCAGACTGCTAACATACAAGGAAGTTTGGTTCTGGTATGGTAGGAAATTCCCACCTCCTGCTGAATTTGGTTTGATTACCTCTTGGCCCCCAAACTTTTCCCTTATTAGGGCCCTGCATTGACAAAGTAACTTTAAAATACAACACTCTGAAATAAAATATGCTTACAGTAATTCCAATAATCAAGTGGCAGCACCTCACGATGAGATTCAGTTATTGAATAAAGGTAAATGATTGCAGCCAATCTCAAGAGAAAGTTATGGTATGAGCTCGAGCCTGTTCATTTTTTTTGATACCTTATCATCTTAAGTATCGATTTCTGTCACTGACTGACATACCAAAATGTGTGTAACGTGCCTTGCTCAGTATTGCCAGTTTAGATGTTTTTCATGTAAATCTAAATGTTTTAGGCTACTTCAAGGTATCGGAAATTTCTAATATTTTTATTAACATTATGGTAAATAAAGTAATTAATATTTCTATGTAATTTTTAGTAATAGAATAACTAATATTTAAGAAAAGAACAATTTCTATGAAATTGATTCTGAAGGTTAAAGTCACATTCAAGTTATGAATAATCTGTCATTGATTTTAGACGTATATCTGGAGAATCTAGACGTATCTAAGCGTTTTCAAATGTTTTTGACTCCATTTTGGATTAAAAAGTTGGTAAAACTATCCTTGCTAGATCTTCACACAATGAAAGAATTCGTACATCCATGGCCTGACTTCTTAGATATTTGATTAATCAAAACATTAGGAAAAGTTCGAAACTGCAGGATCGATCCCCCACATCATGTACAGATTTTTTGAAAATATGGAACTGCAAATCTTTTTTATAGCGTTGTATTTGGTCATAATTTGACTTTATGTATGCAAATATGAAAGTTTCAGTTGGTCTACACACTTGAATATGAACATAAATATAGCGTGATTATTCCAGCTACACAAAGGCACAGACACTGGAATTTATATGCAGAGATGAATGAATATATTACTCATTGGAAGTATCAGTTTATTAGTTGATTACAATAGAAAACCGATCATCCATTATGGTGATTTTCACATATTGGATTCACTCGGATTAATATTAGAACCTCATCGAAAGTCGGAGCTAGCTCAAAGCTGAAACATTATTGAGAGATGTAATAAAGTCTTGATATATTCGCATCCTTTATATTAAAAACGAAGAAGACGATGGAGCCTATAAGAAATCAATAAAAATGACAATTTATATGCAAATAGAGAATTATGGCAAATTGTAAAGAGAATTCAACAAAAGTCATAACAAAACTTTGGAAAGCACGAATGATTGAGTCAAAATTTACTCCAACTACTATTCCGACTGAGAATGACTATTGCAACTTTTGTATTGTATGTACATAATAAACTGTTAAAAGATATAGATGTATACATATTTTGTATTAATTCGTTTATTTATTAGAATGAAATAAGCCTGTGCGTATCTGTATGAAGCAATTTCGTCAATATCTAAGATTTCTCTATATAGCTCAGTCAGTAAGACATTCTCCTGGCAACCAGATTGCAATGGAGGCTGTAAATTTTACATCCCTGATATTGATCGATGTTGTTCTTGTTCTTGTGAAAAATTAAGTCAATTTCAGTTTTGAAGTATGACAAAAAAATGTCAACATCAGAATCATATCAAGCTTTGCATATGGTCAAAAAATAGAAATGGTTGACGGAGTTGGTGTTGTGTAACTGCTTCTGGTACGGAAAATGGAATCGGCGACCCGGGTTCAAATCTCGGCCAATTCTACCCGTAGTAGAGGGAGATGATATAGATTCATGTGTTTAACTTTCTTTTTTTTTTTTTTTTTTTTCTGCAGCGCTTTTAACTTAGAAAGAAATGTGTTAAAAACGTAACAAAATTAGTAGTTGAAACATCTGTGACGTACACATCAAGTGTTGCAAATAAGAGAAAGATCTTGTTCGCTACTACTTCCACTTGGCAATACCGACAAAGGTATCCCTCTTTTTGCATTCAGATAGAATACCTGGAGTAAATTTTGGAATGGATCAGCTGAAACCTTGAGGGAGAAATCAAAATAACAAACAGATTAAGTTCTATTGTCTGAAAATTCTTTAAAAAGCATTCAAAATATTGTGTAACGTCAATATCGCAAGATCAACCAGAATAACAAAAACAATGCTCACCAAATTTTGGGGAGTAAAAATTTAACCACTCTCCTTTCTGTGATGCGAAATAACCACTGGTTGAAAATTGTGTCTCTTGCCAACTGAGCCACGTATGTTGCGAATACACAACAGCTTATTTCATTCAAATGCTTCTATAAAACTAATATTTCCCTTCAGGGATTGGAAATGTATCTTACTGATATGCAAGGGTTTATTTCATTTTGATAAATAAATGCATGTCTACTACATAAAAAAGTCGATGTTTATAATACAAACGCTTCAGCAATCATCTTCAGTTGGAATAAAAGCGGAAGGGGAGTTTGAACCTACAACAGTCATGTTTGTCATTTTTTAGATCGGCATTTCTTACAAATTTACTGTTTTCTCTTCTGAATAACTAACAAGCCAAAGGTATTTCGGGGTTGGCTGGACTTTTCTTCCAAAAAGCCGCATCAGACAATCACTCCTGAATAACACACGTCCTCTCAAGCGGTAACAGAAAAGAGAAAAACGGAAAACGTCGCTTGCTTGATTTATGCCGTGTCAAGAAAGCAGCTAATCATATAATCACTAATAGATCAACTATCCTACTAATGAATCAATGATTCTTTCAATAATTAATCTGATTAGTTTCCGGCAAGAGAATGATGTCTCTGGACTACCAATACGATGAAGAACGACAATTAAATGATTTCTTAGATGTCGTTTGTCTGATACGAAAATGAATGACTTTCTCATTTGATTAGACAAGGATACTCTTCATTCAAAGAGCTTTTAGACAATTAAACCCAAATTTCTTGTGTTGTTTCCACAATCTTTCAGCTGTTCCATTCATTAATACTTCTAGGTCATTCTATTTTCAGCAAAACGAGCTGCTCTGTAGACAAGGTGGAATAACTTTTATTATCAGATGAATTCTTGGATATCACTTGTATTATACCAAATAAATGACCATTTCGTTTGATTTCGACATAGGAGAATCTTGTTCGCCATTTTTGGCATCAGAAATTCATCGATTGTAGGGGAGTGAGTGGAATTGAAAGCCTGGCTCTGAGATTTACATACACACGTTAGCCTTCACCATCAAATTGAACATCTGAAGCAGTGATTCTGAACGCGTGGCCAACGTCCCACTAGGGGGAATTTGAGATTTAGGTGAAGAGAGAAAAGCGTACGTTGGCTCAAAACTGAGCTGTGTTAAGGTTTCACTGATAAATTCTTAATTGTACAATCTAACAACACTTGAAAAAGCTTCTGTGTGTATGCAACTGGCTATTGTGCAAAGTGGACGTCCTCCAGATATATTAGTCAGCACACAAGGTAGTGCAGCGTAAAGTTTGGAGGTTGTTTTTTTTCATCAGTGCTTCTTGAGAAATCTAATGACAATAAATGAAATAATAAATTCATATGTCTTCCTCCATACTTTATATGAATTATCTGTCTCGACTTCCACCTTTTAGAATTGTCTAAATTTGGATATAAAAATCTCTACATTGTATGGATTAATCAACGAAGACTATACATCCATTAGAACTAATTATCTGAATGAATTATCTGAAACTATCTAAAAAAAATCAGATACTCTATCTAAAATCGTCTAAAAAGATACCAGTGCAAGATTTGGGAATTGTCAAAAATTACCATAGAGACACCCCCAAAATGCACTTTGAATGGTACTTCCTGGTGTACTCAGGCAAATTGTCAAGGTTGCAGCCCCAGAAATGTAACCAGGAGCATTTGGACGCACACATATATCATCATCATCATCATTTTCATCAGTCTTTCAACGTCCATCGTTAGACATAGACCTTCCCCAGGAATTGCCACACCTCTCTCTTGTGTGTGTCACGGAGCCAATACTTTTTCAATTTATGGGCACTCAAAGAGAGAAGAATCTATAGCCCACTTGGTCGGCTGATCGGAGTACATTTGTGGTGCTTGGTGATTCAATATCTAAATTGGCTACACTGAATAGAAGTATCTGAAATATTTTGAAGCCGTATTTTCGTATGATAGAATGGAAATCATTTTAAATCACAATTAATGCAAACTGGTGCACACTATAAAGTGCTGTACCTTCCCAACACGTGCAATTGGAGCGGGCTCTATCCTAGAGGTAACCAATGTTTAATTCATTATATTAAGGTATAATTAATTAAAGCATGAAAGCAAGAGATTTGGCTGAAGGCTGAGAATCTAATTATACTTAAGTGAAAGTACATATTTGGTTATTTTGCCACGTAATATATAATTGAATTACTTTTTTCTTCTGTAAAAAAGATATCATTTTTTTGTGCTGTTGAGATGAGGCATTTACAGCAAAAAAGGGCTGTAAACCACTGATCTAAAGCATAAAAAAGGCTTTAGAAAACATGCCCAAAGCTGACCATTATTGATTTTTGACTTGTATTTCTTTCATCTTGATTTCAGTTGCTTTTTATCGCAACTATTCAGGCCATCAGTCTCCAGCAGAGTAGAGCGCAGATCGGAAAAAAAAAATTCTGAGCGAAACTCAAACTTACATTCATTTACCTGAAGAAACTTGCGTATTTACGGCAATTGTTCCACCTATTGAGCTATCTGAGCTACCTACCCACTTGATTATTTAGCGCTAGATTTATTATTGTTCTTAGGTATATTGTCGTGCCAGTGGTAGTAATATTATCTTATTTTACTTTATTTTTGGTTTTTATTTATATTTGAAAATGCATATATATATATATATATATATATATATATATATATATATATATATATATATATATATATATATCCACAAACCAAATATCCACGCAGACCAGTCATTTCCACTTACTGCCATCCTACCAAACTATCAATGTATATCCAACCCTAAGCAACGCCAGTTCAATCCTACATATGAGACACCACTGACCTTTTAAACAAAATAAAGCGCATCAAAACAATCTCAGGAAAAGTACATCTAGTCACTATACACGTGAAATCCCTATATTCTAATATTCAACCAGTAGAAGGCATTCTAGCCCTCAAAGAAGATCTCAACAATAGCACAATTAAAGAAACCAGAACTGAAACAATTACCAGCCTAATGCAACACATTTCAACAATCATTAACTTCATCTTCAATTATAGATACTTTTTCCTGATAAAAGACTGTGCCATAGGCATATTAGCGGCCCCCCTATGCTAACATCTTTATGGGCAAATTCGAAGAGACCTACATAGTCAAAGACTGCATCGTCTACATCAGAGATGTAGATGACATGATTTTTATATGTACAGTAGATGAAAGCGAACATAAGGAATTCTTCTCGCACATAAACTCTACACACGATTCGATTAAATTTGGTTATGTGATATCTACTGACTCCAGAGCTTACTTAGATATCTCCATATAGATAGATAATGATAGAAACCTTCAAATCATCCTCTACACTAAAACCGTACACACTCACAACTAACTTCACCCCAAATTGGCCCACCCTAAACACCTGAAAAAAACTACCATTTTCTAAAGCACTTAGACGGAGATGTTTACTAGAAAATACAAATAACCAATTGAAAAGGCCACTACAAAACCCAGAGAAAAGAACATACACTTTCTAACAAATATAAATCTGACTGCATACCACTTATAACCACCTTCAATAACACAATCCCAACCTTGGCCCATATAATGAATAAGAGATGGAATATATTCACAATCAAAACTGAGTTCAAAGAAATATTCACAGACCCCAAAACAGCAGTGATAAGATAAGCACCAACACTACTAACAAGACATATAACATAACTCTAACTGTCGTAGCAAAAAATATCATATACTTCTTCGAGTGTATTAGATACAAATTACAATACATAGATAAGTCTGAGTGGCAATTCAACATAAGACTTAACAGCTAACGGTACAAAATCAAATCACCAAATCATCGTCGTCTACCCCCGTTGAGACTTCACTTCTGCACCCCCGGGCATAGTTTTGCCACGGATACTAGATTCACAATCAGTGAAAAAATAGAAAAAGTATAACTATAGACACAACAAAAATTCTCGAAAGACATGAAGATATGTGGATTAACAAACTTAAAACTCTCTTCCCTACTGGACTCAACACCAAGCTTTAAAACCCTAACCACGCCGATCTCTAAGATTATAATCCTCCAACTAATAACAACCTCACATCCACACCCTACCCACTTTCATGTATATCCAATATTAGGAACTTGACAGTCACACAAACCCCTACCTATTAAAATCTTTGTGTGGTATTTCATTACTACAACTCAAGCCATCAGACTTTCCACAACCATTAGGGATACCAGATATGAAATTTCATGGCCCCATTACCCCACCATCTGTACTATCTCCAACCTACCAAGCACCCATACAGCCCAACACAGACATCAGCACAAACAGAATACAGCCCCACGCATCATGATGATCCTAGAGGAATCTTTTCCCTTGATTAACATTTTTGCACCCAATGCAAAATATCTGATACTAAATTTATTTTCTACGGAAACCTTTTAACCACTGGAAGATACACACAAAGCACACGTTACTGAAAATGGAAACCCCTCCCAAAACATGCATAGCACACTAATTAATTCATTTATGGATTAATTGATTAATAAACCAAGTATCCTTATACTTTTACTCTTAAGTCTGTCTCACTCCTTTTTGTTCACACACACACAAATTATATATATATATATATATATATATATATATATATATATATATATATATATAATCAGTGTATCGATGTGGATAATAATTCATCTGACTGTATTAGTGTGAAGAGACAGTTTGGAAGCCCATATGATGTATAATTAGGATTTCTTTAGATCACAACTAATTTCCAAGTTTTAAGAACGCTTGAAAATGTTTATGTTTAATAGGAGAAAAAAATGATCACACACCCGCCCACATCTGCAATATTATACCAAAAACTGGATAAGGGGTCTATAAAATAGACAAGATTTTGTATTTTCCCTTTTTTGAAGATGTTAGTTTTGAATTAACGAAACATCAAATCAAATAAAGAAATTTCATTTATGCGCTACATTGTTTTCCAATCGTCTCTAATATACATATATAATTGTGTGTGTGTGTTTATGTGTGTGCGAGATATTACGTGAATATTTAATAACCTTAGCTTAGTCTGGCACGGATCTACTGTAATGGGTCTCTCAGTGATGATCTCTCTCATTACCTGAGCCAACAATTAGTGAAACCAGCGTGCCAACTCTCGTGCTATGTCTAGCGCCTACTCACCCACATTTAAACATCCGCATTCAAATGTGTTTGATATATATACATATATGTGTGTGTGTGTGTGTGTGTGTGTGTGTGTGTGTGTGTGTGTGTGTGTGTGTGTGTTCAAAATATACAGTGGCATCCGGAAATCAAAATAAAACGTCCTAGGAGACTTATGAATGTATCCATATTTCAACTTTTAGTTATGCAAAATCTGCAGTGATTTATGCCCCTTGTATGACTTCGAAACCATCGACAGAGATTTGTGGAAGAGCTGTTCTTTTGCTGCAGAAACTCTAGCATCAGGCAAACGAATCAAGTAGTACCAATGCGTTGGCTATGGCTTCAACGGTCCTTGCATGGGTTCCACATATCAAATTACTATTCACTTGACTCGTTGCTATCTTATGAATATGACTTAGATGCGACAAGCAACTGAAGTGGCGTCACTAACCTCGCGTTGCACTATTGCCCATAGCTGAGGCAGGGATGGATTCATGCCTTTCACAAAAGCATTATGAGAAGTGAATAGGATGGCAAGCTTTCGATAGAACAAGTTCAATCTTTAATAACAAGAAGATCTCATTAGTTTTAAGAAAGAGCGTCTACAACCAATGCATCCTCCCGATAGTCACCTATGGAGCTGGAACGTGGATAATATTGGCCCTCAATCAGTTGACCATGCAATTTGCACAGGAGAGAATCGTGCTGAACATCACGCAGAGAGATCACAAAACAGTGCAGTATATTAGAGAAAAAATAAGAGTCAGGGATATCGTACGATCAATTAGAAAACTCAAATGGCAACGGGCTAGCCATGTTGCGAGAATGTCAGACAATCGATAGACATCACGATTCACAACGAAATTATTGGTCCTGTGACACCTGTGATAGAGAAGTCTGGCGGATATTTGGGAAGGTCTATGTCCAATGCTGATGCTAAAAGGCTGATAATTAGAATGAACAAACAGCCTGGGTTCGAACTCGGCATACTAATTTTATTCTCCGTACTGGGATCCCCATCGGCCAACTACATCTCCTCAAACGAATGACGCTTTCAACTTCCACCCGTTGAACACAGAAAATAGGCATCCAAATGTTTTTAGGAGAGTCAAAAAACTGACCTTAGTTCTGCAATGAAAACTATTTCTGTTTAGAGTCCTTCATCAGCCTCTTTCCTACCTTGGGAACTAAATCCACTTGAAATTTAACTTTGGACAAGCCTCACTCCTCCCAAAAAGTTAGGCTCCTTCTTCTCTTAAAATTCTATTTTTGATATTTCGAATTTATTTTTTCTTTAACAGACTTTTATTTATTTCTTTATTTTTCATGTTTCTTTGAATTCTGTAAGCGCAACATATGAGAAATAATTCAATTCATAAAATTTCGTGTTGCACTTTTCAAAGCCGAAACACTAAAATGTTTTTGACTCCAACGCATAAAAACTAAATACGAACTGAATTTTGACTCGAAATATTCCAAAAGAAAATTCGATACTTTCTTCCTCTCGGCATTTTCTTTTTGAAATTTTGAGACTAGTTTTTCCTATCCGTTTTTTATTTTTAACTTGTCATGTTTTCTTGGATTCAGTTAAACGCAAGATGTGAGAAATATTTTTATTCGTGTGGCTTTTTTCCAAAGCCAGGGCACTAAAAGATTCAGGATCTAAATCCATTGGATTCAATAGTAAGAAAAAAACATTAAAAAAATGCTCCGAGTGTAATGGCGATTATTTTTGGCATTAAGTTCTTCAAAATTAAGGATGGAGCCTCAAAAAAAAATAATTGATTTTGTTTCCACCCCCGAAACAAGCCATCTTCTTTTTTGCCATCTCTAACCACATCAGAGATAACTGTCAAATTTTGCCTGAAACAGCTTCATAAATTTTGCAGAAAAAGGTGAAAGAAACCAAGATTTTGATTCTTATCACTATCTGTTTTAGTAATCAGCGGATGTGGTTTGTTAACAAACAAGTAAGTTATTACCCCAAAGAAAGAATCACGGATATATTTGGACTTCTATGAGATTATACGTTGAAAAAAATAAGTGATAGGTATGTAAATATATATATGTGTGTGTATGTGTGGTTACAGTAAATGACAATGGGAAAATGTGATTATTAAAACAAATATTTATGTATTTCGCCAAATCACAAGGTGTCATCAGAAGTTAGTTAACAATCTTTCATTTTCCACACTGTCATTTACTTCTCCCATTCAGTTGGATGATATCACAACTCCTACGTACATATCCAAAACACACACACACACACACACATATATATATATATATATATATATATATATATATATATATATATATATATATATATATATATATATATATATAGATATTGATATTGATGTATCGGCTCTACATCAAATATCGAGTAATCTTAGAATAAAGAAGTTACAAAATATATATACATGATTTACTGTAAATATATTTTCTTCTTTCCGTATATATATACATATATATTTTTTAGCGTTATCTTACTTTACGACTGAATAGTTTACTGACCACGAGCCTTTTGATAGTGTAAATATATTTTTGCAAAATTGCCATCTTTCAGTGGAAGAGTCCATCGTTTCAAGCAGAGAAACAAGCAAAAAAGCCACAATGTTTATTATATAGTTAGATGAACTGAAATGAGGTATAATTCAATCGAGTTGTGAAGGAAGGTCTACTTTGCCAGGAAATAAGTGGTTTTGCGTGATTTCCGAGCACTTGTCTGTCTGAAGCATGAACGGCTTTTAAAATCCATTTGCGAAGTGCACAGATTTGCAAGAATTCTACCAGTTAACTTATAAACATGTCAAGACAGCTAAAAGGATATTTCAACGAAATCAATGAATCTCACGACAAAATGACTAACGTCATCATTTTACCAGCTTAATGTATGCTTATGTAAAGTTTTGAGAGAACTTTTTTTGAACATAATATTCCGACCGCTGTACCCCTCGGCCTTCTCCAGGTGATGGATGGGTGTATTTTTGTCCATTGGGACTGTTTGGGCCCGCTTCAACAATCGGCCGGAACGTGTGCATTCCACAGTTCAACACTTGATTTTCGTGTTTAAAAATGAACTAAGATCAGGACAGAAGTCCGTTGAAAACTTAACATAACGATATTCCCTCAACTAAAAAAGAATTCAAACAAACTAATTTGTATCAGTGATCTGCACAATGTTAGAATTTTTGTATCAATAAAACACAATCAGTGAGATTCTTACGGACATAGAAACACTTCGAGATGAGTCAGTGGAATTTTGGAAGACTGTGAATCGTTATTCTCAATAAGAAGGAAGAAGCTCATATAAACCATAAAATCAAATTTTTTTCAAAGACAGGATTTAAACACCGATTGCAAACAGGGAGAAAATATGGATTTATGCTTTTCTCCAGGGCACTAGTGTGGAGTGAACACAAACTGTCTCAGCCCAATTGTGATTTCAGCTCACCCATTCCATGCCATGTGTCTTTAACCGTTTGGCCAATCCGCACCCCCTTATCAATATTCCTTTCTACTAAAGGTTCCTTCGTAAGTGGGAAATCTGAAGGTGATCAGATCAAATGGATATTTTAATTCTGGGCTACCTTGGAGATCTTTGCTGAAACAAAAACGTACCCAACCCTTCATAAAAGTACCAAATGAAAAAACAAGAACTTTAAGTTTAATGATGCATTCACCATCCTTACGTCCATATTTCAAGGGGATTTTAAACGAAATAGTAGGCAGAGGAGTATGACAGGAAGAGGCACATAAGGTCTGGTTTAAGTTTCATATCAATCCAACATGACACGACTGAGAAAATTGAAAGGGACTGGCTAACCGAAAAGTGTATGCATCTAATAAGCACCGAGAAAAATCGAGAAATGTAAAGAAATAAATCAAATTTTAACTTTAAAACACGGTAACTTTTTTGTCTCTCTTATCATTTCAATTAAATTTTCTTTTTTTCATCATCAACTTTTCTTGACATAGCTTCCACTTCGTACATTTTTCCGACTGAAAGTAGTCTTTTTATCTACAGAAGGTCAAACAAAATATTTGCACCCACACATATAATAATTAACAATTATGTTCAATATTTTCTGAATATCAAACTAATCTAGAGGTAAAATTGGGTAAAGATACAATTGATCAAGTTTAATAAATATATATTTGTTTTTCTCTTCGACGAACATGCTACTTTATATACGATTTTCGGCCTTGCAAGTCAACAACGTTTTTAAACAGAATTAAGAACATTACAAAATTTCTTGTTAAGAATTGCTTTGTCATTCTCATGACGTTTAATTAATTTTGTCATGAGCGGAATCGATGATTGCATGGCTACCGATTTCCTGTCATCTGCATTCATGATTTTATTCATTTTTAGTTTCATCTAATTGTGCTTCGCTTATCTGTCTTTTTGTATAATATTTTTGTGTGCTTAGAGTTTTAGGGTGCAAACATTCTAATTGGCCGTGACACTCCTCACTTATGAAAAGAATGACTGAACAATTGCGTTACAAGAATAACAATACGATTCTTAATAAGAAATTGTGCAACGTTCTTAATTCAGTTTGAAAACGTTGTTGATCAGTAAGCCAATATCACCAAAAAAAAAAAAGAGAAAAAGGAGTCCGTTCACCGAAAAGAAAAACGGTTTTCAGATTCTTTCACTAAAATTTGACCATTGTAGATTGCAATTAAAAAATCAGCGATAGATTTTCTAAGCGCTGTTTCATCAACAGACCTGAAAGTAAGACCATAGATGCACTAGTTCTTTTCTGGTGTGGAAACAGTATTATCGAATTTATTTTCAAGTTTATACCTGAAATTAAATTTTGAAAAATATCTTAAAACACCTATAAAGATCTTCAGCATTTCCCAACCGGGGTTCCCTGGAACCCTACCGTTCTTTGAGAAGTCTCTAGGGGTTCCACAAGAAATAGTGAAAAATAGGTGTTAATTGTATGTAAACGTATTCTGGAATCATTCTGTGTGTTTATCAGGAAAGTCTAGATTCTAGATTATCCTGATATATATTAGATATCTATGATGCGTATCATACATTATTGATTAAATCTAATTAATTGCAACTTTAATATTCAACATTTATAATATCAAAATATTACTTGATTAATGAAACGATATTACCCATTTTATTATTATAAACTGAATACTACTCATTTTATTAAATCCCCTAAATAGCATTTCTTACAATCAAACGCATTTCGATTTAGATGGAAAATATTTAAATAAGCAGCACTAAAAAGGAACGTAACTCATATTTCTGTGAGTAATGAGTTTGTTTGGCTTACTGGCTGTCAGGCTATTGATGTATGTGTCGCGCGTACAGGCTACACTAGTAGAGCTAGAAGGCTGAAAAATTAAACATATACTCCTGATTATGTCTAGGGAATAAACTTTTTTTTCTTGTTTTCGGTGCCTACGCCTACATGTTGTGATTATCCCTTTATATCTCCTGAAATTAATACCCAACCAAAGACCGTGTGGAAAGCTTCCTGCAATATCAGTAGTCATCAGGGAGAGGTGGCTCCGTGTTGTTGGGAATTTCTGTTGAGCGAGACAAGAGACCATCATCTCAACAGTTCATGGACGCAGAAATACTAGTCGCCCATCTTGAATATACATCAATCAACTATGCACAAAGGATGTGACCCTATCGATCTACCAAATGCAATGCAGGACAGAGATTGGAGGTGTGTTTGAGTCAATGGGATCAGAGCAAGCTCGATCAGATGATGATGATACCCCTACCCCCACCACCACCACAGAAAAAAAATTCTGGTTGTTTCCAGCTGTGTTCACACTTGTTATTTGTTTAATTCAGACTTTTTTAGTGAACACCACCCAACTAAAGACGAGCGAAGTAAATTATTCATTGATTTTTTTCCCAATTTTTAATTGATCAACCCAAATACAGCATGCTGCCATAAGATATTCGTCGTTGATGGTTTCTTTTGAGTGAGTAGCCGGACCTACCTTTTTCATCATATGAGGAACAAAAAATGGACTCTTCTGCTCAATCACTTTTTAATAAAACCTCAGATGAAATTGATAAGACCTTAACATTTATTGACACTATTATCAGCGGCGAAGTAGAGAACTATCAAGTATTTATGTAAATAAGAAAATCTGAAGCAACTGCTCAGACTCTATAGAAACTCAAGGGGATATTTTTAAATGATGCATTGCTGCTTCAATAAAAAGGATGTGCTCATTTTTCAAACAATGGGCTCTTCCATTTAAACGAGTTCAGGTCTCTTCTTGATAAATCCCCAGGTGAAATTGCTAAGACGTCAACATTTATCCATACGATAAACAGCTTTGAAGCAGTGAACCGTTAAATGCTAATGTGAAAAAACCAACCGAACTCTGCAGACACAGGGGAGTTATTTTTAACAAACGCATCACGGCTTTGATCAAAGGAATATTTTCGTTGCGCAGCGATGGTAGAAAGAGGGCGAGGCGGTCTGCTCGTTCTTCCTTAATAATTTGACCATTTTTAGACGCCAATTAACCCAGAAGACACTGATTTTCGCAATGCTAAATCACAAAAAATGCTAAATTCAATAGCTGAATAGTATCACTGATTTTAAACCAAGACTGAATTGCTTTCATCAGTAAGATCATTGAGGTATTAATCAGAAAAGGACTTCCAAAATTTCAAATCGATGTTTTTTGTTTGTTATGTTCCTAATCAGGTTGGAGTCCCTCAAAGACTGGGAATTTATTTACGATATAAAAAGACTGGTTGCTGTGGGGTCAAACTCCACTCTAATTTCTGTTCAGACTGAAGACGATTACTGCACGTTTGTATTGTATATATGATAAGTAATAAAATATAAGAATACATACTTTGGGGAAGAAAATATATTTATTGATTAGAATGAAATAAGCGTATCTGTATGATAAAGTTTCATCATTATCTAAGATTTTTCAATTTGGCCAAGACAATAAGACAGCCCCATACAACCAGTTAGTTGTGAGTTCAAATTACGGCAAGGGAATGTGAATTTCACGTATGGCTTTACATCCCTAAGTTTGTCGAGGATTGTTCTTGTTGTTTTTACGGTAGGAACATTGTAGGGGGAGTTTAACAATGCAGTAAGGTTTCGATTTGGTCGGGTTTTGATGTAGAATGATAAAGGTATATCAGTGAAAATTGTTCCAAGAATCAGCTAAATCTTGGGTCTTGAAGCAGGTAAGAGAATGTGAAAAGAGAATGACCGCTTCAACTCTACAAGAACATGGGTAGCAAATGCATTACAGCTTCAATTAAATGGCTGCAAAACATCGGCAAAAAAGGCAGGGTAGTCTGCAGGTTCTTTTATGAGATTTTGACCATTTTTAGAAACTCATTAACTGGGCAGCAATTGATTTTAGGAACGCTATTTGATCAAAGAGAATTCTGATCTCAATAGCTGAACCAGTGTTGCCAAGTATGGTTTGTTATTCATAGTTTTAAAATAGCTAAAATCGACTTGGCTTTCCCATCGATATATATATATATATATATATATATATATATATATATATATATATATATATATATATATATATATATACTGTGAAAAAAAACAATCTGAAGATCCAGTATAAATACTAATATATTACGGTTTATTCATATTTGTGGTAATAATTTCTCTGCGTGCTAGCTGCGGCAGAATAAGAATGTAAATGATGGTACAAACACGGAGAAACAGAAGACAAGGAAAGGCAATTCTTATCTAGGTGGTGGTAAAGTTAGAAAGGAGAT
The DNA here is from genome assembly GCA_963457665.1 of Thysanoteuthis rhombus. Taxonomy (NCBI): domain Eukaryota; kingdom Metazoa; phylum Mollusca; class Cephalopoda; order Oegopsida; family Thysanoteuthidae; genus Thysanoteuthis; species Thysanoteuthis major. The sequence goes on from OY735216.1 coordinate 783,967, forward strand.
AAAAATGAAAGGTAATGGCTGGTTAAGAACATTGCTGAATGTGGGTGGGACTATGAATAAACCTATGACCATGAATCAATCCGTATTTACACTCGGTTATCAGTTATTCTTTCTTTTCATCATTATATCGGATACACCACATCCTACAAGCAAATACATTTATAATTATCATTATTTCACATTCTCACACCGGTTTCTTGGTGGTCACCACTTAAAACAGATAGAAATTCTCCAGCCCTCCTCTCCACAGTCTCTCAGTCCATATTGGTGCTGCGAATAAGTTTCATATCAGTTGCCTGGTGGTTATCGCTGGAGGCTGAGTGATACTATATCTCCTCAGATCTCCAGCCCTCCTCTACAATCACCCACACCGATCACAGAAGCGCTGTGGCTTGAACCATCTCCACCATGTTTTTTTCTTGGCTGTTAGTCCATCGCTAACAGCTGGGGGTCGTAGATCTCATATTTCCAGTTCTCTCCTGTAGTGTTGTGGTTTGTGTAGTCTCAATCCCCCCCTATTATCCCCAGTTGCTCCAATTTCGTTTCAGTTTTCAGTATGGTTCCAAGTGCACCTACTATTACTGGTAATACCTTGACTCTCATGTTCTATACCCTCATTTCCTTTGCCAGGTCGTGGTATTTCTCTGGCTTTTGACTCCAGTGTTTATTCTGTGATTCGCAGGCATGGCCAGGTTTATCATTTGGCAGCTTCTCTTCCCTTTTTTTCTGGTCCTCTCGTTAGGATGGGGTGGTCAGTTTGGATGTTTCTAATCTCAGAGAAATTTGTGGCTTCTATGTTTCGGGACTGTCACCAGTTTGTGCTTATATCATTCGTCCGCACAGTTTGCTTAATAAATAGATACATAAACCGACAGAATATTCAAGAATACATTACGTTATTTGAAACTCTATTTGAAGAACCGCCCTTGTTACACGGTGAATAAGTCTCTATGTCTAGGCAATATGAATATGATAAACAATCAAAAAAAAGTGAGGTTGCTACAGGAATCGAACCTACGACCGATAAGGTAGCCACTTCAACGTGGTGTCGCTCTTAACCATTGAGCAAAACAGCCCGACGAAAGAACAAAGGCCCACATAGCTGCTTTAGACCTAATATTTTCGTTTTGTCCATTCAGTCTCCATGTTTATACCTTGTTTCTAAAGCAGACAATTATAATATTAAGAAATGGATTTATAATCCGACCGATTATTTGTGAGTGCGTTATTTTATTTGAAAATCCATTTGAAATGATCACTCGTTTTTACACGAAGAATGAGTCACTTAACCGAGACAACATGAATAGAATAAACAATTAAAGACAAATGGGGCTTCTGCAGGAATCAAACCTGCGACCGATAAGCTAGTTGCATCAACGTAGCGTCGCTCTTACCCACTGAGCCGAATGACCCGACAGTAAGGCCAAAATTTCAAATAGAGTTCCAAGTGACATAACGCATTCCCATTCACACACACACACACACACACACACATATATATATATATATATATATATATATATATATATATATATATAAATATATATATATATATATATATATATATATATATATATATATATAAATATATATATATATATTCGAGCCTTTTGTTTGTTTGTCTGTCCTTCTTTCACGTTAAAACTACAAGACCTATTGGCATGGAGGATCAAACCCGACTTCTCACATAAGTTTGAAGTCACCAGAGGTTATTCTCTGACCATTCTTTGGTCTAGATATTGCTTCCTAAGAGAATTCTTAAAGATCACTGCCGGACAAAAAACTATGACAAGCTTCCACAGAAAAAGCTGTTTTAGCACTTCTCCACTTCTGAAAAATCTAAACCCTCTCAAGTAGTACAATAAAAGTCGTCTAGTTATTAAGCAGCTTCTATCACGTGTCATCGAAGCCATTATCCTAACTGGGTTGGGACGTGTCCATCCCCAGGGTTCCCATTATTACAACTGAATCGCCCTTTGAATTCAAGCGTATCCAAATAAGCCCAAGACTCTTTGCCATTGCCATCAACAAGTAACAGAGACGATCTCTCGAGATCTGACACCTGCATGCTTTTTCTCATAGCATGCTTTATGTTAGTTTTTTCAGAGTTGGATACCCAAACACAATCTTTTCATATTGGCACCACATGGGAGATGCTGTCTACCTCGAGGCCTGGTAAAACTACGGGTTCAAATCATTTGTTTTGTTTTGTGCATCACATTATTTTTCTGTGAGGGATACTTTTTCTGGGTCGAAATAGTGTGAAATATTCCTTAGGAATAATAATATAAAGGGAAATATTCATCATTGTTTTGTCTGAATTACAATTGCTGTTCCCCAGAAAACGCTGGATATCCTTATAAGATCCGACAGAGTGACTATAAATTAAGTTGTATTATGTAGAAACTTTTCTGATAAGATCTCCTGTCATTTCACATTTAATGTATCACTTGCCTTAAACAACGGGAATAGAATAAAAAATTAAAGAAAATGGAGCTACTGAAGGAATCGAATTTAAGTTTCGACATAATATAACGCAATACATAATCATTCTGTCGGATCATATACATCCATTTCTTAATACATGACTGTTGAGTGAAAAGAGACGTGTAAACCGAGAACAAATAAGATGAGACTTTAGTGTAGAAACGATCATTTAAGGCTTTGCATTATGGGAAGGCTGTTTAGCTCAATGGTAAGAGCATTACTACTTTAAAGCTGATACCTTATCGGTCGCTGGTTTGATTCCTGTAACAGTCTCATTTTCATAAATAGTTTATTCTATTTACGTTGTTTAGGGCGAGTGATACAATAACCGTGTAATGACAGGAGATTATCTCAAATAAGTTGCTACATAATATAACGCAGTTTATAATCATTCTGTCAGATCATATACATCCATTTCTTCATTATATATATATATATATATATATATATATATATATATATATATATATATATATATATATATATATATATGTTGCTGAACTATAGGTGATTTGACTTATCATTGCAATTAGTCAGACCTGAAATTCAAGATGTATGAATATAAGACACATGAACAAGTTAGAAAGAGAGAGTGAATCCGTGACGACACGTTGTGTCCATTCTCGTTTTTTTTGTTGTTTTTTTTAAACATTGAATTTCTGTAATGAAAGATATCATTTTCATTTAATAACAAGTAAATATATTTTTCTTTCCAAAAAATAACCTTGCAACTAAGAATGTCATTAAAACAGGTAGCATGATGATAGAATCATTAAACAACAGAAAACATAGGAATTTGAAAAAGACAGCAAATGTATGAGGTATTTATCTGGAATTTTTTTTATAATTACAAATAACTTTCAATAGTGTTCCAGCGGCCCAGTGGTCTAGAGTGTTCTGTGAATCGTTTTCAGAATCATTTTTTCTCTTGCTTTCAAGGTCAGCGGCGCATTAAACACTTGGTTGAGTAGGTCTTTCCTTTCTTCCTTGCTTTCAATGCTAGTGGCGGGTTAACCATTAGGCTGCGTCGATGTTTTCCTTCTTTTTTTTTTCAACCCTTACTATTGTGTTTTGAATTTATTTTCGTATGCAACGATGACCGATGACAATAATCAGAAGAAAAATGAGTGACATCTTGTACGAATAAGAGTGACATAGTGACGTATGCAAAAACTAATGACAAATTCACTCCCACTTTTAAAGCCTAACTCAGGTTTATTTGTTCTGATAAAGTTAGTAAATCTCTAAATGTCATTTACAAGAACTACACATAAAGGGGTTGAAATGGGACACATAGTTTTGGAACAATATTTTATGGAGAAAGGAATTCTGTTTTGTTTACGTTTCAGATTTTAATGAAGTAAAGGAGTTTGACCTCTACTCAGCCAAGGTTATGCTTATATATATATATATATATATATATATATATATATATATATATATATATATATATATATATATATATGTATATACTTACACATTTACATTCAATCATTTGAAGCACACTCATAAATAAGATCAAAATATATTAAAACTCCAGACCAAACGATTGATAAATCGTACATTCAGTTTTATTAAAATTATCAGATTTAATAGTCTGAAGATTGGAAATTATCTTCAGATGTTGATGTAGTTGGACGGGGGTCATTTTTTCTCAAACATGAAGCCATTGTACCTACAGAGTGTAATGACTTCTCTGTTTTTTTATTGATACTACAACATTCATTTTGCCTTTTCAATCCAAATTTAATTGCCAAGCATTTTTAGTTTCATTCTATTTTTCAATTTTGATTTAATCATCTTTTTTTATTGCATATTCTGGAAAATCCAACATCTGAACAAGGCAGAATCTACACATTTTCGTAGATTTTTATTGGCAAAATTGAAAAACAAATAAGTCAGATTTAGCCGAAAAATGGCTAATTGGGCAATCCTAATCCGAATAGTAGTGTTTATTCTAAAATCAAGATTAAATTGTTTTCAAATCTTAAGGAACGACGTTCAATCGAAAATGTAAAACACACCCATACACACACACAAATACACACACACACCAATACACAGATGCACACAGATAACACATATATACATGTCTCATACGCACACACATACTACTGAACCAGATACGAAGGTACAATATATTTGTATCGCCCATGGGCCATATATGAAAATACATACACTTACGCACACACGCAGACTCATACTCATGAATGTGTGCGTATGTATTGCTTTTTCGATGAAAAGTCAGTGTTTCTTCGGCAACTTCAAATAGATATTAATCAGAAACCCAGTTCGAATAATCCTTCAAGGATTTCCAACGCACACCAACTCCCTCCCACCCCGACTTTCAATCCTCCCCTTCCTCCCAACACCCAATCCTCTGATAGCTCAACCTAAAATACCATCAATATCTACTTCAGGGTCTGGGAACACTGAAAAATTCTAACTATATAAATTGATGGTTTATATTTTATTGCCTCGTACTGTTTGGACTTACTCATTCTCTGGGACTACCCTCAAGCCCCTCCCCAATCAATGTAAATTTTTTTTCTGAAGTGTGAGAGACAGGAGGGTGCAGACACGCTGCTCAATATAATATTGACTAGTCTACCCTATATATATATATATATATATATATATATATATATATATATATATATATATATATATTACCCGGCAATATTAGTAATTTCCCTATTGCATTGTACTTACAAAAATGTCCCGATAACGATTGAAAAATATACACTCACAAGCAGCAGCAGCTGATGTAGTGGACGATTTATGTTTCACTCAGAAACGCTTTACTCCAACTAGTAAGTTATAAGACGTCACTGATAGCAGAATACGTATATGTGAAATAAACTTCCCTATTCTTTTGAAATTTTAACCGTCCATCACTTAAAACGTTGTTTCAATTTTATTTGGGGTCAGAATCAAATGAGGGGGACTATTTTCATCCATTTTTAGGAGTCAGAATCGACGGGAAATTCTTTCTTTCCATTTTTTAGGAGTCAAAATCATGAGGGAATCCTTTTTTCCACTTTTAGGGGTCAATATTTAGGGGGAATTCTTTCTTGAACTTTTAAGGGTCAGAACTGGGAGAGGAACTCTTTTCCCCACTTTTAGTGATCGGGGTCTAAGAAAATTTCTCCTTTAAACACTTAGGAGTCGAAATTTTGAATCTTTTCCAACTTTTAATGGTTAGAGTCTAGGTTGAGCTATTTTCTTCCACTTTCAGGGGTCAGAATAGAGGGGGAAGTATTCTTCCCGCTATCAGAGATCAGCATTGAGAGGAAACTTTTTTTTTCCATCGATAGCAGTCAAAATCATGTGGTGATACTTTCAAATGTTTAGGGTTCAGAATCGAGGTGAACTCTTTAGGGTTCAAAATTGGAAAGGAATTTTTTCTTCCAATTCTAGGGGTCATAACCGATGGATAATTCTTTTTTTAACTTTTGAGTGTCAGAATTGAGAGGAATTTTTTTTTCCACTTTCTTGGGTCAAAATCGGAAGAATTTTTCTACTTTTCGGGGTAAAAATCGAGAAG
>OY735216.1:795000-802500 GCA_963457665.1 Thysanoteuthis rhombus
TGAATCAACTTTTCCCCAGCTCTGGTGAATGAAAGGGCAGTTGGGGCATTTTAGCCCTGTAAGGAAGTCAATCTTAGAGACGGTTACTCCGACAGAAAAACCTACAGCTTGGCAGATGCCATAACTGATCTAATTAAGAAATGAAAAGGGTTCGGTGACGAATAAATTTCCTGCGAACACATCGCAAATTTGAAACAATCAATGTTAAGAACAATAACAAACTTTTCCGAGGATTCCTTGTCGTATGCAACGGCTTTTTATTATGATTATTATTAGAAACAGTCAACCAAAACTGTCAGAAAATTTTCCGATTGGTCTCTCTCTGGCTGGCTGGTTTGCTGGCTGGCTGGCTGGCTGGCTGGCTGGCGGGCGGACTATGTATGCATTTATCAGGTGTACAGGCAGTACCAATGGAGCTAGAGGGCTGAAATTTTTTTAATTCGCTCTTTATTATGTCTATAAAGCGTTTTGCTCTCTTGTTTTGTTGTTGTTGTTGTTGTTTTTTTTCATTCTCCCTACCTAAGTTTTCTGTGGGGAGGGGGTCAATCTATGAGTATTCTAAATTCATGTGATAGTTTGCATCTGCTTGTTCTTTGGAAATTCAGATTTTTTTTAGTGACCACTACCCAACAAAAGACGAGAGAAGAAAACTCATTAATTGATCACCGCTTTCACCAGCATTTCGATTGATCAGTCCCAACACAGCATGTTGCCAAAAGACCTTGGTCATGTAACGCCTTCTATTGAGGATTAACCAGACCAGTATTATTATTATTATTATTATTATTATTATTATTATTATTATTATTATTATTATTATTATTATTATTATTATTATTATTATTATTTCGGAATCTCACACGAGTTGCCTGGTGGTAACCGCTGGAGTTTGAGTGACAGCAAGTCTCCTCAAGTCTCCAGCCCTCCTCTCCTAGTACTCATAGGTCGCAGTAATTCTACAATTTACAGTTTCACACCGGTTGCCCAGTGGTTATCGCTGAAGGCTGAGTGACAATAAGTCTCCTCAGGTCCTCAGATAACGTCTCCTCCCTCTTTCGCATATCATGACAGAGCTACTATTCGTTGCAGTACTTATATCTCTAGCACCTTCCTCAGTATCCGTGCAGTTCCAAGTAGTGCTGTGGTCTGTACGGTCTCTATCCTCCCCCTAATCCCGATCTCCTCCATTATTATTATTATTTGGAATCTCACACCAGTTGCCTGGCGGTAACCGCTGGAGTTTGAGTGACAGCAAGTCTCCTCAAGTCTCCAGCCCTCCTCCCCTAGTACTCATAGGTCGCAGTAATTCTGCGATTTACAGTTTCACACTGGTTGCCCAGTGGTTATCGCTGAAGGCTGAGTGACAATAAATCTCCTCAAGTCTTCAGCTAACGTCTCCTCCCTTTTTCGCCTATTATGTCAGGGCTAAAATTCGTTGCAGTATTTATATCTCTAGCACCTTCCTCAGTATCCGTGCAGTTCCCAGTAGTTCTGTGGTCTGTACGGTCTCAATCCTACCCCTAATCCTGATCTCCTCCAGTCTCTCCCTCAGCGTTTTGGGGACTGTTCCTAGTGCGCCCACTATGACCGGTACTACCCTGGTTTTCATGTTCCACATCTTCTTTAACTCTATTGCTAGGTCCTGGTATTTTTCCCGTTTCTCACTCTCCTTTTTTTCAACTCTATGGTCTGCAGGTACAGCAATGTCTACTATTTGGCAGGCTTTCCTTTTTTTGTCTACTATTTCTAAGCCCGGTCTTCTTGCCTGGATGAGGTGGTCAGTTTGGATGTCAAAGTCCCAGAGTAGTTTGTGGTTGTCATTCTCCAAAACTGCCTCTGGCTGGGGGTAACCTACGTAAGTAAGCTCTGTTTTGGAAAAAATAAATGATGTGTTGTATGAAATAACATCTATATGCAATGGATTATGAGAATCTCCGATATAGAATAACAAACTATTTGTATGACGTAGCTGAAATGGAAGTGGCGTTTGATCAACATTGCAAAGGTACCATGTCAATATAACTATTTTGTTTTTGAATTCCCCGGAATGGTTACATAGTAAACAAATGATGTTTTCAACAAGAGAAAATATACAAATTGTACCATAATAACAAAGTATTTGTAGTTATATACATAAATTGCATTGACAAATATTGAGACTGAAGAGATACAAAAAATTTTGATATTTTTCAATGTTAAGTGAAAGAAACCATATATATATATATATATATATATATATATATATATATATATATATATATGTTTGTGTGTGTGTGTGTTTGCTTATTAAAATGAAGCATATCTGCAAGATAAATTTCGTAGATATGTAAGTCTGGAATTCGCTGCCATTATCAAAAATATTTTGATAAAAATATATCTTGAACAAGGAGAAAGTAATGTACTAAATCTTCTCTTAGAGATTTTTTCTTAATTTTGTTTTATGCAGTCGGCCAGTTTCAAATCGGAAATTCACACGAAACGATTAAAAAGATGTTTTTTTTTCTTTTAAAAACTTGGATGAGAAATTTTTTGAAATTTTCTTTTAAAAAGAAAAGTGTGACCCATTCAGACCTGCAAAATGATTTCTTGTAATTTCTATCCGGTAGAATGTACTTTTCATGACAGATAAGTGGTTGCATTACATTTAGAATTGACCCTCAGACGCATCGGCTATTAGCCAAGGTTAAACATTTCTCCAATAGTCAGTAAATCTATTCAGAAACACGCACGTGCACATTTATCCTGACAATGGCCATGGCAAATACACATTTTACAGAAGAACACACAACCGTACTCACACAAACACTGAACCACACACATACACACACACGCACACCAAAATCGAAACATGTGGGATGTTTCCACACAAGAATGAAAAGAGCCTACCACAAAATACGTGCAATAATTGAGTAAACCAGCCAAAGGATATTCAAAAGTTCCATTGCGTAGATAATTCAGAAGAAAATCTTTAATATAGTAAACAACGTGTCCGTCCGTCTGTTTGTAACAATGTCCATCTGTCCGCCTGTCTGTGACACTTTAAAAATAAAACTCTTACGTGAGGTTAGAGGGTTGTGGTACAGGAAAAGAGTCGGGGTAAAAAAATGAAGATATCAGTACAAGGAGAACGACTGAACTCGGCCAGCGAGAAAGGGAAAGAGGCAAGAAAATTTAATTGGGTGCCAGCAATAGCGGCCCCCTTAAACATTTTCGCTTGCCCCCCCCCCCCCCCTGGTATATCGTTCTCAAAAAAATGAGTATTAGAATTCATCAACCAAAACGACTAAAATTGTCAACAATTTCTTCGGTTTTCAAGCCAGTCTAGCTGACTGTCTGACTGTCTATGTATCATGTGTACAGGCTACACCAATAGAACCAGAGGAATGGAAGAAAAGGTTATTTTACTTTTTGAAAATTCCCCTTGAAAATAGGTTTGAGGGGGGGCTCAATTTTCAATGTTAGCTTTTGCTAAATTGATCCCTCAGTTTGGGTCCAACAGAAATTGATCATTCCTTTTTTTCAATGCTGCACAAAGATGTTGGCCACATGATGATTTCTATTAAGTGACTAACAAGAGCTGTTTCGTTAGTAATTCATAACAGATCAAAACAAGAGAATCGTTCATCTTAACGAACTGAACTTTTTGACCTCAAATCTGAAGCGGATATCGAAAACTCATTGAAATATTGAAAAGCAGCGTTCCCCGATTCGGGGGCTACCACCACCTCGGGGGTGCTGGAACGAGGGAGCTGGATAACATGGGAGCGATAGCAAGGCGTTGGAAGTCAAGGGATAGTATGGGGTATTTAAAGTCTGTTCTTATCTATCTATCTATCTATCTATCTATGAATATATATATATATATGTATATATATCCATCAAAAATCTTCATAATGATAGAATTTCCGGTAATTCAACCAAAAAACTTTTCTCATATTATGGAAATCTAATTTTGTGTTAATACTTACATCAAATATCATGCAACAATTTCGATTTCACATCAAAATGGAAATCGTGAATATTTACTCTCGGAAATTCGCTTGCATGTTTACCTATATGAAAGAATATATGACATCTAATCCTGTCTTTGTGAATAAACGATGCTCCTTCGCTCTTTATTTCGTATTCCCACGCACCTCGAAATCGATTCATGATCTTAGAAATATATTAGTTCACGTCAGCAGAAAATTAGTTACATTTATGTATTTTGCATACATGGGCCTTTGCAAATATTGGAAATTTTGAAGTATGCATATATATATATATATATATATATATATATATATATATATATATATATATATATAGTCCATGATAATTTAATTCCCCGTAATCCAACCAAAAAAATCAAAATTTGAATTTTCCCGTATTGACTATATTGTTGTTTTTTTTAATTTCGTGCTAACACTAATATATTATGCAGCAATTTGAAACTTGAATCAAAATGAACGTAGCGAAAATTTACTCCCAGAAATTGATATACACCCAGTAAATACTATATAATTATTATACATAAATATGATAGCAAATAAATATGGCTTTCTCTACAGCCGTACGTACACAGGTATATATATACATATATATATATATATATATATATATATATATATATAATATATATATATATATATATATATATATATATATATATATAAATATAAATCAGGAATACATTATGATGTGATATAATATCCGATGTGTGATGTCTTATTTCATCAAGTGCTCAATACACTCAACAATGAACATTAAGATGATTTAGAGCAGAGCCTAAAATATAATGAAATAAGAATTCGTTTATCATGTTTGTGTAACAGATCCTTGCTTCATTATATATATATATATATATATATATATATATATATATATATATATATATATATATATATATATATACATATACATATATATATATATATATATATATGTGTGTGTGTGTGTGTGTGTGTGTGTGTGTGCGTGCGTGTGAGTGTGTGTGTGTATATATGTATTAAGGAAAGACATATTTGGCCCTACAGAATGAATTATAAATGGCGTTATATCATCTACAAAACTTTTTGAAATGATTGCCTGTTGTTTCACGGTTAATACATAACTGTCACGTTGAAAGAAACGAACGAGCCGAGGATAATCAAGATGAGATTTTGGATTGAAAGCAGTTATTTGGCCTTTGCATTACTAGCAGAAGTTTAGCTCAATGGTAAGACCACCGCTGCGTTGGAGCGGTTGCCTTATTGATGGCAGGTTCGATTCCTACCGCATTCTATTTACGTTGTCTTAATTGAGTGATGTATCAACTGTGTAACGACGGTAGATCTTCTCAAATATGTTTCCATGTAATGAAACGTAATTTATAGTGTGTTATATATATATATATATATATATATATATATATATATATAAGCAGAAATAACTGGCTATATTTCATCCCTTAAAAAAATGCAAACATATGAGTTGGCTATAATTGGAGGAAATTGTTCAAGGAAGATGTGCACCTTATACATTTGTTACAGTAATATAGCTACGGAAAGTATTCTTGTGATCGTCAGCAGCAGGAGCCTTTTAGCGTCCGTCGTTTGACATAGACATTCCCTAAAACCTCTTTATCATGGACGTTGCAGAGCCAGTACCTTCTGAATTTGTTTATCTTGTCACGCCATCTTACTTTCTATTGGCAGGAATTTTGCATATGGTCTCAGGGGATCCGTATTGTGATTTACGATGTCCGGTCCTTGTGTGACATTCTTGCAATATGTCCAGCCCATTGCCATTTGAGTTTTCTAATGGTTTCTGTTGATATCTCGGACCGTGAAGTCTCTTGATTTCTCCATGTGAGGTTGAAAATGATCTTCTCGTGTGAAGGTTGCATGGTTCTCAGTTTGAAGGTCGATCTTTTGGTTAGGTTCAATTTTCCTGCTCCATAGGTGACAATCGGGAGGATACATTGGTTGTAGACTTTTCTTTTTAGGACGTGTGGGATTTTCTTGTTCTTGAAAGTCGAGCTTGCTCTACGTAAAGCTTGTTAGCTGAGTGTTATCCTTCGCTTTATTTCTTTTTCTTTTGGGGATTTCATCGAGATTGTTATCCTAGGTATATGTTCATGCAGGGGCCAACTTTCTTGTTTTCTTAATTTAGTTTGTCTAGCATTACTTGAAGGTTCTAAGTAAAAAAGACGATGTCGTCAGCAAATCTGGGGTTCATTCGGTATTCACCATTTGACTCCTTTATGTTTCCAGTCTTGGTTTCAGAAAATCATTTCAAGGGAGGCTGTGTAGACTTTGGTTGAACTGGTATCACATTGTCTCGCTCTTTTTTTTTTTTACTTGTAAGAGTCTCAAAGCATAAAACAGCGTGATTTAACCATTTATAAATGGTTGCGAAAACATGAACACAAATAGACCAATATAAGATTTAAAATGAAATTTGATTATAAAATTCTGAAATCTAAGGGTGGGGGACACATTTTCCTATCCTATGCGTATTTTCCCCAGTCCATTAGACATGAAATTATTTTCTAGTCTTAATGCAATGCACGTTTGTGTACAATATTTTTTTTTTTGTTTTCTTTCTGCCAGGCGCTAAATTGGACAACTTTATGTTGTAAACACTTGAGAAGGAAACATACAACTGACCCAAACATGTAAATATTGTGAGGGAAAAACTGAAAGTGTTGAAATTGTGTAAATAAAAGGAAATATAAAATTGAATTGATTTTAATTTTTTTTTAATGTCCTCTGCTTCTAAAAACGTACAAAATATTTCTCTAAACAAAAGTATTACTCGTTGTTCATAATTTATGAAGTGATAACTTTATTCCATATGGAGTGAGTTATGTTAGACTGACCGTTTATTATTTTGAAACGAGGGATTCTTTCATCGAATGACACATAAAACAAGTAAATATGAGGAAAAAAACATGGTACAAAAACGAAAACGTTCAAATTAGATAAATTAAAAAATATGAAAAAATATGAAAAAGAATCGATAGTAAAAATAAAAAATATCATGCAGATTCTTTCCTCAAACAAAAGTATTATTTTGTTCATAATCTTTGGATTAGAATCAATTTTTTTCGGTAAAAATAATTCGAAATAATCTAATGAAAAGTATTATCTGACTTCTGTGAATAAAAATCTCGGGCGTCCGTTGGTTGAGGCAGACTAGCAGTGAATTGTTGTCTTCAATCTGTGCTGATAAGTGGAACCATAAGAGGGAAAACTTCCTCAACAGAAAATCAGGGTTTAGGTTGAATTTATGTTTTCATAGGAAATCGAATTGCTCTGTAAAGCTTTTATAAACTCATTTGTCCTATGACCTCAGTCGAGAACAGATGCGACACTATGCATAAATCCAGCTTCCTACATGCTAGACTGTGGCCTACAAAGTAGAACAGACAGACCGACAGAAGGATATATATATATATATATATATATATATATATAGAGAGAGAGAGAGAGAGAGAAAGAGAGAGAGAGAGAAAGAGAGATGGTTAAAGATTACTGC